>CM060661.1:37019312-37111812 GCA_030686955.1 Odontamblyopus rebecca
TAGTAATTTTGGAACTATTTATTGGGGGAGTCTTTGCGCCCCTCCTGGCCAACCGTGGGAAACACCCCATATCCATAATATATTTATTTGCTTGCTTTGATACAGAGAATTGAATACCCAAATTTGGTACAAATCCGATAATGTTGACGTTTCTTGTATAGGCTAGGTGGCGCTATAGAGTAACTTTTCATATGTTTTATAGTTTATTATAATCAAGCCCTAATCAGGTATTAGTGATTCAAATTTCAGCACGATCAGACAAAGCCTGTGTGTGTAGGCATTTTTTTACTATTTTTTTATTGAGTCTTTGCGCCCCTGGTGGCGAACAATGAAAATTGCACCATTTCCATAATATAAGATTTTGCTTGAAAACATGCATAGAATATAATCCCCAAATTTGGTCCAAATCCGATAATGTTGACGTTTCACGTATACACTAGGTGGCGCTACAGAGTTCACTTTTATTATATTTCATATTTCATCACATTCAGGCCGGGATCACACAATAGTGATGTGAGTTTGAGCTCTGTAGGCCAAAGCCTGTGGCCGTGAGAGGGCATCAAAGAAACAGGAAACGAAGGTGTTATTCGCCGGCGTGCTACGGACAAACCGTGAAAAAGTGCGCTGAGAAAAATGATGCGTTTGTGGACCCACATCTGTAGATGTGACGTGTCAAATCTGAGCTTGTTTGGACCAAAACCAAGACACTTGAAGACTTTGGCGTACACGCAGTCAAAACAGCGGCGAGTTTTTTGATCCAATATGGCCGACTTCCTGTTGGTCATAGGGCGGTGTGACAATGACATTTTCTGCTTGTCTCCTTGTTTTCTATCATTGTCCCGAATTTTGTCGGCCTACGCCAAAATATGTTTTTCAGCTCCCCATAGACTTTCAATTTTTGACTTTTCCAGGGGGCGCTGTCGAGTGGGGGCACTTTGGGCATTGTCGCGATGCCCGTTTTATCAAATTTTTCGCCGGGCCGGTCGATCTGATACCCCCATGTGAGACTTTTCGTCGATGTTCAGGGGGTCAAAAATGCGATCATTTTGGCGGAAGAAAATAATAATAATAATAATAATAATAATAATAATAATAATAATAATAATAAAAAGAAACCGAGCAAGAACAATACCCCTCGCCACTTCGTTAGGCGAGGGCCAAAAATGTGTTTGAATCAAAGGTGTGAGTTTAGGAAACAGTCTGAATGAAAGAGTCAAAGCTTCAAAATCTGTTCAAGTGTCAAACATGATGTGCTGAAAAAGTGTGAAGTATGAACTGTCCTTCTGTGTTCATTAACAAGTATTTAATCGTAAATAAGTCGATGATAAATGTTGGGAATGTTTTAGTTTGTGTGAAAAGGGGCGGATAGTAAAAGTCTAAACTTCTATCTGCTTCTTTTCATTCACATCGAAGCGTGAAACAGAATTATTTTGTGTTCGTCTTTCCTGAATGAAACAAACGCATAAATAAAAGAGTTCTCACCTGGCCACGACCCCGTGGGTGATGTCCGGCACCAGGCCCCGCCCCCCCTGCCCTGGGATTGGCCGGCTCCTCCGCTGCTGCACCGTGCCCTCCTGGACCCGGGGCGGCCCCTGGGCTCGGTACTGCCTCAGTTCTTTGGCCGTGACCAGCCCGGACCTGACGCCGTTTCGGTTCAGGGCCACAAAGTCCACGGGCGGCAGTGTGGAGGAGGAGGAGGCCGAGGGTCCCCGCTGAGACACCACCCTCCAGTTGGACAGAACTGAACCAACAAGAGGGAAAAGTGTGAAAACTACTGCTCGAGAGGGAAAAGTGTGAAAACTACTGCTCAAGAGGGAAAAGTATTTAGGAAAACTACTGCTCAAGAGGGAAAAGTATTTAGGAAAACTACTGCTCAAGAGGGAAAAGTATTTAGGAAAACTACTACTCAAGAGGGAAAAGTATTTAGGAAAACTACTGCTCAAGAGGGAAAAGTATTTAGGAAAACTACTGCTCAAGAGGGAAAAGTACTTAGGAAAACTACTACTCAAGAGGGAAAAGTATTTAGGAAAACTACTGCTCAAGAGGGAAAAGTATTTAGGAAAACTACTGCTCAAGAGGGAAAAGTATTTAGGAAAACTACTACTCAAGAGGGAAAAGTATTTAGGAAAACTACTACTCAAGAGGGAAAAGTATTTAGGAAAACTACTACTCAAGAGGGAAAAGTATTTTGGAAAACTACTACTCAAGACGGAAAAGTATTTAGGAAAACTACTACTCAAGAGGGAAAAGTATTTAGGAAAACTACTGCTCAAGAGGGAAAAGTATTTAGGAAAACTACTGCTCAAGAGGGAAAAGTATTTAGGAAAACTACTACTCAAGAGGGAAAAGTATTTAGGAAAACTACTACTCAAGAGGGAAAAGTATTTAGGAAAACTACTACTCAAGACGGAAAAGTATTTAGGAAAACTACTACTCAAGACGGAAAAGTATTTAGGAAAACTACTGCTCAAGAGGGAAAAGTATTTAGGAAAACTACTGCTCAAGAGGGAAAAGTATTTAGGAAAACTACTGCTCAAGAGGGAAAAGTATTTAGGAAAACTACTGCTCAAGAGGGAAAAGTATTTAGGAAAACTACTACTCAAGAGGGAAAAGTATTTAGGAAAACTACTACTCAAGAGGGAAAAGTATTTAGGAAAACTACTACTCAAGAGGGAAAAGTATTTAGGAAAACTGCTACTCAAGTAAGAGGAACTGGTGAAGGGCAAAACATTAAATGAGTCCCAAAATCAGGACAGACACAAATGAGACAAACTAAACAAACTAGACCTGGTTAAAGTATAGTCCTGGTTTAGTCCTGGTCTAGTCCTGGTTTAGTCCTGGTCGAGTCCTGGTCTAGTCCTGGTCTAGTCCTGGCCTAAAGTCCTGGGTCTCACCCTCGGCCACTCCTCCCTGGTCATTCCTGCTGCTCACTCCAAAGGTGAAGTCTGGTGGTGGGATGGAGAAACCGCGACATAAGGGCTTTCCTAAAGGAGGCTGTCGCCCGGGCAACCAGAAGGCAAGGAGACAAGGAGGGGTGTGATAAGGAGACGAGGAGGGGAGGAAGGAGACGAGGAGGGGAGGAGAAGGTAAGTTAAGGTAAGTTTATTTCTAAAGCGCTTTTCACAGACACATGTCCCCAGAGGCACTTTAAACAGCATCATTAACAGACTCTTCACCCACTCCACACCCGGGGCTGTAAACTCCTGTTGTAGCCACAGCTGCCCTGGGACAGAAGAGCAGCTCCAACCGGCGCCATCGGCCCCTCCGACCACCAACA
The DNA here is from genome assembly GCA_030686955.1 of Odontamblyopus rebecca. NCBI lineage: Eukaryota > Metazoa > Chordata > Actinopteri > Gobiiformes > Gobiidae > Odontamblyopus > Odontamblyopus rebecca. The sequence continues at coordinate 37,022,590 of CM060661.1, forward strand.
CACACACACACACACACTTTCACTTTCACACCTACAGCAGGTTTTGGGTTGATGGGGGAAACCGGAGGAAACACATCCAGACACAGGGAGAACGTGAGGAGAAAATGAAGAGAGGAGACGAGGAGGAGAAGAGGAGACAAGGAGGCAAGGAGGGGAGGAGAGGAGAAGAGGAAGGGAGGAGAAAAGGAGGGCAGAGTCTCACCCTGACGATGCGAGGGTTGATCCACATCGAGTCTCGGAACACGCCCACGCGCGGATACGACGCCATGACGACGTAGATCTGAACTCTCTTCTCAAATGTTCTGCTGCTGAAAGCGAGAACAACCCACATGCTCTGCTTCTTTGAGCTTTGACACAGTAAAGCTTTGTAGTGTCTTTAAGTTCTGTTGCTGCGATCTGATTGGTGGAATTCCGATTCTAGAATGTGATGATGTCATACTCATACTCCTACTGCAAGAGCCAGATTTCCCTATTGATTATCCGTCCGTCTGTCTGTCCGTCTGTCCGTCTGTCTGTGGACAATTTCTTGGGGGGTGTAAGTACGGGCGTATTTTGCCCCGCTGGCGGAGCTCTTGTTTATTTTTACTTTACTTGCAAATTTCCTCTTTTCTACACCGATACAGCGCAGAAAAGCTCAGCCAAAATGTGAGATCTAAACACGTAAATCCATCAGAAAATGACTTAAAAGTAGTGAAATGATCTGTCCATGCAGCAAGATCACTTTATGTTTCAAGTTCTCTTAAAGTAAACGACCTCTAGACTAGAATGAAATGTCTCAGAATGAGTAAGTAGAGAATAAATCTGAAAACAAAATGATTAAACCCGAGAGAAGTTTTAAAATCTTATATTTTAGAGACTTTATTGCAAATTGATTAAAGGAATTTACAGGTTTACAGAACCAATGTGAGACTAATGCCCACAGTGTCTCATGGGACAACCATATTTAAAAGTGTATTGTGTAGCTTTTCTGGTGGAGGGTCCGTCACCTGCTTGTTTCTATGGATACATCACCGCTCTGCCTGGAATGTCCCACAGTGTGGCATTAAACAGCTCTATTCAATTACAGGTGGGTTTATAGCTCAAAAATACTTCGAAAAACAGACATTCTGACTGTGAGCGGGGTCGCCTCTCCACAGATCTGACCTGTCACTCGGTCCGGTTTGGTCTCCGTGAAGATAGAAAGGTTTATAATGCCATACTGCGGAACATTCCAGACATGGCAATAACATTTCCACAGAGAAAAGCGTTTTGACGGACCCTCCAACAGCAAAGTTACACAATGCACCTTTAAAGATTTATTACGGTTAAATATTTTGCAGTGACATCGGACTGGGGGGGACTCTGCATGTGGAGAAATGTTCAGCAGTTACCATGACAACACAATCAACTCTTTAGCAAACACGGCCGAAGAAGATTCGTGGTCCTGTTTACGGGTTTGATTTTCAACACAAAACTGTTTTGTAATGTGAGCCTGGGACTGATGTGTTCTTGAATCTCCCTCGGGATCAATAAAGTATTTCTCTCGCTGTTATTTGAGACGGAGTTGTTTAACAGTACAGATCAGTTCATTTGTTGTGACGTTAGTTCCAGTGAAGTCACTTCTTTATGGTCAGATTGTGTTAAAACAAAGCGAAGTGATACTTTACGACTTTGACACTTTAGAAATACACACAGTTCATCCTCAGTGTCAGGTCACGGCAACGTTTCTTTTGTTTTTGTGAATTATTGTATTTTTTGTCAGTGTGGTGTAATCTTTTTTATACGCCCGTTCTAAGACGGGACGTATTATGGTATGGCGCTGTCCGTCCGTCTGTCCGTCCGTCCGTCCGTCCGTCTGTGGACACTTCAAAGCTCGACCCTTTGCGAAAACCTGCCCGTCGCTCTTGCTAACTGTGATCGTTTCCATCTCTGTCTTTTTATCTTCCATCTCTGTCCTTTTATGTTACGTGCCGTAGATCTGAACTCTCTTCTCAAATGTTCTGCTGCTGAAAGCGAGAACAACCCACATGCTCTGCTTCTTTGAGCTTTGACACATTAAAGCTTTGTAGTGTCTTTAAGTTCTGTTGCTGCGATCTGATTGGTGGAATTCCGATTCTAGAATGTGATGATGTCATACTCATACTCCTACTGCAAGGGCCAGATTTCCCTATTGATTATCCACAATAATTCAAAGTACGGGCATATTTTGCCCCGCTGGCGGAGCTCTTGTTGGTTTTATGATCTGTTTGCTAGCCTGCTCCTCCTCCTGCAGTGCACAGCGGAAAGACTTGACTATGTCTCTCAGCTCAGTGAGAATGTCTATCTTCTGATCCAGAACTTGCTCAAGTTGAGTTGCATATGATTCAACAAGTACTTTTTCATCTTCTAACCAACGAATTGACTCCTGAAACACAGCCCTGTGGTCCTTAAGAACCTGGTCCTTCATCTCCACAAGCTGAGACACAGCCTCATGGAAAGTGAAGAGCTGTGGGGAAACCTCCTCTTCATTCTGCTCACAGAGCAACTTCAGATCATCTCTCTGTGGGGAGCTGCCAACTCCCCACTGGGCCTCAAGCACCTCCAGCTGGTTGATGTGTCCAGCCTGATGACAGTCCATCGCTGCCAGAGGATCCACTGTTAGATCCTGAACCTCATTAGTAGGTGACAACTCAGATCGTCCTCCTCCCCCGGTCTGTGTGAAAGGGATATCTGAAGGGCTTATGCCGAACTCTTTGACCCTGTTGGCATATCGCAAAGTGTTCAAAGTGTTTTCACAAGATGCCTTTCCAGGGGAGATTGTAGCAATCATGCAAGTTCTAGAGTTTTCTCCAATGAAGGAATCTCTCAGTACTTGAGTTAATTTGTTTGCTCTAAATGGAGTGTGGGGTTTGTTTCCTCCTAGAGCCCGAATACACTCCTTCAGGGCCAACAAACTCTTGTTGATCTCAGCTCCTTCGAGGCGAGTCTGGCGGTCTGCACTGGATGTGTCAGCTCCCCTCTCGTTTCCAGCCAGATCGATAAGAGAAAACTTTCCATGCATCTTTTCTCGTCGGCGCAAAATGATCTGGAAAACGGCATGGCTCCTGGAGGAATGGGCATTTGCTGATGTCTGTCCAGAAGTCCTGCAGCTGTTTCCCACTTCGATTAGTTTAAGGACATCTTCTGTGCATTTGACCTGTCTCTCCTGTAGGCCCACCACCTGGACCTGTTGCTTTCCATCCTCCAATACCCGCAGCTTGGCCTTATGATTCAACAAGTCAAACACCTTGCCACTGTAGATTTCAAAAAAAGTGGCAAAGACCTGGAGATCTAACTTTTTGTAGTTTGGCTTTTTCAACATGAGAAAGACATCTCTGGCTGACAGAGCGTAGATTCCTTTAGAGCAGTCCTGGTTCTTCCCTGAAAAGTCTCCTCCCATAGTATGTGTTTTTCCACTTCCAGTTTGTCCATAAGCAAAGCAAGTTGCCATTCCTCTTTCAAAAATGGTCTCAACCAAAGGCTGAGCTGTAAACCTGTAAACCATTTCATTTGTGGAGTTCTCATCAAAAGCGTAGTCAAAACGAAACGTTTGGTTCTCCAAGTAGCGTGTCAGGTCAACTTTTTGCTTCGGTTCATGAACCATAACAACATCTTTACTTGGGATAGTGATGACATCTAAGTCCTTCATTGATAGCTCTTTTTTATTCAGTGGTCGAGCTCGCACACACACACATATTCTGTGCTCCTCAATTAGATCATTGGAGGTTAGGGGCCTGTAGTCCAGACTGGCTCTGAAGTCTCTGATCATGCACATAATTTCATAGTTGGGTAAATTGACATCTACTTCTTGGGCCCTCTTTTCTCTGAGTTCCTGTTGCTGAAGTCGTCTTTTCTCGCGCTTTTCTTGAAGTTTTTCAACCTCTTTTACACAATTTGACTTCCTCCGAGCATTTTGCTGCTGTATTAGTGTTTGGTTGAAGGTGGATTGCGGCGCTATTGCTGGTGGTGGAGGTTCTGAGACTTGGCTGTGTTGACTTGGTCGGGCCCGGGTTGTTCCCACAGCAGCTCTGTTCTCCCGAGGTGCTGCTGTTGGAACAACCCGGGCCTCGGTATGGCGCTGTCTGTCCGTCTGTCCGTTCGTCCGTCCGTCCGTCTGTGGACACTTCAAAGCTCGACCCTTTGCGAAAACCTGCCCGTCGCTCTTGCTAACTGTGATTGTTTCCATCTCTGTCTTTTTATCTTTCATCTCTGTCCTTTTATGTTACGTGCCGTAGATCTGAACTCTCTTCTCAAATGTTCTGCTGCTGAAAGCGAGAACAACCCACATTCTCTGCTTCTTTGAGCTTTGACACTTCAAAGCTTTGTAGTGTCTTTAAGTTCTGTTGCTGCGATCTGATTGGTGGAATTCCGATTCTAGAATGTGATGATGTCATACTCATACTCCTACTGCAAGAGCCAGATTTCCCTATTGATTATCCGTCCGTCTGTCCGTCTGTCCGTCTGTCCGTCTGTCCGTCTGTCTGTGGACAATTTCTTCGACAACCGTCTCACCTAGGAATGTCAAACTTCCAAACTGCACCAACAATTCATCTTTAACTAGGTTTGACAAATTCTAACTTAATTCTATATACAATAATTCAAAGTACGGGCGTATTTTGCCCCGCTGGCGGAGCTCTTGTTGTAATATATTATTATGGTTTAATTTGTTGTGTTGATATCTGTCTGGTTGACAAGGATTATTATATATTTTTAAAAGTAGACATAAGTGCAGTTATTGTCATAAAAAAATACATAAAAAATGAAATTCAAAAAATTCAAAATAATTAAAAAAAAAGTCATTGTCATTTATAAATTATATCTATTACAGACTTTAGACAGTTTTTTATTGCAATAGTCATAAAACTAGTGGTTCTAACTACTCTGGCGCTGAGTTGACCATACTGGAGTTAAGATAGCATATTAACTTACACATTTACATTTTGTTTGTTTTGTGTACTGAATGTTGCCATTCGTTACCACCATTAACGTTGTAAAAATAAAAACAATAGCGGTATTTTCATGAACTGTAGAGAGAAACATTTGAGCTTTTTATACTCACCTTTTTCGTAAACACAAGACTTTTCCTCGGCTGTTACCGCTCCGCTGTTGCTATGGAAACCGAACGCTGTTCCGCACGTCTTACGGACGACGACGCAGTATTCTTTTCTTTTTTTTTTTTTTTTTTTTTACATCTATTTATTTTTGCGTATTATTGTTTATTCAAGTTGTCTCTTTTCCATTTGCATCCGTTTATTTGCTTTTGTTTTTAAAATTAAGGTTGATTTATTTCATTGTTAAAGCGGATGGATTCGGAGAACGGCGGAAGAACACGAAGTTGCCTACGTCACCGCATACGTCATCTCCGTAGTTTTCGAAGATCGAGTTGGGAGCAGACCGACAGGAAATTAACACATTTAAACCCGAAAAGATTAAATATCGTTTAAGGAAATCCAACATTTTTCTGGATTTGTAAGATATGAATATGTATAAGTTCTTCGTAGCATAAAAAGACTTAAAAACGCTATATTTTGCTACTTTTATTGTCCTGCGGAGTGATCGCTCGGTGCTCCCTCTAGCCGCGTCCACTCCGCCGGAGCCGTACCGGAGCCGTAGCGGAGCCCCGGAGCTCGCCGCCCCGAAAGCCGCCGTGTGTTCGCCCGTCCGCGGATGGCAGCTGCGCAAGTGATGCCGCGGTGGCTGTTGTGGCTGCGGTTAGCGGTGCTCCTCGTCCTCCTGCCCCGCTGCGAGTGCGCTGCCGCCCGCCTGTACACGGAGCAGGACCCGCTGGTGATCCTGAGCAGGGACACTCTCCGGGCCACGCTGACCGACTCCCCCAGCGCCTGGTTGGTCCAGTTCTACTCGTCCTGGTGCGGACACTGCATCCAATACTCCGGCACATGGAAAGCACTGGCCCGGGACGTGAGAGGTAAGGCTGGAGTCACCGTTACACGTGTACACAATGCAAAAAAAACAGGTCAAAATTAGACTAAACCCATCCCATATGCCACTACCATGCACCAAAACCGGTGTATTTCATTTTTATTTCAGTGCATTGACTTATTTTCCTATATTACAGCAGAAAAATACATATCACACATTTTACAATCCTAAAATTAGTTCAACATGAGACCAAACCCGTTCCATATGGTACTACCATGCACAAAAACCAGTGTAGTGCTATCTTAATTTTAGTTTTATTTCAGTGCATTGGCTTATTTTGCTATATTACAGCAGAAAAATACATATCACACATTTTACAATCCTAAAATTAGTTCAACATGAGACCAAACCCGTTCCATATGCTACTACCATGCACCAAAACCAATGTATTTCATTTTTATTTCAGTGTATTGGCTTATTTTATCATATTATAGCAGAAAAGCACTCAATATACACTTTAAAATAATAAAATCAGATCAAAATGAGACTAAACCCATCCCATATGTTACTAGCATGCACCAAAACTAGTGTACTGATTTATTAATTTCATTTTTAGACTTTATTGATCCACAAGGGAAATTACTTGGACACAGTAGCTCACACAACACTTTATATTAAAATAACAGTAAAAAAAATGGTAATAAACTTCTAAATAAGTAGCAATAAAAAATACAATAATACAATACATCCAATTCCAATTTGTATTCAGTGGCAAAAGGAAAATGACTAAACTCTTAATCATTGTTTACCCATGTGAACGTGTCTAATCATTTCCTAGATCCAAATTTAGGGTGACCGTTTGTCTCTATTTAGTCTAAGTTTTGAGCCCTGTGTCCTCTGTTGCAGCAGATCTACCCAAATCTACTGATCTGTCCCAGTTATATACAAGAAATCTGATCTAAACCTGGACTAAACAAAGACTACATCAGGACTAAAACAGGACTATCACACTTTTTGACTAATGTGATCCCTGCTAACAGTAAAGGGGGCATAAATTGTGATTTGTTCTTCAGAAATACGTGTTTGTGAATGACCATAAAGCAAAAAAAAAATAATAAAAAAAATGCAGTGACAGAAGCCCCTCAGATTATGAATGACACGAGAATCCACAGTCTTACACGCTCTTTTCACAAATGTATTTATACCAAACATCCCAACCCGGGTTTGTCCCAGTTTATAATTTTGTAAATCTGGTCACTTTATCCAAATTACAATGTGTGTCCACAGCATCATCAAACAGACAAAGTTACAAAAGGCTCTGTAACATTATTCAAACAATCTCTGCTTTTGTAAAGTGATTCTGCACAACTGAATCATAACGGGGCCAAGAGGGAAGGGACATAATGACTTTACACGTTTAGCAGGATCGAGTTTACGTGAACTATGAGATCTGTGACAGCGATCAAAACGCAGACTTTAACCTCATTACGCGTAAACCCAACGGAGCGAACCTGTTTCACTGCTGTTTACTTCATTGATAATTTTGTGAATCTTTTGCGTTTTTTCCATAAGTTCGATCAGACTAGAAATAAAAACGCATTTATTATATTTGGTGTATGTATTTAGTTCGTCTTTTTCAGTTTATCCGTAAATTAAAAAAATACGATGTTTTATTCGCGTAATGTTTCATATTTCCGACTTTCCTAACAGCGGTTACTGTTTATGTCGCTTTTACAGAGGTATGTCGCTGTGAATGATTTATGCCATAGCGAACATGTTTTTCCTGGTATCGGCTGTATTGTTTATCAGGAGGCGAAGTGATAAAAGGTTATAAAATAAGAGTAAAGGTTCAAAACAAATGCGCTAGCTAGCATCTGTTAGCCGCTTTGAGCTAATGCTAAAAGTTAGCCCGGGTCTCTAAGCAACAAGAGCCACTGTCACGTGAGCGCCGAGCATTTAAAACTTTTTTATTCATTTTATTTATCGCTAGGATTTTTTAACATATAGTTTTTGTTTTAAAGTAATTCGTGTGTAATTTGTTTAATAATTTGCCGTTTTGTCAACTGTCTCGGAAAAATAATTATTAATATAAAACGTGGAGCTGTTTGGTCCGTTTAGTTTTGGTCAGTGGTGCAAAGTATAAAAGTAAAGTAAAATAACTTTCTGTGTCAATACATTTTTGAGCAGGACTGAAAAATACGTGTATATAATTTTTGAGAAGTTCTTTTCTTCATATTTTATAAAATTCACAATTGAGTCACAGGTGCTTTTACTTAGTCACTATTTTTAAGTCACACTTTTACTTTTGAGTAATTTTTACCACTTTATGTGTCATACTTTTACTTTTATTTTAGTATTTTTTGACCCTGTATCTGTATTTTTACTTAAGTCACAGAATTTAGTACAAATACAGTTAAATACATTTGCATGGCTAAAAATCGCAGTACTGCTTTCAAAATTGTACATGCATAAAAGTAAAAAGTACAGAAAAATACTACTTAGAGTACTAGTTACTTTTTTAAAAACACATCAGCATTTTAGATCACTCTTTTATATAACTTGAACCAAGCAAAATGTAATAGTTCCACACCATCATCCACATATTCTGGTATAAACACTGCTGTTTTTGCCTTTAAATGTAAATAATAATTACAATTACATGGTTAAAATTATACTCAGGTTTAAAAATCAACTAAAAAAAGTACAATTACTCAAAAAACTCATTTATAGCAACCTGAATCGTTACTTTCCACCCCTGATTTTGGTTTATGCCAGTATAACCACTTGTATATGCTATGTTTTTATTACTTGTTTCTCTCTAATTGTGTTTTATGTATACATATTATACGTTTATATAATTATTTTTTATTTGACACTATTTTTGCTACTTATTTAGAATGTATTATTGTCATTTTTATGTTTTTTGTCTGAATAATTTCCCTCGTGGCAGTTTTTCTAAGTCTAAATCCACAGTGCTCGTTTAGCGGGTCAGGATGTTACTGGAGGTCTGGTCCGGGGCAGGACAGAGCAGGTGTTGGGGTCAGTAGTTCACTCCTCCGGGGTCGGGGGAGGATGGATGGGTTAGTGGACGGGTGGAGGGGTGGATGGAGAGTGGGAGCGCAGCAGCAGGTGGTGGAGAGAGTCCTCTGGCAGATGGTCCCTGGATCTATTCTCTGGAACTGAATATTAAGCAAAAACTACAAAAGAGCAACAACAAAGAGTCTAGACGGTGCATCGGAATTAGGACCAAAATTGGACTAAATAAGGTCTAAAAAAAGGACAACACGACATTCTAGTGTTGTCACAATACGAACATTTTCTATTTCAGTGCTAAGGAATGGACTTGATACTGAATTCTGATACCACCATGATAATAATGAGGCCCTTTTTAGACAAGAGAATGTAATTTTCAACACAAAATTATGATTACCAGGTGGTCTTATACTAGTTTTGATAAAGGAAGTACAAGACGGGTTGTCCTGTTAAAGTATTATTTTTAGTATTTGAGACTTATGAGTATTACTAAGTTTTGGCATCAATTAGTGTCTGTTTTAAACTTTTGGCAAATTTACAACATTCTATAAGCCAATATTGTTTAATAGAGATGGAGGGCAGCTAAATGAATACAGTTAAAACGCAGATTTTGTTGTAATGCAGTGAGCTCTTGGGTCAAGTCACTAATATAATAGAAATTACCACGATTGAAGTGCAATGTTGCCACCCACCTAATTTTGTGTGTGCACAACAGTGACACAAACCCAAATGTCACAGCTTATTAAAAGAAAATCTTAGACCCCACAGGCTTGTGTGATGCATCATTTTAAAGCTTAGGCCTTCTAGTTTCTGTAGATCTGCATATGAAGACTGTGAGTGCAGCTAACTTACAGTACGGACATTCAAAAATGCCTAAATATTTTTATTTATTTTTTGTCTTGTAAAAATAAATAAATACATAAATAAATAAAAGGCTCTAACTTGGGCATACGTTTTTATGCTAGGCATTTGTAACTCTCTACACTCATTGTTCAAGTTGTTGGCAACAACTGTAGAATTTCAGATCTTTGGGACTATGGGTTTTGATGCTGTGACTCTTTTTGTAGTGCACCAAATATGTGCCAAATGTTCCAAACTGTGTTACATGCATTTTAGCACTCTTCTGACCCTAAAAACACATTTTGATATCTTGGTGCCTACAAATTCCCTTCAGGATTTCCCCTTTTTTCTTTTTTTTTCTGATTCCCTTCATTTTTCAGATATCTATATTTTAGCAGTGTAAACATGCATTTCCATAAAACGCCAAACTATTTAGAAATAAACTATGCAACAGGTCCAATCTGCAGGCTTCAGACATTTACCAATATGCACATCATTACTATGACATAAAGTTACACTATAACATCATGACTACAACTTCACTACTATAAAATACATGGCCTGTTGTCCCAGAACAACAGTATTCTTACTTTTAGATAAATGCAGTTTACAGAGCATTTATCAGTATAATAATACAGCAATAACACTGTAATGATCACCATTACTATTATATCAAATACATTTTTGTCCTAAGAATATCCACTCTGTGGCAGTTTACTTGCCAATAAATTAACAATAATAATAACAATTATTATTATACCACACGTAATTATGAAAATGTACAAATGTTGAAGTTGATAATTTCTATTAGAACATTTAACCACTAGATGAAGATAAATTAGAGCTAAACCCAAATTTGAAAGGCTCAAGTCAAGTCAAAATAAACTAAACCAAACGAACACAAGCAAGAGCTGAACTGTGTAGCAGCACTAAACCAGAGCAGAGCCTTTAAAAAAAGACTATATTGGAAATAGTCCAGTGGAAAGTTTAATCATGTTTAGTCCAGGCCTCGTCTGGTCTAAATGTGGTCTCGTCTTATCAGTGTGAGTCCTATCGTCTCTTTCATGAGAGCTTTCCATCTGTCCCCGTGATGCTGCTACCTGCAGCACTCAACTCTGTTTCTAAATATCAAGAAGACTCTTTAATTTTGGCATTAAAGAAAAGTCTGAATTAACATCCACTCCAATCCACTTTATTTCGAGCGCACATTTCATAAACAAAACAATTTCCGAAGTGCTGCACAATATAAATAAAACATAGAAATAAAAATAAAGCTCCATTTGCCTCCTCTAGTCCTCATAAAAATAATAAAACTAGTCAAATCAAATAAGAGCAAGAGTAAATAAAAAGATAAAATAAAAACATTAAAAATACATAAAAGACACAGAGGACAATATAACTCAGGCAGTGTTAAAAGCCAGAGAGTAAAAGTCGGTCTTAAAGTTGAACTCCGGCACGTTTGAAGCTAAAGTCCGTTTCTAGAGGAGGTGGAATTCTGTCAGAAGCCAAAAAACGGCACAGATCAGTGTTTCCTCGGTGGAGATCTCACTGTGGCAGTGAGTCTGTCAAGGCAACAAACTAGTGTAGTGATGGGGGCAAGTTCTGAACTTCCACGTAAAACACCAATTTGCTTCACACTGAAGAAGCTTAACACCACTTTAACCCATCTGACAACAGCCACGAGTCTAACAAACAAAACGCTCTGCCTGGTTCACTCATTAGTGTCTGGAAACATTAGAAAACAACTTTATAAGCACCTCACACTTCCCTCTGCTGATTTCCCACTGCACAGGCCAAAGCCCAAAAGACTCAATTGTCGACTCCAGAAGCAACAAGTGAGAATCGACTACTGACAGTGAAGAAGAAGAGAATCTGAAAGTTGTTGAACGAAAATGTTTTGGGAATGTATTTTTTTTAGTGATTTCAAAAAGTATAATTTACTCGTAAATAAACGGGATTAGAAACGACATCGGCGATCGAGTCTTTTGGGCTTTGGCCTGTGCAGTGGACCCCATGTTGCGCTGTTTCCTGATCTATTTCATAATGTTGTTTCCTCATGGCAAACACACCTGGAGTTGTTTTGTTCCATTTGCGGTTGAATAGAGGAAGGAAGTGTTGTGTTACCGTTCGTGTATGTTTTTCAGACTGGCAGGGCGCCATCGGTGTGGCCGTGTTCGACTGTGCTCTGGAGGAGAACTTTGACCTCTGCAGAGACTATGGGATCAAGTTCTACCCCACGTTCAAGGTAAAGCGGCTCCAGAACTAAATATGGGTCAGCAGCATGTACCGTATTAGAGTATAGGAGTATAAGTCGCACCAACCAAAAATGCACAATGAAGAAGAAGAAAAAAAAGTCGGCTATAAGTTTTTTGGGGAAATTTATTTTATAAAATCAGAGAACAGACAATTCATCTTAAAAGGGAAGTTATCGTAATAACAGTAGAACAGAGAAGAACAGGCTGAACATGTGTCTGGTGTGTTCACGTCACATATGAACAGTTATTCAGAAAACCAGAGCAGAAACAACAGAATAACTTTACCAAACTCTCCATCTCACTCCAAATCACTAAATCCACTGAATTCTTCATCCTCAGTGTCACTTCTGAGCAACTCTAACTCCAGATAAATCCAGCTTTTAGCCGCGATGAGCTTTTGTGTTTTCTTCATTTCAGTTCAAGTTTCGTCCACTTTTCTCCATCAAACACAAGTTTCTCTCACTCCAAACTTTCTTTCTGCTGTTTGATTGCTCCTCTCTTCCACCGCTCTACAGATGTTCCCGGTTCTCCACTCAGTACATACACTGAGTAATAATGCGTTTGCGCACATTTTTTTTACTTTTACAGAAATTAAACTCATTTGCATATACAGTGAACCCTGGTTTATTCTTATACAATACAAACTGTACTATAGAATGAACCAAAGATGCCCAAGCATTTGTTTAAGAGATAAAAATATAAACGTTTTCTTACAAATTATTATGATAGTTTTTAAAAAATACTGTAAAATAATCATTTTAATACTGAATAGGAGGTTGGACATTGTGCCTCAGGCGTGTTTCTCAGTCCCTCTGACTGAGCCTCTTCGTTCTGACTCCTGTAGCGTCTTTTTCTACTGAAGCTGTGGTGCAGACGTCTTTTTCCCAGAACGAACCGAAGATTCATTTATTCCGTAAAGGCGCCTACAGCCGCAGAGCTTCTACCTTCCTTCAGCGAGTCCAGAAGTTTCACTTTTTCTGGAATAGTTTGCATCTTCCTCGGCTGTTTGGGCGCGTCTGAAGGCGCCTTTGAAAATTTGCAAATTTGCAAAGGTAAATTTGTCGGGCTGAACAGAGACGAGGCACAGAAACTGTTGACATTGGTCTAAGTGAAAGACCAATGTCAACTTTTTACACTTCTAGACGACGTCCCTCAGCCAATCAGGATTCAGAACACAATGCACTGTAAAAAACAAAGCATAAAAAAATCTGCGAAACAGTGAAGCCGCGAAAGGTGAACCGTGTTATAACGATCGTTCACTGTCGTGAAAAAAACAGCTGGTGCTGATGCAGTGAGCTTCTGTCGACTAAAGGAGTGAAATACATTTTAGTGTTTTGTTTGTTAGACTCGTGGCTGTTGTCAGATGGGTTAAAGTGGTGTTGAGCTTCTTCAGTGTGAAGCAAATTGGTGTTTTACGTGGAAGTTCAGAACTTGCCCCCATCACTACACTAGTTTGTTGCCTTGACAGACTCACTGCCACAGTGAGATCTCCACCGAGGAAACACTGATCTGTGCCGTTTTTTGGCTTCTGACAGAATTCCACCACCTCTAGCAACGAACTTTAGCTTCAAACATGCTGGAGTTCAACTTTAACCGGAAAGTTTAAATCAACAGTGGTACAATTATGTTCGGTTATTAAACAGGGAAGAACTGAATAACGATACAACCATCTCTGTTTACCATTTCATAGATAGTGTGTATTTAGCAGGGACACCATTTGATTTTTGCTTTGGTATAAATGACCTATTCTGTTATATTTTCAGTATTTCAAAGCCCACAGTGGAGAGGACGAGCGAGGGACCATCTACAGAGGTGAGAGGCCAATGGGACTAATAATGACACTAAAAACATGGACTCTATACAGTACAGACATTACCTGCACCGTATTTTTACCAAAGTAATAGAAACAGACATTTTTTAGTTTATGCTTATGTTTATCTCATAATCAAAGTGCTGGTTGAAAAGGTTTTGTTTTGTGTTTGGAAGGTGTGTCCGGGTCTTTCTGTTTCCGTGTAGAGTTTGCATGTTTGTCCCATTAACCCAAAGCTCCGTATGTAAATGTGTCTGACAGCCGCGTGGTTCAAGCGTGTCTTTGTCCTGCAGGGGGCGACAGAGAGATCCCCGCCGTCAGACAGCTCATGGTGAACATCCTGCAGAACCACACCAGAGACGAGAGGCCGGAGCAGTGCCCAGAGCTCCGACCGTACAGGTACCAGACGGGTCCAGCCTCGGGCTACGCTGGGTCTGTCCTCAGTGTGTAATAGTGGGTCTAAACTGGGTCTATAGTGGGTCTGTACTCTTACTTGGTGTATAATACAGTGTTCCTACAGTGGCTTAAAAACTCTTAAAAGCATTGAATTTATGAATTTGGAGATAATACCTTAAAAAGACTTGGAAAAGTAATGAATTTTTATGTCTGGGTCTTAAAATTTGTTCAGTACGTCACTTCTCTGTATCATATTTCTCCTCAAATATATCAGGCACCATTATTTAGTTAAATAATGTTGCCTGTGGAACCAATAATCGAGAACATGACACAGCTGAGGGTCAAAATCCTCCGATCACCTCACTGAAGAGCACAACAGCACCACAAGAACCAAGCAGAAGTGTAAAATCAAAGAAAATCTCATCAGAACACAAAATGTGTTTAACGCCGTTATGTTGTTTTTTAACATTGGTTCTGAGCGACACATTTCACGCTGGAGTTATGACAGAGTCTCTACTCCCGCAGATTCCTTTGTTTTAGAAATTAATGAAAACAAATTCAAGAATTTAATTTTTCTTCGCAGGTAGGTCTATGAAATGGTCTTAAAAAAAGTCTTTAAAAGGCTTGAATCTAACTTGAAGAAACCTGTGGGAGCCCTGATAACAGTGGGTCTATAGTGGGTCTATAGTGGGTCTATAGTGGATCTATAGTGGGTCTATAGTGGGTCTATAGTGCGTCTATAGTGCGTCTATAGTGCGTCTATAGTGGGTCTATAGTGCGTCTATAGTGCGTCTATAGTGGGTCTATAGTGGGTCTATAGTGGGTCTATAGTGCGTCTATAGTGCGTCTATAGTGGGTCTATAGTGGGTCTATAGTGGGTCTATAGTGGGTCTATAGTGGGTCTATAGTGCGTCTATAGTGGGTCTATAGTGGGTCTATAGTGGGTCTATAGTGCGTCTATAGTGCGTCTATAGTGGGTCTATAGTGGGTCTATAGTGGGTCTATAGTGGGTCTATAGTGGGTCTATAGTGGGTCTAAACCAGGGGAGTCAAACTCATTTTGGTCCGGGGGCCGTATACAACCAACTTTGATGCCAAAGGGGCCAGATCAGAAAACTCAGGGCATATTTACCCCAAAAATAGCAATAAGTCCAAATATTTGTGCAGAGAAATTCAAATCTATTACAGAAATGTCTTTTATTTGATTTTATTTTACAAAATATAATAATATGCTAGGTCAGGTAGTTTGTTTTCACAGCAGCGTCACTGACCTCCTGTGAAAACAGACGTCTGTTCCTTCAGTCTCAGCAATACTTCGTTTATCTTCTGTCTTCTCAATTCTCCGTTCAGGTTATTGTATTTTTCGCCGTGTCTCGTAGTGGTGTTTAAGATTATTTTCTTTGAGCTCTGCCACTTGTTGCAAACACACCGAGCACAGGTTTCCCATTCACCTCCGTGAACAAAAAGGAATTAGTGAATTTTTCTTGGAAAATCCAGCACTCAGCTCCACTTTTCTCATTTTGACATTTTGCTGATGAGGGCGTCACGGTCACAGTCAAAACGATCGTCCTTTACGAGCGTTTGGAAAGAGGAAAGTCACACACAGAAGCACTGGAGACGCTGCTATGCTAAGAGTCGCAGAAAATTAGCAGAAAATTTTAAATATTTTAATAGAAAATGAGCTGAGGGCCAGATTTAAGTCTTGGAGGGCCGGATGTTTGACACCTGTGGTCTAAAGTGTAAGTGAGGAGTGTTTGAAGAGGTTTTTGGGTGAAGTTCTTTCTTGGATTTAAACATTTTTCTTTGGATTTTCTCCTTTTGCTTTAGTTCGGTGGAGCTGCTGCCATTGTTGGGACAGAAGTCTGACCACTACACGGCCCTCATCATCGAAGAACCCCAGTCCTACACCGGCCGAGAAGTGAGTCCTGGTCTAGTCCTGGTTTAGTCCTCGTCTAGTCCTGCTTTAGTTCTGCTTTAGTTCTGATCTAATCCCGTTTTAGTTCTGGGTTTAGTCCTGTTTTATTCCTGGTCGAGCCCTGATGTGGTCCTGCTTTATTGGGGTTTAGTCCTGACCTTAATCCTTCTTTAGCTCTGCATTTAGTCTTGCTTTAAATTTGATTTAGTCCTTGGTTAGTCCTGCTTTAGTTTTGGGTTTAGTCCTGGTCTAGTCCTTGGTTAGTCTGGCTTTAGTCCTGCTTTAGTCCTGGTCTAGTCTTGCTTCAGTCCTGCTTTAGTCCTGCTTTAGTCCTGCTTTAGTCCTGCTTTAGTCCTGCTTTAGTCCTGCTTTAGTCCTGGTCTAGTCTTGCTTCAGTCCTGCTTTAGTCCCTCTTTAGTCCCTCTTTAGTCCTGCTTTAGTCCTGCTTTAGTCCTGGTTTAGTCTTGTCCCGCTTTAGTCCTGCTTTAGTCCTGCTTTAGTCCTGCTTTAGTCCTGCTTTAGTCCTGCTTTAGTCCCTCTTTAGTCCTGGTCTAGTCTTGCTTCAGTCCTGCTTTAGTCCTGCTTTAGTCCAGTTTTAGTCCTGGTCTAGTCCCGCTTTAGTCCCGCTTTAGTCCTGCTTTAGTCCTGCTGTAGTCCTGCTTTAGTCCTGCTTTAGTCCCTCTTTAGTCCCTCTTTAGTCCTGCTTTAGTCCTGCTTTAGTCCTGGTTTAGTCTTGCTTCACTCCTACTTTAGTCCCTCTTTAGTCCTGGTCTAGTCTTGCTTCAGTCCTGCTTTAGTCCTGCTTTAGTCCTGGTCTAGTCTTGCTTCAGTCCCTCTTTAGTCCCTCTTTAGTCCCTCTTTAGTCCCTCTTTAGTCCCTCTTTAGTCCTGCTGTAGTCCTGCTTTAGTCCTGTTTTAGTCCGGCTTTAGTCCCTCTTTAGTCATACTCTGGACCCGGTTTACCCCTCCTGACCTGATTTAGTCCCTGGTTTGTCCCTCAGGTGATCCTGGACCTCCTGCCGTACTCGGGGGTCCTGGTGCACCGGGCCCTGAGCTCCGACCGCCCCCTGCTGGACACGCTGGGAATCACGGATCTGCCCGCGGTCCACCTGCTGCAGCCCAACGGCACCCACCACACCCTGCACACGTGAGCGAGCACAGAGACCTCTACAGAACCGGGGAGAGGGACGGGCTAAATGAGGCTCAAAACAATAGCTGTGGCTTTAGACGAGGAGAGGAGAGGCGGGGTCAGCTTCAGGCTTTAAAGCAACTGAGAAATTAAATTCTGTTACTGGACAAAAGTTTGGGATTGTAGGTGTTCCTCAAGCTGCTTCTTCAATTTTGGTGGTGGACACTGCCTTATATCTGCCTGAAGGGGGCACTAGCTACACTGAAATGACTCTGAAACTAACACACCTACAGCACTTGTTTAGTTTCTCTCTGTTAGTGCAGTTCAGAAGACAGAGCTGAGCTGAGCCTGTGTTAAGGGCCCAAAAAACAAGGATCAAAACACATTTATGAAAGGACACAGAAAACAAAGTTAAGGCTTAAATATTTTTTTTTTACTGCTGTCAAAAATATCACCTTATTCACGAGTTAACGCAAAACAGTTTTAACAGCATTCATTTTTTTTGTCACAAGATTAACGCTCTGCCTTATCTGTCTCACCGTTTAATAGATAATTCTGCCGCTGGACGTATTTTCTTCTCTAAAAGCGTTAGCTCTGCTGCGCGACGTGTAAACAGACAGCGCCGTGTGATGACATCATCAGGCCGTGACCTGGTTCGGTTGTGCAGATGTGAGTGCGTCCTGAGTGCAGCAGCATCAAGGCGACAAACACAGTTTGTTTAACTGGAGTCACTGAACGTCCGTCAGTCATGAGAACGAGCTCAGTCACAGCACTTTATTTCACCAACAGAACTTCAGTCGCTTTGACTGTTCTGAAGACACAAGGCGCACGTCACTCACACTGATGCAGGACACTAGCCAGGCTGGCACCACCTGGTTCCTCCGCTCAGTTTCATTTCTCTCCAGTGACTTGTCGGGAATCAGAAAACACTTTGCAAGAAGCAGTGTATTGGCCAGAACCGGTCTGAGCTGGGATAGCAGACTGCAGACGCCATACGTACACAACAAAATAGCAGCGATAGGTTAAATTAAAAAAGTACCCGCCTACCGTCGAGGGAACAAATCCTCATGCTGCCAGGTCAGACGGTTTCCACCAAGTGAAACTGTCTGAATCAGGCTGGCAGAGCACTTCATGAAAGTGGAACATCCTACACAAAGTCGTCTCACTGACAATTGTTCTGGTTTGCAATAAAAAAAAAACATTTGCACAAAGCCTCTCCACATTTCTATGTCGATAAGAGCATTAAAATGATGATTCATGAGACAAAAATTTGCAATTAATTTGCGATTAATCTCGACATTCATGAGATTAATCGTGATTAAAAATATTTAAAAAAAGAATTTGATTGATTTGATTTTTTAACTTTTTGCATGTTTGAATGTGGAACCAAAAAACCCTTAATCCGTGCCCAAAAAAACCCCCAAAGTAACAAAGGGAAATACCCTGGTGGCCAATGTAAAATAAGGACAGTGCGCTGGACAGGCCCCCGCTGACCCTGACTCACCAGGGCAAAGAAATAAGAATAATTTGGTATAAAAATAGGGTAAGACTGGGAAAAATGCTATAAAAAATAGACAATAAAAAAAATACAGGGGAAAAAGGTGCCCAAACGTAACAGCCTGATTCATATTGGCGTTATCGTTCTGCTCTTGGTGTTTTAAAGTGGGACAGGAGGTTTGACGAAAGTATCTATTAAAAGTTGCTATTTACAAAAAATCTAAAACAGTTTGGAGTAACTTTGAGGCCTTGTCCACACGTAGCCGTGTATCTGATAAACCGAAGATGTTTTGCTGCGTTTTGACCTGTCATCCACACGAACACGCATCAGAAACGAGTATTCAGGGAAAACTCCGGCCAAAGTGAAGATTTTTGAAAACTCTGTTTATGCCTGTTTGTGTGGACAGAGATAACTGGGGTTTTGCCTTTTAAAACGTCACTGTCTGCGCCAAAAAATATGAATCTGCCCTGACGTCAAACGTGCGACATTTGTTTAGGCGACTGCAAAAGCCAAAGCCAAAGCCAAAGCCAAAGCCAAAGCCAAAGCCAGAGCAGACTATGGACCGGAGTCGTTTCTTGAGAGCTGTGTGTGTGTTGAGACTCCGACTCTGTCCAGACAAAGGAGCTCGGCGCCATGTTTTCTGTTGTTTAAGTTTAGGCGGAAGTGACGGCGAAGTGACGGCTCAATGGAAATAACGCCATCTACAGGTTTGGAATGCGTATGAATGTGGTTGAAAACGCAGATGTTCGGTTATGTGTGGAAGGTATTTTTTCGAAGACGAGGTGGTGTGGATAAAAGAATTTTTATAAACGGAGGGGAAATGTTCAGTTTTAAAAATACCCAACTACCTGTGTACATGGCCTGAGTTTACTTTTAGTTTCCTACATTCCACATGTGTCATTCATAGTTTTGATTCCTTCATTTAGAATCTTTGGTGTAAATAATCATGTTTAATCAAATAAAACTTCTGAATATAGGAGTTTTCAGTGTGTGTTTAGTCTGAGGAAGTGCATCTGGAGTAACAGTTTCTCGTCCTGTTTCAGAGAGAAGAGGCTGCGCTTCTTCTTCACGTCGCTCATCAGAACTTTACCCGGAGTCCAGAGGAAAACCCACACCAACAGCAGCGTCCTGAACCCACAGAAGGGGGCGCTGTCTCCTGCACAGACCAGCCAGCCCTGGAGGGACTTTGACCGGTCAGTGTGGACATAAAACATTATGAAACAGTTTGAAGTGCACGTGACAGGTTTTATGGTTTTATGGTTTTATGGTTTTATGTTTTTCGCATTTGGACTTGATTTAACCCCTGAAGACCTGAGGGCAATTTTAGTACATTTCTCCTCACCTGGATTTTATTCTTAATTTTGCTTTTAAAACTGCCCCTTTTACCCTGTAATGAAGTGTTCTACATCCTTTTGTTCAGTACAACCTGTTATTTATATTTATATAAAGCTACAGGACCAGAAATAGAGATGAAAAAAAAAAACAGAAAATAAAATTCACTCTTTTATACAAAACACACAGCAAACATGTATACATGTAACTTTTTGGACATAAAAATGCTTAATTTAGGGCCTTAGCTACAAAAATGCTAAATATCAAGTCTGTAAGTAAATAAAAAATCTCCTTATTGCCCTAAAAACAAAAAAACAAAGTGTAATCACTCCTTTACTTTGCTGATCCAGTCCTGGAAACAGCTCAGGTCCAGGGCCAGAGCCACAGCACTTCCTGTATTTCCATGGTGTTTATTACATTTGTATTTGTTCATTTTGAGTGAAATAAACCTTTCAAATGGAAATAGAAAGAGATGCACAATTACACAGACCAAGATGTGAAATTTGCCATTTATTTGAGAATAAACTGCACTTAGAGCGACTTTTTCACTCGTTATAAACACACACAGTCAGAGGAGTCGACCATCTTGACTCACTTCACTCTTTGGCAAAGTTTGGCTCGATCAAAATGGACGGAGCGCATGAGTTTGGGGAAAACAAAGTTCCTGTTGGACACTCGTTTTGCTCACGTCATCACACAGCGTGAGTGTGACGTAGGATAAAGCCGCAGAAATGTACGGAAACCTCATTTCTGCTCAGCTGACGGTGGCAAACTCCACAAAACTAGTGAAGATAAACGATCTCAGGGTGTGGAAAAAAAAAACATATTATAATTATATATAACTATAATTACTGCAGAAATAATCATGAATAATTTTATAAATAAACTCGCACAAATTAAAACTGTCACAGCACAAAACGGCACAAACCAAATACAAACGTTTTTTATAATTTTCTTCCTGTTTTGAGGCTGTTTCACATTCTGAGGTTCTGGACGACGTCATCGGCCGAAAATAAAACTGCAAATATCTGAAGAACCAGAATTGCACAAACTAAACTTTTTGCAGCACAAACGAAGCACAAACGACTGACATAGTTTTTGTGTAGGTTTGAGTTTGATGGGGCGACTTCACGCAGGTTGGGGAAAGAACTGAGAAAAAAAATACAGGAAGCGCTGAGTTCTAGAAAGCCTCAACTCGGGGATTTCAGAATTACTTGAAATTATGACCGTTGCCAGAGCAAATAACAAGTTAGAACAAAACATGCAAACTTTTTAAATAAATAAAGACAATGCAATCCAAAATACAGAGGCGTTTCAGACTGACATTATAAAATGCTTTGACCAGTCATTTGGTACAACATTCATTAGGGATGTAACGATATCCAAATCTCTCTGTATGATATTTTCACCATAAACATCTCACCGTACCAGATTTATTACAATATTTTGTTGTGAATCTGCTCCTTTTTCCTCTAAAAATGCCTTTGCAAGACTTAATCCAAAGAATGAAGATGTAAAAGTGCTTAGAACAGTTATCTCTTCATGTCGTCTGCACTGAAATGGAGCAAAGGATCATGGTCTATGTAGTTCCCTCTGTTTTTTTTTTAGCTATTTCTGCATCAGAACGATTCAGACTTGTGATTCAATATATTGTGATGGTCCACGATGTTATTGTGAGACCTTTGACGATAAGATATTACCATATTTCTGTTATTGTTACGTCCCGCCTCTCCACAGATCCGACCTGTAACTTGGTCCGGTTTGGTCTACGCGAAGATAGAAAGGTCTAACGTCGTACTGTGGAACGTTCCAGACAAAGCAATTGAAAAGCGTTTGACGGAGCCTCCTCCCGAAACGTTAAAAAGTTTAGTCTGTCCCGTCACGTGCACTCTAACCCTGGTCCTGGTTTAAGCCCCGGTCCAGTCCTGGTCCTGGTCCTGACCCTGACCCAGCTATGGTCCTCAGGTCTCAGGTGTACGCGGCGGATCTGGAGTCGGCGCTTCATTACCTGTTCCGGGTGGAGCTGGCCTCTCACAGCTCTCTGGAGGGAGACGAGCTGCAGACCTTCAAGGACCTGGTCACTCTGCTCGCCAAGGTGAGACTCCAGACTTAACTAACACTAAGGCTGAATCCCCTTACACCCCTTGGCCCTACCGCTTTCCCCTGCCCCTTCGTTTTGTGCGTTGGCCTGTAGGCGTAGGGCTACATACCCCTCCAAATTAAGACTTTTCAGAGGCACACTCCAAACAGAAGGTATGAGCAATTTCTCAGAATCACCGGTAAGATCGCTGCTACTACGACCAAAGAGACCAAAGAAGTTCACAAATGTATTTTCTCCATTATTTATGGTGTAAATTTGTGATAGCCGCTGTATTGTCTTAAGTTTAACGTTGTGAGCGAATTGTGAGCGTCCGTGCAGCACAGTTGTTATGTCAATATTGTAAGTGAAAGCAAAATCATTGTTTTAACCCTTAGAGAAGCTCGGGTTGTGTTCTTTCCAATGGTCTGTGTGTCATAACACTTAGGGCCAATCCCATTTCTAATTTCCCCTTGCACCTTGAAACTCAGCAACAAGGGGTCGGGGTTGAAAGTCAAACCCTACGAATTGGGACAAACCTTCAACCGTCACATACGTCATCAGAAGTCTGCACCAGCTTTTACATAAACTT
Source organism: Odontamblyopus rebecca (assembly GCA_030686955.1). Classification (NCBI taxonomy): domain Eukaryota; kingdom Metazoa; phylum Chordata; class Actinopteri; order Gobiiformes; family Gobiidae; genus Odontamblyopus; species Odontamblyopus rebecca. The sequence continues at coordinate 37,045,342 of CM060661.1, forward strand.
GCGTGAGCACAGGGAAAACTGTGATAACTGTCAGAGGAATGACACACAGACATGGGTTTACTTCAGTGTCTTAGAAAGTAAATGTTGAGCTCCAGGACGAGAAACAGGAAACAGCGAGAAACTCTCCTTTGTTCAGTCGACTCCACAGAGTGCGCTGAGTTCTGCGCTGAGTTCTGCGCTGAGTTCTGCGCCGAGTTCTGCGCCGAGTTCTGCGCCGAGTTCTGCGCTGAGCAGCAGAACTTCATATAAACCAGAGAAAATAAAAGATCAAAATTAAAATAGGCACAGAGTTTTTGGATTGGTGATATTTGAAATAAACTTTAAATTAAATATTGGAAATAGAGGTTGAAATCTGTAGTTTTGTTTGACGCTATAACAGAATAATGAAATAAACTGTTTTCCCGTTTTATTGTTTTTCGTTCTTAATTGAAATTCAAAGAAACAACAGTACATGGGCTATTCTTTACTATCGATATTGGTTTTGTATCGTGACGACACTGCCCTGAAGTCAGGATGAACTGGAAGCATTGATATTCCTCTGGAAGTGTCGATATTTCTCTTGTAGCATCGATATTCCTCTGCTAGCGTCAATATTTGTCTGGAAACGTTGATATTCCTCTGGAAGCGTCGCTATTCCTCTGGAAGCGCCGCTATTCCTCTGGAACCGTCGATATTCCTCTGCTAGCGTCGATATTCCTCTGGAAGCGTCGATATTCCTCTGGAAGCGTCGATATTCCTCTGGTAGCGTCGATATTCCTCTGGAAGCGTCGATATTCCTCTGCTAGCGTCGATATTCCTCTGGAAGCGTCGATATTCCTCTGGAAGCGTCGATATTCCTCTGGTAGCGTCGATATTCCTCTGGAAGCGTCGATATTCCTCTGGAAATGTCGATATTCCTCTGGAAGCGTCGGTATTCCTCTGGAAGCGTCGATATTCCTCTGGAAGCGTCGGTATTCCTCTGGAAGCGTCGGTATTCCTCTGGAAGCGTCAGTATTCCTCTGGCATTTGTGTTGCAGCTGTATCCAGGAGGGGGCGCCGTGGTGAAGCTCATGGAGACGCTCTCTGATTGGCTGCTGAGTTTGCCCCTGCAGAAGATCCCGTATCAGGCCATCCTGGACCTGGTGGACAACAAGATGAAGGTGAGACACCTGCTCCTGTCCTCCTCATGCTCTCCTTTGTCCCTCAGATCTCCAGCGTGTTCCTCACCTCCTCACGCTCTCGTTTGTCCCTCAGATCTCCGGCGTGTTCCTCACCTCCTCACGCTCTCGTTTGTCCCTCAGATCTCCGGCGTGTTCCTCACCCCTTCACGCTCTCGTTTGTCCCTCAGATCTCCGGCGTGTTCCTCACCCCTTCACGCTCTCGTTTGTCCCTCAGATCTCCGGCGTGTTTTTCACCTCCTCACGCTCTCGTTTGTCCCTCAGATCTCCGGCGTGTTTTTCACCTCCTCACGCTCTCGTTTGTCCCTCAGATCTCCGGCGTGTTCCTCACCTCCTCACACTCTTGTTTGTCCCTCAGATCTCCGGCGTGTTCCTCACCTCCTCATGCTCTCGTTTGTCCCTCAGATCTCCGGCGTGTTCCTCCTCACACCTCTCGTTTGTCCCTCAGATCTCCGGCGTGTTCCTCACCTCCTCACACCTCTTGTTTGTCCCTCAGATCTCCGGCGTGTTCCTCCTCACACCTCTCGTTTGTCCCTCAGATCTCCGGCGTGTTCCTCACCTCCTCATGCTCTCGTTTGTCCCTCAGATCTCCGGCGTGTTCCTCACCTCCTCACGCTCTCGTTTGTCCCTCAGATCTCCGGCGTGTTCCTCCTCACGCTCTCGTTTGTCCCTCAGATCTCCGGCGTGTTCCTCACCTCCTCACGCTCTCATTTGTCCCTCAGATCTCCGGCGTGTTCCTCACCTCCTCATGCTCTCGTTTGTCCCTCAGATCTCCGGCGTGTTCCTCACCTCCTCACGCTCTCGTTTGTCCCTCAGATCTCCGGCGTGTTCCTCACCTCCTCACGCTCTCGTTTGTCCCTCAGATCTCCGGCGTGTTCCTCACCTCCTCATACCTCTCGTTTGTCCCTCAGATCTCCGGCGTGTTCCTCACCTCCTCACGCTCTCGTTTGTCCCTCAGATCTCTGGCGTGTTCCTCACCTCCTCACGCTCTCATTTGTCCCTCAGATCTCCGGCGTGTTCCTCCTCATGCTCTCATTTGTCCCTCAGATCTCTGGCGTGTTCCTCACCTCCTCACACCTCTCGTTTGTCCCTCAGATCTCCGGCGTGTTCCTCACCTCCTCATGCTCTCGTTTGTCCTTCAGATTTCCGGCGTGTTCCTGTCCTCGGAGCTGCGCTGGGTGGGCTGTCAGGGCAGCGCTCCCGGGTTTCGCGGGTACCCGTGCGCCCTCTGGACCCTGTTCCACATGCTGGCGGCGCGCAGGCAGGCGGCGCCCTCGTCCCTGCGGCACACGGCGCTGGAGGCGGAGCCGGCGCCCGTGCTCGGCGTGATGCGGCGCTACATCCGGACCTTCTTCGGCTGCGAGGAGTGCGGCAAGAACTTCGAGAAGGCCGCCGCGTCCGACAGCGCTGCCGAGATCAAGAGTCCAGAAGAAGAAGTGATGTGGCTTTGGAACCAGCACAATGAGGTCAACTACAGACTGGCCGGTAATGACGCCTGTTTTAGGAGAATTATTTAGTTTATCTTACCTTTATTTACAGGGATGAACCGTAAGGAAGCAGGAAGTGTGGAAAATGCTTTTAAAAAACACAATATTCACAGTTCAGTGGCAAAAGGTTCAAAGTTCAAGCAGGTCACGTTTGAAGGTTCTGAAGGACACAAAACAGAGTCAAGTTATAATGTTCCCTCCTCAAAAACACACCCTAGACTAACCCTGGTTCAGTCCTGGTATATACCTGGTTTAGTCCTTGTTTAGTCCTCATTTAGTCTTGGTTTAGTCCTCATTTAGTCTTGGTTTAGTCCTAGTTTAGTCTTGGTTTAGTCCTTGTTCAGTCCTGATTTAGTCCTGGTTTAGTCCTCGTTTAATCCTGGTTTACTCTTGGTTTAGACCTCGTTTAGACCTGGTTTATTCCTTGTTTAGACCTGGTTTAGTCCTGGTTTAGTCCTGGTTTAGTCCTGGTTTAGACCTGGTTTAGACCTGGTTTAGATGTGGTTTAGACCTGATTTAGTCCTGGTTTAGTCCTGGTTTAGTCCTGGTTTAGACCTGCGTTAGTCCTCGTTTAGACCTGATTTAGACCTGGTTTACTCCTGATTTAGACCTGGTTTACTCCTGGTTTGGACCTGGTTTAGACCCAGTTTAGACCTGGTTTAGACCCGGTTTAGACCCAGTTTAGACCCGGTTTAGACCCAGTTTAGACCCGGTTTAGACCTGGATTAGACCCAGTTTAGACCCGGTTTAGACCCGGTTTAGACCTGGTTTAGACCCAGTTTAGACCCGGTTTAGACCCAGTTTAGACCCGGTTTAGACCCGGATTAGACCCAGTTTAGACCCGGTTTAGACCCGGATTAGACCCAGTTTAGACCCGGTTTAGACCTGGATTAGACCCAGTTTAGACCCGGTTTAGACCCGCTCTGACCCGTCTCCTCTCCCTCAGGTTCCTTGAGCGACGACCCCATGTTTCCCAAGGGGGCGTGGCCTCCTCCGTCCCTGTGCGCCTCCTGCCACGAGGAAAACCGCGGCCTGCACGACTTCAACCGCCCGGAGGTGATGCGCTTCCTGCTCCAGCACTACAGCGAGAGCAACCTGTCCCGGAAGTACGCCCCGGAGCCCGCCATCGCCTCCACCGCCGCCACCGCCGAGAAGAACGACGAGGAGGAGGAGGAGGAAGGAGAAGACGAGAAGAAGACGAAAGGAGAGGATAAAGGAGGCGAGGAGCGAGGAGATAAGGAGGTCACAGCGGAAAAGGACGCTAGCGAAGCCGGAAAAGTGGACAGTCGTCATCATACGGCGGGAAGAGTGGAAAAAGCGGAGGAGGAGGTGGACCGGGGCAGATCTGCGGAGGAGGAGAAGCCGGCGGTGGTGGGCGGGGACGAGCGGAACAGAACCCTCGCCCTGGGCTTCAACAGCGTGGACATGAGCCTGTGCCTGCTGCTGTACGTCGGCTCCTGCGTCTTCCTCATGCTGCTCTTCTTCTTCTTCCGGGTGCGCTCGCGGCGGTGGAGGTTGCGTCCCCCGAAGTTCGCCGTGTGAACCGCGATAAACTCGAAAACAGACTTTAAAAAAAAAAAAGACTTACTGGAAATGTAAAGTTGCATTGCGAAGCTTTTGGTCCTTCAAAAGCTTTTTTTTGTTCTTCGTAGGAATGTTATGGCTTTGTCTGGAATGTTCCGCAGTACGGCATTAAAGCTTTCTAGCTTCACGGAGACCGAACTGGACCGAGTTACAGGTCAGATCTGTGGAGAACCGCTGTTTTACCAGGTATTTTTCAGCTATAAAACCACCTGTGACTGAATAAATGTAAGTTTAATGTCGCACCGTGGAACATTCCAAACAGAGCAATGAGGTATCCATAGAAACAGTGACAAACCCTCCAGCAGAAAAGTTACACAATGCACCTTTAGACCTCGCCACTGCCGCGTGAGCCCGACTTAAGGTTCTGGGATGAGTTTGGATTTCAAAAGCCCAATACCTGATTTTTTCTGTTTTAAAAGCATAAAAAACTAGTTCATTTCAAACCGTTCGCAGCAGAATTCCAGAGTTTTTCCTCATTATTCGCCGCGATGAGTTTAGAAGAACTTTTCCCCAAATTCCTGAGGGATGTAACAATAACCGAAATATCGTGCTTTGTATCGTCAGAAGTCTCAATGACATCGTGGCCATGGTTGGCCGGGATCCAAATTGCGTAGTAAAGGCCGCCACACACGACAGGAGAATTTGCCCGATTTTTGCTGCGATTTCTTCTTCCCGAGTTCAGGGAGGCGTGACCCGACTTTTTATCTCCTCATGTTTGTGGAGTCGGTGTCAGATCAGAACCACCAAACATCAACAACGCGACGGAAACAGACGATAAAACAGAGCGTCAGGGGCAGAGGAGCGACGGACGCAGACGCAACAAACAAACTCGGGATAGAGCGAAAATACAGACTTTATTCCTCACCTAATGTAAAGTGGAACATTTAAAGTGCAGCGTCTCATCCACATCATCCATAGAAATTGTCCTCCGCAAATAATGACTCCAGTCCACAAAACCGCACTATTAATCCAGTTTGCGGTGTTCTTTAAAAGTAAAAAGACAGTGTTTCCTTTTGTGTCTTTGTTTACATCCACACAGCGCACGGATCAAGGTGAAGCTGCAGATCAGTGACAGTGACTCTACTTCCTGTGGACTTTATCGCTAATCTTTAATGCTTTTAAAAATCCTGTATCTGAAGTGTCGCTCCACATTTCACAAATAATAATAACACAGTTTGGACTTGTGTCTAAACTGGAAGTGCAGAGTCTGATCTTTGAACACTTCAGAGTCTCAGAGCGAGTGGTTTTACTGTAGACAGGAAACAGCTGACGCCATCACAGCCTCACAGAGTTATATCCTGTGGTCCGCACACAGATCCTGCTGCAGTCTGAGAGATCGGAGATTTTAAGTCTCATAAGTTTCTCCTCGTGTCTGTGGTTTGCGCTTTTTGTCGCACGTTTAAAAATCGTTTCAGACCAAAAAATCCTGTAGTGTGTAGCGGCCTTTAGAAAGTTTGGGAGGTGCGCGGCGGTCAAAACCATAAATTGGGCTTTACCGTCTCCTCGGTGAAAGTCTGACTTCGCCCTCAAGCGGGAACTTTCTCCTCTTCAGCGCCTCGTCCCCTCTCGACTCTCGGCTTCAATAAAACGTCTAGATCACAAAGTTTTGAGCTCAACATCACACACGAAGCGTCAGTCAGGTTTTTTTCTTCTTCCTCGCTGCGTGTGGATGGAAATCTCCGAGCGGAACCACGTTTGAAGAGGAGAGAGAGCGGAGGGAGGAAGTCCTGCTGTAGTTTTAGGTCCTTTTTTTTTAAATGATGGTACATGGGCCCCATCACAATATATCAAATCCCAAGTCTCTTTGCTTAAATGAATAGTTCTGATGCAGAAATAGCTAAAAAAACAAACAAAAAAAAAACAGAGGGACTACATAGACCATGATCCTTTGCTCCGTTTCAGTGCAGACGACATGAAGAAATAACTGTTCTAAGCACTTTGAAATCTCCATTCTAAAAGGAAAAAATAGCATATTCACGGTTTTATTTGGTTATCGTTACATCCCTACCATTCACGCTGCGGTGATGCTAACCACAACTAGCATGCTAACCGCACTCTTGTTGATATTTGAAAAACTTACACAAAAACCAGAACACAGCAGACTTATTTTGACTTCAAGAGCCTCATATACCTCATATCTGTACCGGGGGAGACACGTTTTGCTGAAATAAATGGGAAGAATCAGGTACAGTGGAAGTACGTTACGTTTCACTTGAAAACTCCAGGCTTTTAAATCACCTTTAAGCCTTAGTTTTGGCATTACGCTTTGTATTTTGGCTCTTTTCATGCTCTGACGTCATAAAAATTGTCAAAGCTGCGTTGTCAGGATTCACAGAAGCCGCTTGAGTGACAGCAAAGGATTTCAAACCTCACACAGGGTCACATTTTGGCAGCAGAAGTGTCATTGTTTCCCGTCCATTCAGACTGAACACGGGCAGAAGAAAACAGAGATAAGAACATTTCCAGCACCAAAATGTGTGGTGGTTCTGTGTGTGTTTGTCAGAATCGATATTCTACCGGCGGACTAAAGTTTTACTCACTGACCGCACGAGGACCTGACAGTCTGATACCGTTTATCAAAGTCGGCTTGTTGATGAAATATTTGTGATATTTTGACGATAATCCTGTCTCATAGCTTAATGTTGAACTCCGGCACATTTGAAGCTAAAGTCCGTTGCTAGAGGTGGTTGAATTCTGTCAGAAGCCAAAAAACAGCACAGATCAGTGTTTCCTCGGCGGAGATCTCACTGTGGCAGTGAGTCTGTCAAGGCAACAAGCTATTGTAGTGATGGGGGCAAGTTCTGAACTTCCATGAAAAACGCCAATTTGCTTCACACTGAAGAAGCTTAACTCCACTTTAACCCATCTTACAACAGCCACGAGTCTAACAAACCAAACGCTCTGCCTGGTTCACTCATTAGTGTCTGGAAATGTTAGAAAACAACTTTATAAGCACCTCACACTTCTCTCTGTTGATTTCCCACTGCACAGGCCAAAGCTTTTCCACGATATCGCAATAAATATCGTACTGTGAGGTTCATACCGTGACCCTATCGTATCGTGAGACTAGGATATTATTACACCCCTAAACAAAACACAAAAAATCCCATCATATGGACTTTTTAAACCAAGCAGTGCTTCTGAAAATGTTCTGGTTTTATTCTCACGTGAGCGTTTTCTACATATTTATTTATTTATTTTTTGCGTTTATTAATTGTAGTGAAATCAGTTGTGGCTTCAGTTGCACTTTTCTGATATCGATTTCATGGATTTCACGTTAATTTTTTGACTTTGTTTTCCTTTCCCCGATTTAAGCCGTTGTACCAAATGCCAAGACTTAAGGTGTCAAAGTGTTTTAAAGCCTGAACAGTATTTGTTTGCACATTTACGCAGATCCAGACCCGATTCTGATTCTGGTCCGGCTCAGAGCACAAACGCATCACCAGGCTTCACTGTCGGACTGAAGAATCCAAAGCCCCAGTCCACCATTCAGAGACGTTTAAAGCTGCACTACGTAACCGTCACGCCGCCTGCTGGTTTCCATGGAGACGCTATTGCTTTGCCTCGGAATGGAGCGTAGGGCTGCGACGATTTCCCGACTATTCGTGACCAGTCGACTGAAATTAATCGGAATTGTAAACGCCACTTGGACTAAACACTGGTGTCTTCGCGATACTAAACATTCAAACTCGATTTCAATATTAAAGAATAAAACTTTTTCACAATGACCGGAAGTTCCGCCCTGTTCAGCTGCAGAACGTCCGGTTAATGTTTTTTAAATTATTTTGTTTAGCAAAATATCAGTGTAAATGTGGCGTATTCTCCAGCAGCTTCGTAAATCTGCCCCATCACCAAATCTTCAACCAGCAAAGTCCACAAAGGAGAAACGTTCTTCATGAAGAATTTATCCACAACGATCGAGGGAAGAAAGACGAAAACTTAAAGGAAACAGCAATGAGCGTCAGTGAAACGACTGAGCGACACTAACGTTATGGTCCTAGAGACGTGTCACATTCAAACTGCACAAATCTGTCTCTGATAATATCCACAGCATGAAATCGATTTTTATTTGAATTGTAGAATCAGTCTGAGTGAACCAAGTTCCTTCTGTTTTCTTCATGACCATAACGTTATAGGTCTTTTCCGCACGCTTTGCTTTTCGACTGGGGGTTGGACCTGGAGCCGTTACGATTTGTGGACGGACTCCTCTCCACTGATTGGTCAGAGGAAAAGTCGTCATACGCGTGACGAAGCTCGAGGATCTTTAAATAATCACCCGCCGTGTGTAAAAAAAACAAACACGACAACAGCGAACACGTCGACAGAGGAAACAACGGAGCAGATTGTGAAGATGGAAGACCTGCGACAGAAAGACCGCGGTGTGACTCTAATAATGTCGCCTAAAAATGACGTCACGGCAGCGTCGACCGCGCTACTCCACCCACTTCCAGGTGGTAACGACTGCTGGGAAAAGCTTCACCGTTCCGTGCCGGTAGTGTAGTTGAAATGCCCTATTAGTTTTGCTCATAGTCCGTATACAGTATATGAGTGGACATAGCTAACCCGTTAGCCGCCGCGTGCCAAACAGGAAGTGCTTCAGGAGGCTCTTCCGGCTCCTTCTCTCTGGACCTGCTGCTGTGGCCTCGTCATTTTGGTCTTAAATGTTCGTATGAACCCGCGATTTTTTTTTTTCGCTATTTTGTCCGTCAAAAAAATCCTCTTCATAACACAGAGTCTGGCTCCAGATTTGCTCCTGTAACTGTGGCATCGTGAGCCTCATTTGAGCGACGCTAAACGCTGTGGGTGACGTCACACTCACTCAGTCCACTCATATATACGATCTATGGTTTTGCTCAGTCGTTTCACTGATGCTCGTCGTCGTTTCCTTTAAGTTTTCGTCTTTCTTCCCTCGATCGTTGTGGATAAATTCTTCATGAAGAATGTTTCTCCTTCGTGGACTTTGTTGGTTGAAGATTTGGTGATGGGGCAGATTTATGAAGCTGCTGGAGAAAACGCCGCATTTACACACACATTTACCACAGAAAAACATTAAACAGAAGTTCCTCAAACCTAAAGCGGGACACTTCCGGTCGTTGTGAAAAAGGTTTATAGACTTGAAACTCAATACTGATCCAAAAACCACGATGATGATGAAAAAAGAAGACAATATCCTGTGATTTTCCACATTAAATGGTCGCGGTTTCTTTTCTATTCCCATGTGTCCTTAGATCTGTGTACCGTATTTTTCAGACTATAAGTCGCACCAGCCAAAAAAAAAACATGTATAAGTTGCACTATTTTGGGTAAATTTATTTTATAAAATCAGAGACCAAGAACCGACATTTCATCTTGAAAGGCGAGTTATAGAAGTTATAGTAATAAAAACAACCAAATGGAGAACAAACAGTGTATCATTTATTTGTTCGTTTTTCAATATAGAACCAAAAATAAGAAAACGAAAAAAACAACTCTGATTTGTTTTTTTCATTTTTGATTCATATATTCGATTCATATATTCGGTCCCTGGGCTGTCAGTGTGAAAAATGTATATATAAGTCACACCTGAGTATAAGTCACCAAAACCCTGAAAAAAAGTGCGACTTATAGTCTAAAAATACGGGAATCCTCAGCGGTCCAGAGAGGTTCCATAGTGGACTCAGATGATGTCCTAAAGCTTTTTTAAAATTTTAAAATATCGTTTAAACCTTCGTCAGATCATTTTTCTCGCTTTGGACCACAGTGCACAAAATAGTTGCCAGCCCAGGTGCTAATTTTTTACTTTTTCACTTTTAAATTGCCGTTCCTCTGTGCATTTGCACCTTTTGAAGACCTTCGGCGTGTGTTTTCTCTTTCGTTCCGTAGTGGTCCATGGGCGTATGCTCTGTGCTCTTAGATTTGTTCTGGTCCAGCTCCAGATCGTTCTAAACACACTGAGGAAAGGTTCTGCTCCGTCCTGTTTGTGGGACTTTTTCAGTGTCAATACCTGCGAAAAATGAGGATCGGATTTTCAATACTTTGGTCAGATCTGTGGAGAGGAGACCCCGCTCACAGACGGTGACGTGTGTTTTCCGATTGTAATTGAATCCATGCAAAATAGAGTAGATTAAATGCCGTATTGTGGAACATTCCAGGCAAAGCATTCCCTCCAACAGTAGGTTTACCAAACTGATAGCGGAGAACTCTGCTAAACCCGAGAACCAGAGAACTGAGCGTTTCTCTGAACAGAACTATAAGCTGTGTGTTTGTTTTGGTTCTTTTGTGTTAAACTCACACCTGTGTCGATGCTAAAACGTTTCTCGTAGTATTATCCAAACTGGACGCACGTTTCCCCCGGAGGGACTGACCGGACCTGATCCTGGACTCTGGGTGATCTCAGGGAAAACTGGGCGGGCACCTGTAAATACTTCCGTTTTGTGTGTTTTTAAATAAAGAGTATTTATTGTGGAGTGGATCACGTGACTGTGCCAAATGTTCCGCCCGGCGACAGCGCTGAGGTGCGTTCTGATTGGTCGATTCACTGGACTCTGTTCTGCTGTGAAACCGTCCCCTTCATTTTTTCCTTATGTCGTCGCTCACGAGAGGGACGCTGTTGATTTTGAATAAAAAAACATGTTTTAAACTTGTGCGTCCTGTAACTGTGACGAAGTCCACTGCGCTGGAGCCGCTTATCGAGACACATGAGCTAAAACTCGAAGCTCAACGTTCACAAACTATTGAACTATCCAACCTGTAGCTCTCCACGTATTGTACTGAAAAACTTTTGTAAATGTGTTATTTTGAACTTTTTGCACTAATAAATGGATAATGGTTTATGTTATATATAAATAGTATTGTTGAACATTAGAGAACTATGGACAGCAGAGTTTAGTTTTAAGGGTTTTCCAAAATAAAAGTAAAACATAAGACCATTCACACTCACCGTTTACATTATTTACACACATGTACAAGACACTATTCAAAAGCAGTGGTGATGATCATAGACCACAGTTTGTATTGTGTTTGTGAAGGTAGATAAGGGCCGGAGTGTTTGGAGTTTTAATGTTTTCCGTAGGTCGTTCCAGTCGTCGGGGGCAGTGGAGTGAAATGCAGTTCGGGATGTTCGTGGTGATGGTGCTGTTGGAGGTGCTGATTAGCGAGCGGAGATACTGAGGGGTTTTACCGGTTATCGTTTTATGGATGAGTTCGTACCAGTTTATTCGTCTGCGAGAATGGAGTGACGGCCAGTGAACGAGTGAATACAGATGGCAGTGATGGGTATTCAGAGGGGCACTGAAGAGAGAGAAGAGGGAGAAAGTCGATTAAAAAGGTTAAAGTTGAACTCGGGCGCGTTTGAAGCTAAAGTCCGTCGCTCAGATCAGTGTTTCCTCGGCGGAGAAAAAATCGATTTCATGGTGTCGATATTCGCATAGATAAATTAGTGCAGTTTGAATGTGTAAATACGTGTGTGTGTGTGTCTGTGTGTGTGTGTGTCTGTGTGTGTGTCTCTGTGTGAGTGTGTGTGTGTGTCTCTGTGTGTGTGTGTGTGTGTGTGTGTGTGTGTGTGTCTCTGTGTGTGTGTGTGTGTGTGTGTCTCTGTGTGTGTGTGTGTGTCTGTGTGTGTGTGTCTCTGTGTGTGTGTGTGTGTGTGTGTGTGTGTCTCTGTGTGTGTGTGTGTCTCTGTGTGTGTGTGTGTGTGTGTGTGTGTCTCTGTGTGTGTGTGTGTGTGTCTCTGTGTGTGTGTGTGTGTGTGTCTCTGTGTGTGTGTGTGTGTGTGTGTGTGTGTGTGTCTCTGTGTGTGTGTGTGTGTGTGTCTCTGTGTGTGTGTGTCTGTGTGTGTGTGTGTGTGTCTCTGTGTGTGTGTGTCTGTGTGTGTGTGTCTCTGTGTGTGTGTGTGTCTCTGTGTGTGTGTGTGTCTCTGTGTGTCTCTGTGTGTGTGTGTGTCTCTGTGTGTGTGTGTGTCTCTGTGTGTGTGTGTGTGTGTCTCTGTGTGTGTGTGTGTGTCTCTGTGTGTGTGTGTGTGTGTCTCTGTGTGTGTGTGTGTCTCTGTGTGTGTGTGTGTCTCTGTGTGTGTGTGTGTGTGTCTCTGTGTGTGTGTCTCTGTGTGTGTGTGTGTCTCTCTGTGTGTGTGTCTGTGTGTGTGTGTGTTGTGATGATCTCTACATGAGTCTGTCCTGAACTCACCCTGCATGACTCAGCGCTTTTGTCCCTCTCTCCATTCCTCTCTCCATCCCGCTCTCCATCCCTCTCTCCATCCCTCTCTCCATCCCTCTCTCCATCCCTCTCTCCATCCCTCTCATTCTCTGTCTTCTGTCTCATCTCTCTTCCGTGGAGTGAATGGATGATGCTCTCTCTTTTTTTCCTTCCCTCTCTTTTCTTCCTTTCTCCCTCTCTTCTCTGTGAGTGTGTGTTGCTCTCCTCCCCTCTCTCTCCTCTCTTTCTCTCCTCTCTCCTCCTCTCTTTCTCTACTCTCTTTACTCTCCTCCCCTCCTCTCCTCCTCCTCTCTTTCTCTACTCTCTTTCCTCTCCTCCTCCTCTCTCCTCTCCTCCTCTCTTTCTCTACACTCTTTCCTCTCCTCCTCCCTCCTCTCCTCCTCCCTCCTCTCTTTCTCTACTCTCTTTCCTCTCCTCCTCCTCGCTCCTCCTCCTCTCTCCTCCTCCTCTCTTTCTCTACTCTCTTTCTTCTCCTCCTCCTTCCTCTCCTCCTCTCTTTCTCTACTCTCCTCTCTCCTCCTCCCCTCCTTCCTCCTCTCCTCCTCCTCTCTTTCTCTACACTCTTTCCTCTCCTCCTCCCTCCTCTCCTCCTCCTCTCTCTACTCTCTTTCCTCTCCTCAGATCCTCCCACCTCTCCTCCTCCTCTCTTTCTCTACTCTCTTTCCTCTCCTCTCTCCTCTCCTCCTCTCTTTCTCTACTCTTTCCTCTCCTCCTCCCCTCCTCCCTCATCTCCTCCTCTCTTTCTCTACTCTCTTTCCTCCCCTCCTCCCTCCTCTCCTCCTCCTCTCTTTCTCTACTCTCTTTCCTCTCCTCCTCCCCTCTTCCCTCCTCTCCTTCTCGCTTTCTCTACTCTCTTTCCTCTCTCTTCTCCTCCTCCTCTTTTCTCTACTCTCTTTCCTCTCCTCCTCCCCTCCTCTCTCCTCTCCTCCTCCCTCCTCTCCTCCTCTCTTTCTCTACTTTCTTCCCTCTCCTCTCTCCTCCTCCCCTCCTCTCTTTCTCTCCTCTCTTTCCTCTCCTCTCTCCCCCTCCCCTCCTCTCCTCCCTCTCTCCTCTCCTCCTCGTTTCTCTCCCTCTCTCTTGTGTGTTGGTGCTGCAGTTGTTCATGAGCGTCTCACTCTGCAATGCAGCTCTGCTTTACAATCCACTCACTGACACATGAGAGAGGGAAAGAGGAGGAGAGAGGAGAAGAGGAGGAGGAGAGAGAAAGGAGAGAAAGAGGAGGAGAGAGGAGAAGAGGAGGAGAGAGGGAGGTGAGGAGGAGAGACATTTATTTGATGTCATTTATGCAAATCCGTGGCATCATCACCCACGACTGCACGTGATCCTCACAGATCTACAGAGAGTCCTGGTTTAGACCTGGTTTAGTCCCAGTTTAGTCCCGGTTTAGTCCTGGTTTAGTCCTGGTCTAGTCCGGGTCTAGTCCTGGTCTAGTCCTGTTTAGTCCATATTTAGACCTGGTTTAGTCCATGTTTAGTCCTGGTCTAGTCCTGTTTAGTCCTGGTTTAGTCCCGGTTTAGTCAATTTTTAGTCCCGGTTTAATCCATGTTTAGTCCATGTTTAGTCCATGTTTAGTCCTGGTCTAGTCCTGGTCTAGTCCGGGTCTAGTCCTGTTTAGTCTTGGTTTAGTCCATGTTTATTCCTGGTCTAGTCCTGTTTAGTCTTGGTTTAGTCCTGGTTTAGTCCTGGTTTAGTCCTGTTTAGTCCTGTTTAGTCCTGTTTAGTCCTGTTTAGTCCTGGTTTAGTCCTGTTTAGTCCTGTTTAGTCCTGGTTTAGTCCTGGTTTAGTCCTGTTTAGTCCTGTTTAGTCCTGGTTTAGTCCTGTTTAGTCATCATTTAAACCTCAACATAAACAAAGTCTTTCACTTCCTTCTTCCCGCCCCTCGTCTCCTCTGATTGGCTCCTGTCTGGCTCCTGCCTCCTGATTGGCCGCCTCCTGAATGCTGCGCTCTGATTGGCTGCCAGTGTCCTCTGCAGACAGTTAGCCGCATTAGCCCTGTCCTCAGATGAACTCCCCCCGTCTCCTCCTGTCTCCGTCTGCTCCCTCCATCAAATCCAGCCCCACACCAGCCCCAGACCAGGACCACGGCCAGCGCCAGGACCGCAGGAGGGCTGCTCGTAGGTAAGGACCTGGTTTAGTCCTGGTTTAGTCCTGGTTTAGTCCTGATTCAAGGTATGGTGCATCATTAACTCTATATCTTCCTCAATGAATTGAGTGAAGATCTGTTTTAGTCCTGGTTTAGTTCTGCTTTAGTCCTGGTTTAGACTTGGTTTAAAGATTGGTTAGTCCTGGTTTAGTTCTGCTTTAGTCCTGGTTTAGACTTGGTTTAAAGATTGGTTAGTCCTGGTTTAGTTCTGCTTTAGTCCTGGTTTAGACTTGGTTTAAAGATTGGTTAGTCCTGGTTTAGTTCTGCTTTAGTCCTGGTTTAGACTTGGTTTAAAGATTGGTTAGTCCTGGTTTAACCCAGGTTTAGAACAGGTTTAAAAATGAGTTAGTTCTTGTTTAGACCTGGTATGAAGACGTGTTAGACCTGGTTTAGTCCTGGTTTAGACTTGGATTAGACCCAGTTTACATCTTGATTAGTCCTGATTTAGTTTCCACAAAACCTGACCAAGGCCAAGGATAGTAAGGTAAGGTTTAATCCTGGTTTAGTTCTGTTTTAGTCCTGGTTTAGACCTGGTTTACATCTGGTTTAAAAATGTGTTAGACCTGGTTTAGTCCCTGTTTAGTCCCTGTTTAGTCCTGGTTTAGACTTAGAGTAACACAAGTTAGCCCTGGTTTAGTCCAAGTTTCGACCTGGTTTAAAGATGGGTTAGACCTGGATCAATCCCGGTTTAGTTCTGGTTTAGTCCTGGTTTAGTCTTGGTTTAGTTCTGATTGATCCTGGTATAGTACTGGTTTAGTCCTGGTTTAGTCCAGTTTAGACCTGGTTGATATCTTGATCAGTCCTGGTTTAGTTTTGGTTGGGTTCAAGCTTAGTCCTGGTTTAACCCTTGTGGTTCAGTCCTATTATAGATCTGGTTTAGTCCTAGTTTAGACCTGGTTTAGTTCAGGTTGAGACTTGATTTCAAGATGGGTTAGACTTGGTTTAGTCCCGGTTTAGTCCTGGTGTAGAATTGGTTTAAACATGAGTTGATCTTGGTTTTGTCTCAATTTAGACCTGGTTTATCATGGTTTAGTCCCAGTTCAGTCCGAGTTTAGACTTGGTTTAGTCCTAGTTTAGAGCTGGTTTATATCTTGATTAGTCCTGATTTAGTTTCCACAAAACCAGACCAAGACCAAGACTAGTAAGGTAAGGGTTAGTCCTGGTTTAGTTCTAGTTTAATCCTTGATAAGACTTGATTTAAAGATGGTTTAGACCTGGTTTAGTCCTGATTTAGATCTGGTTGAAACATGGGTTAATCCTGGTTTAGTCTTAGTTTACACTGGGTTTAAACATGGGTTAGTCCTGATTTGGTCCTAGTTTAGTCTTGATTTACAGATGGGTTAGACCTGGTTTAGTCCCGGTTTAGTCCTGGTTTAAAACTGGTTTAGTCTTAGTTTAGACCTGGTTTATTCTTAGTTTATACCTGGTTTAGTCCTAGTTTAGACCTGGTTTAACCATGTGTTAGTCCTAGTTTAGTCTTGGTTTAGACCTGGTTTAAAGATGGTTTAGAACTGGTTTAAACATGAGTTTGTCCTGCTTTTGTCCCAGTTTAGACTTAGTTTAGACCTGGTTTAGTCTTAGTTTAGACCTGGTTTATATCTTGATAGGTCCAGGTTTAGTTTTGGTTGGGTTAAAGCTTAGTCCTGGTTTAACCCTTTTGGCTGTCCTATTATGGTCCTGGTTTAGTCCTGGTTTAATTCAGGTTTAGACTTGATTTTAAAATGGGTTAGACTTGGTTTAGCCCCGGTTTAGTCCTGGCTTAGAACTGGTTTAACCATGGTTAACCATCCTGGTTTTGTCCTAATTTAGACGTGGTTTATCAGGGTTTATTCCCAGTTCAGTCAGAGTTTAGACCTGGTTTAGTCCTAGTTTAGAGCTGGTTTATATCTTGATTAGTGATTTAGTTTCCACAAAACCCGATCAAGACCAAGACTAGTAAGGTAAGGGTTAGTCCTGGTTTAATTCTGGTTTAGTCCAGGTTTAGACCTGGTTGAAACAGGAGTTAGTCCTGGTTTAGTCTTAGTTTAGACCTTGTTTATATCTTGATTAGTCCTGGTGTAGTTTTGGTTGAGTTCAAGTTTAGTCCTGGTTTAAAATTTTAATATAAAGTTCTGTCTCAAATGCCAATCCAAGGTTCTTGTCTTTTGTTTTCAGATCTAGACCTGGACCATAAGCGGACTAACCATGGACCTCGAGCAGACCTTCACGCAAAGATCCCAGAGATAGACCTTTAGACCCACTGAGTCCCAACACCTAAACCAAGACCCTGTCCAGTTCAGTTGTCGTCCTGCCCCAGCGCGGCCGGAGCTCCAGGATGGCGGAGGGGCTGCTGCAGGTGCACGTGCCCGACTTCGGGAGCTCGGTCCTGGGCAGCCTGGAGGAGCAGAGGGCCTCGGGGCAGTACTGCGACGTCCACATCCTGGTGCAGGGGCAGCTCTTCAAAGCTCACCGCGCCGTCCTCGCAGCCTCCTCCCTCTACTTCAGAGACCTGTTCAGCTCCGAGCCGGACCACATACAGGTGAGGAGACCGGGACCAGGACCAGGACTGGACCAGGACCAGACCAGGACCATGACCAGGACTAGACTAGGACTGTACTAAGATTACACCAGGATTAAACCAAGAACAGGATTAGGGCTGGACTTCAGAAACCTGTTCAGCTCCGAGCCGGACCACATACAGGTGAGGAGACCGGGACCAGGACCAGACCAGGACCATGACCAGGACTAGACTAGGACTGTACAAAGATTACACCAGGATTAAACCAAAAACAGGATTAGGGCTGGACTTCAGAAACCTGTTCAGCTCCGAGCCGGACCACATACAGGTGAGGAGACCGGGACCAGGACTGGAGTAGGACCAAACCAGGACTAGACCAGGACCAGACCAGGAGAAAACCAGGACTGTACTAAGACTACACCAGGATTAAACCAGGAACTGTACCAGGACTGGACTTCAAAGACCTGTTCAGACTTGATCTCAGTCCTCAGTCTCTGGTCTAAACCCAGTCTCTGGTCTTAGTCCTCAGTCTCTGGTCTAACCCGGTCTCTGGTCTAACCCGGTCTCTGGTCTAAACCTGGTCTCTGATCTCTGGTCTAATCCCAGTCTCTGGTCTCAGTCCTCAGTCTCTGGTCTCTGGTCTCTGGTCTAACCCCGGTCTCTGGTCTAAACCCGGTCTCTGGTCTAACCTGGTCTCTGTCTCAGTACTCAGTCTCTGGTCTAACTCGGTCTCGGTCTCTGGTCTAAACCCGGTCTCTGGTCTCTGGTCTAACCTGGTCTCTGTCTCAGTACTCAGTCTCTGGTCTAACTCGGTCTCAGTCTCTGGTCTAACCCCGGTCTCTGTCAGTCCTCAGAGTCGCCCTCGGTCCTGGAGCTGCCCTCCTCGGTGTCCCCCGCGTGCTTCGAGCAGATCTTGTCCTTCTGTTACACGGGTCGCCTGGTGGTGGCGCCGCAGGAGCAGCTGGTGCTCATGTACACGGCGGGATACCTCCAGATCCAGAACATCGTGGAGCGAGGGATGGAGCTCCTGATGAAGAGCGCCTCGTCCTCCTCCTCTTCTCCGCTCTGCTGCGACTCCCAGGTACGAGTCCGAACAAAACAGACCTCCGGGAGCGACTGAGGAGGTTCAGTACGGCAGAAAAAACAATTATTTTAGTCTTTAGTTCTTTATTTTAGTCTCAAAAAGTTTCCATAAAACACTCTCTTTAAAAAAATGTCTTTCCCTAAACCTAAACCAGATCAGATCCTTCTCTAGACCAGTTCAGATCCTCCTCTAGACCAGTTCAGATACTTCTCTAGAGTAGTTCAAATCCTCCTCTAGACCAGTTCAGATCTTCTTCAGATCCTTCTCTAGACCAGTTCAGATCCTCCTCTAAACCAGTTCAAATCCTCCTCTAGACCAGTTCAGATCCTCTTCAGATCATTTTCTAGACCAGTTCAGATCCTCTTCAGATCCTTCTCTAGACCAGTTCAAATCCTCCTCTAAACCAGTTCAGATCCTCCTCTAGACTAGTTCAGAACCTTCGCTAGACCAGTTCAGATCCTCCTCTAGACCAGTTTAGATAAGGACCTGAACTGGTCTAGTGGAGGATCTGACCTGGTCTAGAAAAGGATCTGAACTGGTCTAGAAAAAGATCTGAACTGGTCTAAAGGAGGATCTGAACTGGTCTACATAAGGATCTGAACTGGTCTAGAGAAGGATCTGAACTGGTCTATAGGAGGTTTTGAACTGGTCTAGAGAAGGATCTGAACTGGTCTAGAGGAGGATCTGAACTGGTCTAGAGGAGGATCTGAACTGGTCTAGAGGAGGATCTGAACTGGTCTAGAGGAGGTTCTGAACTGGTCTAGAGGAGGATCTGAACTGGTCTAGAGGAGGTTCTGAACTGGTCTAGAGGAGGTTCTGAACTGGTCTGCAAAACCATCTTTCTGGATCTTTCTACCTCAGGTTTCAGAGTCCTCCCTGCATGTTTGAGTAATCTAGCGATCTCTCCCAGGCCCTATTCAAACCCTCCTCATGATTAGCTGCGGAGTCCACCCATAACAATAAATAAAAACACAAAAACACGACACAAAACTGTACACGGCGACTGGACAAAACCTGACGTGACGCGCAGGAGTTTCGTTTTGCGTTGTGGTGTCGCTCTGAAGGGGGAGTGACTTAGCAAACCGAATTTTTGGGGGGTAACGGCGGCATTTTCAAATCAATAAATGGAACACGGTGATCAAAGTATGTGATGTGTTACAGTTAATAGACCTTTTCCACAACCACCGGAAGTGTCCCGCTTTAGGTTTGCAGAACTTCCGGTGAATGTTTTTCTGTGGTAAATGTGTCGTATTCTCCAGCAGCTTCATAAATCTGCCCCATCGCCAAATCCTCAACCAACAAGAACCATGAAGAATTTATCCAGAACGATCAAGGGAAGAAAGACGAAAACTTAAAGGAAACAACGACGAGCATCAGGGAAACTACTGAGCGACACTAACGTTATGGTCCTGAAGAAAACAGAAGGAACTTGTTCACTCAGACTGATTCTACGATTGAAATAAAAATCAATTCCATGGTGTAGATATTAGCACAGAGAGATTTGTGCAGTTCGAATGTAATAAGTGAACAACTTTATTGTCATTACACATGTATAAACACAAGGTAACAAAATGTGGCTTAGCGTCTAATCAGAAGTGCCAGGAGCAGCAAGTGTGATATGTACAGAATGTAGAGTATAAACATTATAGAGAATATACAGTATATTACAATGACAGACCGGCGAAGAATGAATCAGGAACAGTCGTAAACTAACATAAAACAATGTGATCGCTCACACATGTGCAAAGTAGAGGGGAGACAGGACGGTTTGGGCACTGATACAGTCGCTATGGGGTAACTTGGGTTGGTTCTGGCCATCACGCCGCTCCGCTGATTGGCCGGAGCGCCGAATACAACTTCCAGGGTTCTTGCAAACTGCCGAGTGTGTTCTGGTTCCTGACTAGTCGTTGGAGAGAAATGAAATTGAGCGGAGGAACGAGGCGGCACCAGCCTGACTCGCAGATTTACGAAGCTGCTGGAGAATACGTCACATTTACACACACATTTACCACAGAACAACATTAACCGGAAGTTCCTCAAACCTACAGCGGGACACTTCCGGCTGCTGTAAAAAGGTCTATACCCAGAGAAGTCAAATACCATCTGACCTCTGACCTCTGACCTCTGACCTCTATCCTGCTCCAGACGTCTGCAGAGGAGCTGGGCGGATTCGAGGCCCCCGCGGCCCAGAACGGCGCCCCCCACAGGGAGAGTCCGGACCAGCCCTGCCTGAGCTCCGAGGAGCTGCTGCTGTCCGTGAGCCGGATCAAACAGGAGAGAGCCGATACTCCGCCCGCCGAGGAGGAGCCAGAACCCAGGTGCAACTCCCGACTGAACCGGGTCTAAACCAGGACTGAACTAGGTCTAAACCAGGTCTAAACCAGGTCTAAACCAGGTCTAAACCAGGACTGAACTAGGTCTAAACCAGGTGTAAACCAGGATTGAACCGGGACTGAACCAGGTCTAAACCAGGACTGAACTAGATCAAAACCTGGTCTAAACCAGGTCTAAACCAGGACTAAACTAGGACTAAACCAGGTCTAAACCAGGACTAAACCAGGTCTAAACTAGGACTAAACTAAGACTGAGTATCCCTGCCACCTCTCCCCGATCACCGCTTTGACTAACCGATTTTCTGGAGGAAACACTGAGTCCTGGTTTAGACCTGGTTTAGACCTGGTTTAGACCTGGTTTAGACCTGGTTCAGTCCTGGGTCAGTCCTGGTTTAGTCCTGGTTTAGTCCTGGTTCAGGTCTGGATATCAGGACCAGGAGTTTGGTTCGTTCTCCTTTTTTTTTTCATTTAAACACAAAATCAAAAACTGAAAAAACTAATCTTTATCCATTTTTTCATTTTAGTTTTGGAGACAAATAATGAAGAAATTAGTTTTTTTTTTCCGTTTTCTTATTTTGGGTTTTATTGAAAAACGAATTAACGAACGGCACTCGGGTTTATCCTCCCTCTGACCCCTGACCTCTGACCCCTGACCTCTGACCCCTGACCTCTGACCCCTGACCTCTCTGACCCCTGACCTCTGACCCCTGTCCTCTGACCTCTAACCTCTCTGCCCCCTGTCCTCTGACCCCCTGACCTCTGACCTCTGACCCCTGACCTCTCTGTCCCCTGACCTCTGTCCTCTAACCCCTGACCTCTCTGCCCCCCCGCAGAGGTGAGCTGAGGGCCGGGGCTCTGTGTTACCTGGGGCCGGGCGTGGCTCAGATGCAGTCCTTCCTAATGCCACCGGGGGGGCGCTGTAGTCCCGGCTCCCCCCAGGCCACGGAGGAGGAACTGGACGACGACTTCTACACCAGCGCGGTCAGCACCAGCCTGTACCAGCACCTCTACCCCTACGGTAACTTTACACTCGCCCGGAGTTTCCCGCTGCTGCCGAGCTAAAGGCCCTCGTGAAGTCGCCCCATCAAACATAAAAGCTACACAAAAACTGTCAATCGTTTGTGCTTCGTTTGTGCTGCAAAAAGTTTCATTTGTGCTATTCTGGTTCTTCAGATATTTGCAGTTTTATTTTGGGCCGATGACGTCGTCCAGCCCCTTAAAATGTTAAATAGAGCTCAAAACAGGCAGAAAATTATAGAAATCGTTTGTATTTTGTTTGTGCTGTTTTGTGCTGTGACAATTTTCATTTGTGTGAGTTTATTTCTAAAATTATTCATGATTATTTCTGCGGTAATTATAGGACGTCATTTCCGCTAAAGACTGAAACAGACTTTTCCGCAGCCTGAGATCGTTTATCGTCACTAGTTTTGTGGAGTTTGTCGCCGTCAGCTGAGCGGAAATGATGTCATTTAATTACCACAGAAATAATCATTAATCATTTTAGAAATAAACTCACACAAATGAAAAACTGTCACAGCACAAAACAGCACAAATACAAATGTTTTCGATAATTTTCTTCCTGTTTTGACTCTATTTAACATTTTGAGGTTCTGGACGACGTCATCGGCCGAAAATAAAACTGCAAATATCTTAAGAACCAGAATCTCACAAACGAAACTTTTTGCAGCACAAAACAGCAGAAACGAAGCACAAACGATTGACATAGTTTTTGTGTAGGTTTGCGTTTGATGAGGGCCCAACTTCACGCAGGTGAGCTAAAGGCAAAAGGAACGACTGCTTCATGACATCACAAGGTGGGACGGAGCGTTCGAATCAAACCCTAAATCAAAACAAATTTAGAAAACAATAGGAGCAACCAGATCAGATCCAGAGGTGTGAAAGCTCCATTATGGCCCTGAACGATTCTGCTGATATGAGCCACACTCAGGCTGAGCTACAACAGAAACTGTAAACAAGTCGGGTGTTAGTTTCAGAGTCATTTCATAGTAGCTGCTCAACTCCTCCCTGCAGTCAGATTTAAGGCCGTGTCCTCCAGCGTCTGACCAGAACTGAAGAAGCAGCTTGATGAGCTGCAAAACTTATTTGACTAAATAAACTTTTGTCCAGTCATAACTTTTTACTCGTTACTTTGGTACTTTTTGGTGGCAAACTCCATCTGAGGCTAAATACGGCACCAGACCGAGAGTCGACAAGAACCATAAGGGAAAGTTGAAAAGAACTTAAAGAGAGAGTTCAAGAGGACGAAAGCGTTCAGAGGTAAATGGGCGCCATGAGCGGCTCTGAGTCCGGGAAAGGCTCGAGGTGAAGGTGGCACGATGCTCCCGCTGATTTACAGCTCCTGCCCGGATCTTACTGCTTCCCAGAGCCGTGGGGTCAGGACTGTCCTCATTGCCCCAACACAAAAAAAGTATTGTTGCGCTAAATTGAAAAAGGAACTACGTTTCATTACCAAAGTTTCAGTTGTAGAGCATTACACTATTTTTACCTGAAAAAAATACTTTGGACTTTGCTTTGTTTTTGTGTTACAGTAACTTAACTAACGTAACTACTTTTTTACACCCATTACTGACCACAATGCTCATAAAAAAAAAAAAACACTCTTGTTAAATGATAGAATGATTTTCCACATTAAAGGGATAGTTTGTGTTTTTTGACATGCATCTGTACGTCTCCATCAGCAGAGTCGCATCAACACTGACTTACCTCCCGACAGCGTCTGAGCCGAGTTCTTCCCCGGTTTTGGTACTGATGAAAGTGTCCGGCGAGTTGGCTGGAGTCACGAAAATAAAGCGTTTTTCTTCTCAAAACAATATGTGTTCAAAAGAGTGAAACATTTATGTCACAAAACCTGAACAGAGCTCATAATCGCTTGGTACTATTTTCTCTCCAGTCGTATCACTGCGCTGCCTCCAGGTGAACCCGCGCATGAATTCAACACTTTTTTCAGTAGTTCGGCAGAGTTTATGCTCAGATCGATGACACCGCGAAGCCAGAGAGCTACAGCCATAAGTAGACAAGCTCGTATAAGCTATATAATAATATATATAAAAATGGAGCTTGTGATTCTCCAGGTGGAACAACAAAACTCCAGGTTCTTCAGCTTGTCCCACTCTGTCCCTCCTCTCTCTCTCTGCTGTTCTGACTTCATCTGGTGAATTTGGGCATCAGGATATTCGGGTTCATAAAGATCTCCCCTTGGCTCTGTGCTAAAGGCCACGTCTTCATCGTCAGTGTCATAGTCACACATGTTGTCGTGAACTTTCCGAGCAGTGAAACAGGTGCGACCGGAGAGAAAATAGTACTAAGCGATTATGAGCTCTGACTTTTTCCCACTTCACGTTTTGTGATGCAAATGTCTCACTCTTTTGAACACATTGTTTTGAGAAGAAAAACGCTTTATTTTCATTTATTTTTCACTCCAGCCAACTTGCCGGACACTTTCATCAGCACCAAAACCGGGGAAGAACTCGGCTCAGACGCTGTCGGGAGGTAAGTCAGTGTTGATGCGCAGCACTGTTGACAGGGATGCCATTCAGAGAGCGTTTACACTGAAACGAATCACCGTATCAGCGTATTGGAAACGATTTGTGGCCACACACGTTGTGTCTGGATCAAGTGAAACACTAGTCGCATGACTAGGCTAGCGTCACGACACCATGTGGGCAGTAAAAACAAGGAGTGGAGCACCGTATCTGAAGTTGCCATCGTTCTATGGTAGTTGTAGCAGCCGATTTCAAGCTGAGGAAGATGCAAGTGCAAAAACAGTCTTTTTGTGGACCAACACTGTTGCGTGTTTGTCTCTGGTTTGTTTAAATTTTTCCGTAATAGCATCGCATGTTCGATGCCACGAACCAGCAAATCAGGAAGGCACAAGTCACAGTGACTCGGCCCAGTAAGGACAGCAACTAGAGGTTCTACGTCAGCGTATCAGCGTTTTGAGCATTTTCAGTGTTTTCAGGTGAATTCGTGGAAGCTGGTGTATCCAGATCGTTCCATCTCTGGAGCCATTTTCCATGGTATTAGTGTGGACGAACACTGCATCTCCAATGAAAATGACTCGAATATGTACGAGTGTGGACGGGGCTACAGACCTGACCATTTATGCAGCTGCAGCACCTTAATATTTACAATTATATCATTCCACCAATAGCTTTTTCTAAACAGGTTTTTTTATTTTTTCGGACCCCCAGACCAAACGGAGCTGAGTTGGGGTTGGTCCCTATCAACTCGTGTCAGTTTTGGTATTGTTTCATACAGATTTACTTTTGACGGCTCTAATCTTCACACTTTTGTCTGTGCAGTCCCGGAGAAGCTGGAGATGCTGCCGCTCCCATTGGCCAACGAGCGGCGTGCGTGTGTTCTGATTGGCCGGGACAACATGGCGCTGCCGGCGAGCCTGGTGAGCCAGATCGGGTACAGGTGCCACCCGGCGCTGTACGCGGAGGGGGACCCCGGGGAGAAGCTGGAGCTGGTGGCCGGGTCCGGGGTCCTCATGACCCGGGGGCAGCTCATGAACTGCCACCTGTGTGCGGGCGTCAAACACAAGGTCCTGCTCCGGAGGCTGCTGGCCACCTTCTTCGACAGGTGCGGCCCTGACCGGAGCTGCAGCAGGACTAAAGCAGGACTAGAACAGGACTAAAGCAGGATTAAAGCAGGACTAGATCAGGACTAAACCAGGGCTAAACCAGGACCAGGACTAAACCAGAAAGTACCAGGACTAAACCAGGTCTAAGCCAAGACTAAACCAGAAAGTACCAGGACTAAACCAGGACCAGGACTAAACCAGAAAGTACCAGGACTAAACCAGGTCTAAGCCAAGACTAAACCAGAAAGTACCAGGACTAAACCAGGTCTAAACCAAGACTAAACTAGGACTAAATAAGTAAGAACAAGGACTAAACAGGACTATTCAGGACGTGCTTAGATTTTAAAGTACTTTTTTGGTTTATAAAGGTCTTAACGATCTCTCTCAGGTCCTCAGGTTCTATTAACTGTCCCGATAGTCCAAAGTAAAACTCCTGGTGAGGCGTTATTCAGTGATTAAATGTTCCTTTTAAATATAAACACTTCAATCTGGCACCCAAACATCACCAGAACGCAGACGGTGTAAAGCAGGACCAGGCCGAGACCAGGACTGGACCGGAGCAGGATTCTTGCTGTTGATCTTCTTCTAACAAAAGCCAGTTGTGTCCACAGAAACACGCTCGCAAACAGCTGCGGGACCGGGATCCGCTCCTCCACCAACGACCCCACCAGGAAACCTCTGGACAACAGGGTCCTCAACACCGTCAAATGTAAGAACGACCACGCAGGAATTAGCCTGGACTAAACCCGGACTAAACCCGGACTAAACCTGGACTAAACCTGATAACTAACATTTCAAGCTTGAATTTGATACTAAGGAATACCTGATTTCTACCCTTTTCAACCACAGTGACGTTCTCTAGACACTAGTATGTGATTTTCAAGATTAAATCATAGTACTTTATTTTATATTCCCCTTATATTTCCCCAAATTTGAGTCTGATATCTGTGTAATCGCTCAGTCGTTCAGGTAAGTTCTGTAGGAGACTGTGCAAGAGGCGAACGAAGGAGCATTTGAGAAGCTGCAGGCTTTTTACACCATATGTGGCAGCAAATGTGGCAGCAAATGTGGCAGAAGACCGTCCAGAAGAAACACTTTGAGGGAATGGACCATTTCGTCATCAACTGAAACATGGAGTGAGGCCTTTAGTCTATGTGCTCTTATTCTTATACAGCTCAAGATCATTCTTAAAGTTGAACTCCGGCACGTTTGAAACTAAAGTCCGTCGCTAGAGGAGGTGGAATTCTGTCAGAAGCCAAAAAACGACACAGATCAGTGTTTCACTGTGGTGATCTCACTGTGGCAGTGAGTGTCAAGGCAACAAACTGGTGTAGTGATGGGGGCAAGTTCTGAACTTCCACACAAAAGACTCGCTGATGTCGTTTCTAATCCCAATTATTTACGAGTGAATATTTTTTGAAATATGCTAAAAAGAGATACACTGATCTGTGCCGTTGTTTGGCTTCTGACAGGATTCCACCACCTCTAGCAACGAACTTTAGCTTCAAACGTGCCGGAGTTCAACTTTAAGACATTCAGGAAAGGCTCATTTCTGTCCTGTCAATGGGACTTCGATACCTTTTTTTAATCAATCATGTAATCAACATTTATTTGCAGTCTAAATAAAACATTTTGTGGGCTATGACCATAAGACAAAACATAATATTTACTTTCCTCTTTTAGAAAAGTGGAGGTCACGTCTACATAAGAGAAAATTTAAAAAACAAAACTCACATACCCTTAACCAAATAAAAGAATAAAGTCCAACATAAAAAACAGGGGAGAGCGATACTGTTACGATATAGATATTTCCTGTAGATGTTTTTGATTTGTTTTATTGTCTGAAAATATTGTTGTATTTGGTTGTTATAGTGGTGACGATCTGGTTTATTTTGAGTCCATTTTGTTTTGTGTATGTGATATTTGAGAGTCTGGATGAGGAAACAGATCTTTGGGAGTGGAGGGGTTGCTGAAGAACAGGATTTTCACTTTCCTGGAGGCCGATATCTGGTTTTGGTCTGGATGAGCTGCTGTTTGTGGGGTCGATACCTGCTCAAGTTTTGATACTAGTTTTATTTCCGATGCTTTTGAGGACCCTAAACCACGTCTAATTGTCCTTGTCTCTCCTCAGTGTACTGTCAGAACTTCGCTCCAAACTTTAAGGAGAGTGAGATGAACGTGATCGCGGCCGACATGTGCACCAACGCCCGCCGAGTCCGCAAACGATGGCTGCCCAAGATCCAGTCCCTGCTCCCGACCGCACCCCCCAACCGCCTCAAGACGCGGAGGGGCGGGGCCAGCGCGGGGGGCGGGGCCAGCCTCAACCAATCCGCCGCCTCACCCTTCGACGTCGACCTGCGCTCGTACCTGCCCCTGCCGGAGCCGCTGAAGGAGAAGGAGGCGGGGCTGGCTTCGCACCTGCCGGCCGTGGCGTCGCGAGGAGCCGTGGCCGAGGCAGGGGCGGGGCATGCGGCGGAAGGGGCGGGGCTGACGGGAGGAGCGACGGGGGCTGATGTTGGACACTCTTCGGAACAGCACGAGTCGTCCTCCGACGCTTCGTGCACGTCATCACATCCCTCCCCCCAGCCCCCAGACCAGGACTAAACCTCGACTCAACCAGGTCTTAAACCGGACTAACCTACAAACAAAGACTATTCGACATCAGTCCCCCTGACTTGAATCGAAATTTGCGATTTCAGTAGATTTGAATGAATTACTAACCGACTAAAACTACTATTTCATTTGGATTTTAGTAAGAAAAATATAACTGCCGTATTTTTCGGACTATAAGTCGCTCCGGAGTATAAGTTGCACCAGCCAAAAAATGCAAAATGAAGAAGAAAAAAACATATACAAGTCGTACTGAGCTATAAGTCGCATTGTTTTGGGGAAATTTATTTTATGAAATCAACCAAGAACAGACATTTATAGTAACTCCAACAGAACAGAGAAGAACAGGCTGAACATGTGTCTGGTTTGTTCACATCACATATGAACAGTTATTCAGAAAACTAGAGCAGAAACAACAGAACAAGTTTACCAAACTCTCCATCTCGCTCCAAATCACTAAATCCACTGAATTCTTCATCCTCAGTGTCACTTGTGAGAAACTCCACCAACTCCAAATAAATCCAGCTTTTAGCCGCGATGAGCTTTTTTGTTTTCTTCATTACAGTTCGAGTTTCCTCCACTTTTCTCCATCAAACACAAGTTTCTCGCTCACTCCAAACTTTCTTTCTTCTTCTCGATCTCTGTTCTCAGCTTCAGATTTCACAACTTGCAGTTTGTAATCTGCAGAATATGATTTTCTTTTTGGAATTGATGTTTAAATTTTATTAAATTTTCAGTGGTGCAGGAGTAACGGGAGTAGCAGATACTGGCGCACAAGCGTAGAGCGCCCTCTTGAGGCTGTCAGTGTGAGAATAATATTTATTAATAATAATATATATTTTAATATATAAGGCGCCCCTGAGTATACGCTACAGGAATCACCCAAACCATGAAAAAAGTGCGACTTATAGTCCGAAAAATATGGTACATTTAAGCCAGTCAGAAATATCTTAAAGTGGAATTAAACACCTGAACTCCGACGACCAACTTCTGGAAACTGCAGTGACAACTGAAGGCATCACTCAGATTTAGCTGTATTTGACCAGAAAGCTGCAAATGTTTGTACTAAGATTGACAAAAATGATAGGAACAGAAGATAATGCGTTAAAACTCCA
Source organism: Odontamblyopus rebecca (assembly GCA_030686955.1). Classification (NCBI taxonomy): domain Eukaryota; kingdom Metazoa; phylum Chordata; class Actinopteri; order Gobiiformes; family Gobiidae; genus Odontamblyopus; species Odontamblyopus rebecca. Next base: position 37,074,148 of record CM060661.1, read on the forward strand.
TTTATATAGTTTAGTAGTGGAAAAAAGTGGTTTAGTTTGTGTTTAGTTTTAGTCAAATTGTGTTTTCAGTAATTCAGTCTGATCTAGTGAACTCTCAAATGAAGATCGGTCTCTCCCCAAAAGTCTGTCCTTTTTTCCCCGTCTTGTGAAAAATGGAACCGGTGTTTGTCACTCGCCAAACGTCCAGCGAAACGCGCCACTCAACAGGAAGTGACACCGCGGGTTCCATTTTGTCCACAGCTTGTCCCGTCTGTAAATGTGCTTCGACTCGCTCCTCTCTGAAGACATCCAATATCCGCTACGCTAACGCCAGGCTGTAAACACAACTCACGCTATCGAAAAGGAGCTCAGTACGTGTCAAACTGAAAGGTCCTGGGTTATGCAGTATTCACGAGTACTAATATTAGATACACTGGGTTTTATCTTTCATTTAAAGGATGAATCTATACAGAAAACTAGAGAACGCACAGGATTGTTGTGTATACAAAAGGTGAGTGAAATCTGTCTGGGTCAGTGGGCTCTGTGCACAACGGCAGATGGAAACTTCCGGTCAGAGGGATGGTCGGTGCAAACCTGATTCATCGGCGGGTTTCACTTGGTGGAAACCGTCTGACATCACAGCATTAGGATTCGTTCGCTCAATGGTAGGTGGGGACTTTTTTGTTTTAAAGTTGAACTTGGGCACGTTTGAAGCTAAAGTCCGTTGCTAGAGGTGGTGGAATTCGGTCAGAAGCCAAAAAACGGCACAGATCAGTGTTTCCTCGGTGGAGATCTCACTGTGGCAGTGAGTCTGTCAAGGCAACAAACTAGTGTAGTGATGGGGGCAAGTTCTGAACTTCCAGGTAAAACACCAATTTGCTTCACACTGAAGAAGCTTAACACCACTTTAACCCATCTGACAACAGCCACGAGTCTAACAAACAAAACGCTCTGCCTGGTTCACTCATTAGTGTCTGGAAACGTTAGAAAACAACTTTATAATCACCTCAGTATTCCCTCTGTTGATTTTCCACTGCACAGGCCAAAGCCAAAAGACTCAATTGTCGACTCCAGCGGCGATGTCGTTTCTAATCCCAGATTTAGCGACAAGTGAGAATTATATTTTTGCTGAAAACGGTGAAGAAATACATTCCTGAACCATTTTGTTGAATGTAAAACAACTTTGGTTCAGGAATGTATTCTTCTTCAGCGTTTTCAAAAATATCAATTCACTGGTAAATAAATGGGATTAGAAACGACATCGCCGCTGATCGAGTCTTTTTGGCTTTGGCCTGTGCGGTGGGAAATCGAATCGGTAATACTAAGACTGCTTTTAAAGTTGTTTTCTAACGTTTCCAGACACTAATGAGTGAACCAGGCAGAGCGTTTTGTTTGTTAGACTCGTGGCTGTTGTCAGATGGGTTAAAGTGGTGTTAAGCTTCTTCAGTGTGAAGCAAATTGGTGTTTTACGTGGAAGTTCAGAACTTGCCCCCATCATTACACTAGTTTGTTGCCTTGACAGACTCACTGCCACAGTGAGATCTCCAATGAGGAAACACTGATCTGTGCCGTTTTTTTCTTCTGACAGAATTCCACCACCTCTAGGAATGGACTTTATCTTCAAACGTGTCAGAGTTCAACTTTAACCAGTCGCTGCTATTTGGTGCTGATGTATTTAATACGCCAGAACACTCGGTCTCCTCCGAACTCTTCCAAGTTCTGCCATCCGAGAAAAAGGGTGTCAGTGCGTATCAGATGGATAAACAAACGCACCATAACTGTCCTTCTGGTCGGAAATGGCCGGCTTTCGCTGTGCACCGCGAGCCGAGAGAAAGCAAAGAGTTTAAAAGCATTTATGGCATTGCAGGTTTACGAATGAATATTGCTAATTAACATTGCCGAAGGACACCGTCATTTTTAATCGCCATTTTAAGCAGTTAACAGTTAGCAGCAGCGACTCATGGCTAGCATCCAAGCTAAGTGAAACTCATAATATCTTCGATCGCATGTGGAAGGGCTCCGTAGACTTTTATGTTCAACACAAACCTCGAAACTATCATAATACTTAGTAAAGAGCAGGTATTAAATGACAAGTTAAGCTAAAGGGAGCTACTGTTAGCATTGTTTTGCTACATAGTGAAGGCCATTTAGATGTTATCGACCTTTTAAATCGAGTCGGGTTTGTGGTACGAATAAGCAGCCTCCCCCTGCTGGTCATCTCTGGGACTACACACATGTGCGCCTCCTGCTTATCTTCACGCGGTCACGTAAAAAGAACAAGAACTTAGAGATAATCACAATAATAACTACAAAGAAGTGCTCCAAGAAATTTCTCAACAAGTGTAAAAAAAAATACAGCGTGTCCCAAAAATTTGACAAAAACAAACTATTCGCAACCGCATCGGTTTTGCATCGCCTTCCAGTGTGAAAGGGGCTTAAATCAGATCTGAAGGAGCTGCAAGAAACACAAATGCTCAACTCATTTCACATTGTCAACATGAAGCTTTCGTGAATTGTGGACAACTTTTACTCAAGTAAGACAAGACAACACTCAAGTAGGGTTAAAAGTTAGAAAAAAAGCTATAAGGGTAATCTGAAGTACAATTTATTGAAAAAATCTAGTAAGTAGATGTAAGAGAGTATTCCCTACCTCTGGAAACGCATTTATTTCTCCATTTTTTTATGCAGGCAAAGTGATTGTGCTTTGCTCTGACCTGTAGGGGGCGCACCACTACCGAGTTCCGTATTACAGAATCAACCACATATTATAACATTAACATCTGTGTAAATAAAAACCCTGGGCGCATGTATCGGGGAGAGGTTTAAGGTCGCGTCAGGACTCCCTCAGAACGAGTGCGGTGAGAGCGCCCCCTGGCTCTGGGCTCGACGCATTACAGACTGTTTTAAACCAAAAGATTGTAAAGGCAAAAGGCGCTGTACTTAAAAATGCTACCTGTAAAAAACACAAGCTACCTGCCTGTCTGTCTGTACCCTGTTCTGTGTTATAGGAATGTCTCGAGTTTTATTGTAATATCTTTTTTTCTTTTTTTTCTTTTTACTTTTTTGCAATTTTCACTTTTTTGGTTAAAAAAAGGGGGTGATTTTTTTTTTTTTTTTTACCTTTCTACCATGTTCTACCTTTGTTCTCTCGTCAAAAACATGCTTGAAGAGATTTTAGATGTCGTCCATGCATGTTTGAGTCATTTAGCGATCTCGCCCAGGTCTTATTCAAACTCTGTGAGATTCTGTACGAGGCTCCGCCCACAAGCCCACGTCCCCCACGCGACAATTCGCCACAAATATATTAAAAATGTGTTACGAAACTGCTCGCTACAACTTCTCAAACCGGACGCGACGTGCAGTAGTTTCGTTAGCGGGATGCTCTGAAGGGGGAGTGGCTTAGCGCAGGGAGCAAAGGGTAACATGGTGATCTGTGTTATGTGTTAGCAGTTGTTACCCTGCAGAACTTAAATACCCCCTCTTTAATTTCACTTACTGCTTAAAGGGCCTGTACCTGATTTCAAACCATGAGTCAGGAGCATGTTTTAGTTTGGATTTTTAGTTTAGTTTGAAACAGGTGCAGGTGTTTCCTTATGGTTCTCCAATCTCTGCCTACTTTAAAGGGCCCAAATTACGCTATTTTCTTATCGATTTTACTATAATGTCGTGTTTCCTCGTCACAAACAGACCTGGAGTTCTGCTTTGTTTCATTCACACGTGTTTAAAGGGACAGTTCGGAATTTTGGACATAGGGCCTCATTTCCATTTCTCATGTCCAAAATTCACAACTGTCCCTTTAACACACAAACCCTGCATATTTAGGTTTAGTTCTCGCAAATAAAATAAAACTCCACTGTGTTTTTAAGCTCCACACACCTTCACTAGAATCACTTCCAGAATTTTGGCCCCAGAATTGCAAATCTCCACTGAGGGAATGAAACAAAGCACAACTCCAGGTCTGTTTTTGAGGAGGAAACAGCGTTCTAACATGGATTAAAGTTTGAAGCTAAAGTCCGTGTCTAGAGGAGGTGGAATTCTGTCAGAAGCCAAAAAACGGCACAGATCAGTGTTTCCTCGGCGGAGATCTCACTGTGGCAGTGAGTCTGTCAAGGCAACAAACTAGTGTAGTGATGGGGGCAAGTTCTTAACTTACATGTAAAACGCCAATTTGCTTCACACTGAAGAAGCTTAACTCCACTTTAACCCATCTGACAACAGCCACGAGTCTAACAAACAAAACGCTCTGCCTGGTTCACTCATTAGTGTCTGGAAACGTTAGAAAACAACTTTATAAGCACCTCACACTTCCCTCTGCTGATTTCCCACTGCACAGGCCAAAGCCCAAAAGACTCGATCGCTGATGTCGTTTCTAATCCCGTTTATTTAAGTAAATTAATTTATTTGAAAACACTAAAAAAAGACATTCTCGAACCATTTTCTTTCAACAACTTTCAGTTTCTCTTCTTCACTGTCAGTAGTCGATTCTCACTTGTTGCTTCTGGAGCTCGAGCCTCTCGCTGCCGCTGGAGTTGACAATCGAGTCTTTTGGGCTTTGGTCTGTGCAGTGGGAAATCACCAGAGGGAAGTGTGAGGTGCTGATAAAGTTGTTTTCTAACATTTCCAGACACTAATGAGTGAACCAGGCAGAGCGTTTTGTTTGTTAGACTCGTGGCTGTTGTCAGATGGGTTAAAGTGGTGTTAAGCTTCTTCAGTGTGAAGCAAATTGGTGTTTTACGTGGAAGTTCAGAACTTGCCCCCATCACTACACTAGTTTGTTGCCTTGACAGACTCACTGCCACAGTGAGATCTCCACCGAGGAAACACTGATCTGTGCCGTTTTTTGGCTTTTGACAGAATTCCACCACCTCTAGCAACAGACTTCAAACGAGCCGGAGTTCAACTTCAAAGTCAGTTTTGTGTAATGTTGGACCTTTAAACTTTTTTATTCCTCTTGAAAATACACCGTGACACAGAATCAAGTGTCTGAGAGAGCGTCAGGCAGCTCTTATCAACAACATGTCTGATTAGATGAAAAAAGGATAAAACTTGACCCTGCGTAGGTTATATTCTGATGAGAATACATTAGTACAGGTACAGGCCCTTTCTACGGAAGCCCTGAGCAGCAAAAGATAAAAATAAAATAAAGAGAGGGGTATGTCATTTTGGGATTTTTTTTCTTTTCTTCTTTTTATTTTCAGAAGCTGCTGATGGAAAAAACTGCTTTTTTTTTTTTACTTGCCGCTCAGGGCTTCCGTACCTTTAATCCTTTAATAAGCAAACTGTAATTACATTTTTTTGTCATTTCCTCTCATTCTGAATGATCCATCTGCAACGTTTTCTTACGCTACAAATAAGCCTAAACTAACTCTAAATGTACACAGATTCTTGGTCATTTTGTGCCAATGTCTTTCCTAGATATTCTCCGGCGACGCCCTTCCCCCCTTCAGTCTGTTCTTCCGTTGTCTTGAATGTCAAGTCCTACAACGTAAAGACTACAGAACCTCAGAATCTCTACTGTTACGCTGAACAAACTCTGAATCTAAACAGGAAGAGCACAGCGCCCCCTAATGTCCAGCGTCTCAAATACTGGACAATCTGAAGTCACGATAAAGGTTCGTTTGTGAGGTTTAAGGCGTGTTCCAATGTTGCTCCTTCCTCAAAAACAGACCTGGAGTTGTGTTTTGTTTCATTCACACGTTCAAGTAATCCTGGTTTACATCTGCAAAGCTCAAAACGCTCTGTTCCACTTTGTGATGTCATGAAGAGGTAGTTTTCACAGCTTTAACAGCTCTTTTTACCTTTAGTTCAGTAGAGATCGGCACTTCCAGGGTTGAAATTATCCCGTGTCCTTGTGAAGGTCGTGACTTGGACTCGAGTCAGACTTGAGTCACTATTTTTTTTACTTGAGACTTGACTCGATAAAATAGACTAAGGGCGTTTTCACACCGCTAGTTCGATTATTTAGTTCGCACCAGGCAATAAAATTGTTATGTAGCAGATAGACTCCAGTGTGGTCCGCTTCACACCAGCAAACCAACCAAAACTGGTCCGATTGACGTTTCATCAATGTTTATCCATTATCCGCCTATTTTTGGGTCAGCCCGACGTTCCCCGTACCTCTGTTCCTAGAACGCACCGATAAAGACTCGGGGGCTTCACCGTAGAGCGCAGCCCCTCAGGACGGGGATCCTTGGTCTTGTGCCGTCCTTTGAGCGTAGTTGGTCAGATCAGTCCAGAGGCTCCTCCGTGTGCTGGTTCCAGACGGTTCACACTGGACTGGGGCTGAGCGGTTCCGTGTCGTCCTCTGTGCGTTGGATCCATGCGATGAAAGCGATAATGCTCTGTGGACTACAGGTCAGGGCTGCTCCGGTTCTCCGTGCTCGTGGACCACAGCTGGTTCCGCGTTGGTGCAAACATACAAACAGAAGAGCTCTGTATATTGGCCATTGTTGACAAAATATCCCATTTGAAAATGAATCGCAGCTGCATCTGGAGAACTTTCTGTTACTTCACTGAAGTTACTGAAGGTGCAGAGCACGTCATTTCAGGCAGAAGATACTCATATAATCTCCCATGATGCATTTCTACAGTTCGTTTGGATCTACTGTCTGTGGTTTGGACCCGAGTTCGCGTTCACACCAGAGGCACCGCACCAGAATTTGGTATTTAGTGCAGAATCAAGCAGACTGAGACACTTCTTTTTTACAGCCTCACGGGTTCGATTGAAGCTTTCACACCAACGAAAGCGAACTGAACTAAGAGCTTTTGGTTCGAATGGACCGTTTGGTGCACCAACTGCTGTTGGTGTAAAAGCGCCCTAAGACTTGACTTGACTTGGACTTGAAGGTCAGTGACACGGGACTTGAGAAGAAAAGATAAACACTTTTAAATCTTAATTCTTTCTATTCTGGCTGTAATGATTCACACTAAAATCTCTTGTCAAGACATTTAAAAAGGAAAAATCAGCATTTCTACACCTCTTCTAAATACTCATATATAAATATACCAGGAAGTTTTACAATTTAGCTTAAAGAAAAAAAATCCCGCACACCGTCTTACTTGCAAATGATTAGATTTATTAGGACCTACTGCAACGTTTCGGCACTCGGCCTTCATCAGGCCAATCAGCTCAGGTGGCATCTTAAATAGGGTGTGGCGAGCACCCAAGGGTGACATGACAAATCATAAAGGAACAGTAACCAAAACAACATAATACCAATTACAAATACAAACAACTCTTAAACAGTCATATAAATCATGAAAAAAATACTAATAATCATAGTAAATAAATAATTAAATAGAAAAGTTTATCTTTTTTTCTCTATGTTCTGGGGCTGCTCCTCCTCCAACGCACCTGCTTCAAGCAATTCCTTATCTTAAAAATCATATAAACTGCAAAACCCAAAGCTATATTTGATATTTTGTTTTAAAGACTTGAAATGACTTGAAGCTCAGCACAGATGACTTGGACTTGACTTGGACTCAAGAGCCACAGACTCAAGACTCGACTTGGACTTGCCGGTCTCTGACTTAGGACTTGAGATCAAAAACTCGAGACTGAATCCAGACTCGCAAGACGACTCGGTCTCACTGCTTCCTGTATCACCGCATGACATCACAAGGTGGAACAGAGTGTTTTCAGTTTGAGAGAAGAGCCTAAATCTGCAGGTTTGTGCATTAAACGTGTGAATGAAACAAAACACAACTCCAGGTCTGTTTGTGACGAAACGACATTAGAACAGAGGAAATCGTGTAGAATGGGCACTTTAAGTATGATAAAAATGAACTTTGACGCTAAATTAATGCAGGATCTACAAGCAGGTCAGACAAGCTCTTTCTAAGGACGATGGAGATGGCCCCTACCTCACTTCCTGTTCCTACCTCTTAGTCCCACCCCCGTATATGCATAAGCTCCTCCCTCTCTACCTCTAAGCCCCGCCCCTGTCTGTGTTTGGCTCAGCTGCATGTCAACAGCTACGACCTCAACAATAAAACGTTTATCAGTCTGCCTCTGTGTGAGTCTGTTTATCATTAGACAGAGATTCAGAAGCCGTTTGTGAGGCCGTACACAGAGGTGGAACAGCAGCCAAACATTTTATTCAAGTAAGAGTAACGTTGCTTCAAAACAACAAGTAGTGGTTCAAGAATTTACACAAGAAAGAGTAAAAAAGTATTTGAGAAAACTACTACTCAAGTGACTTCAAGAGTAACATCTGATTTACAGTTTGAAGTTAATGCGAAGCACAAAATATTAAATAAGTCACAAAATCTGGTATTTTCAAAGAACAGACACAAAAATGAGACAAACTAAATCAGATCTGATGTAACTGCAAGAAACACAAATCATTTCATATTGTCACATGAAGCTTTTGTCACTTCAGACTTACTCAAAGTGGGAAGAGGGATCACAGTTTTTACTCAAGTGAGTAGTGTTACTTCAATAAAAAATATATAATAGCATTAATAGACTTTATCATTGCCCGTCACTTTGACAGGGACGTAAAAATTCCGTCATCAACTATTATTATCTGTCATTTTATTTTAATATGTTAATAAGGCCTATATGATAATTGTGTTTTTCACACTCCTGCTCCCACTGAACACGGTGCTCCTGCTGAACCTCCACCTGCCTGTGCCGTAACATTCGCGCCCTCTGGATCATCAATGTTTTCAGTTGTTGAGTCGTGTCCTTTAGTCCAACAGAAGCTGAAGCATCAGCACAGCAAAAGAGCTGCTTTTTTACAGCGTTTACAGTTTATGCAAATGAGCCATGTGGTTTTAAGTTTAGTTTCCGTAAAACGTAAACAAATGTTTAAAGCTGCATTAAACATGTTCTGATCTCACACACTGGTGATGGTTTATAGGTTGTAAAGTTGAGTTTATTTATGCAGATTAGTAATAGTAATAATAATGATGATAATTTTAATATAAAAATATTACTGATTAATCAAAAATCAATCATTAATTCTCTCAACGATTGATTAAGAAAATGTAATCGAATGCCCATCGTGTGAACTACTTAAATTCAGGGTTTATCACCCTCAGTGTAATCTGTCTAAATGACAGATTTTCCCGTCAACATTTTAAAAATTCCGTCAATGTCGGAGAATATTCGGTTAATGCGTCTTCTGTAGCATACAGCATATAAAACAAGTCAGTGTAAAAGTATGCTGCCAGAACAAAACTCTTACTTAAACTTACTTGAGCAAATGTAACTAGTACACACCTCTGCAGCTCCGCTTCCTGAGGTGAATCTGAGTAGATTTCATAGTTTATTTCAAAAGCTGTCATCACATAATACTTGTACATGTTTGGTAGTAAGTGTAAAAATGTCTTCTTAGGGACTCTTCATGTTCCTTCTCTTCAGGTTACCATCAGACAGACTTTAAAAGAGAGAAGTGAGAGGTTATATATTCTCAGACTTACAGAGGAGTGTGGCAAAGAAGAGAAGAAGGTGTGGAGGTGTGGAGGTGCACAAGTCCTTTTTCGTACATATGAAAGACTGACAAAGATCCGGCCTCAGAGTCCAGGTGCAGGGAAGGACAGTACACTTTTTTTGTTGTGAAGTACACAGTTTTCCCCATGTTTGATCTTCAGACTCCAGGACTCACAGTTCTCTCCAAACCTGTTTTCATATTCGCACAGAACAATTTTGTGTTATGAGTTTTTCCACTTGCAGTTTTGTATCTGAACACTAGATGTCACAAATTAATTGTGCAGATACAAAAAGCATCTGCACAAAATAATAATAGAGATACAAAACTACTCTACCCATACAAAATATTTATATGGGTGCAAAATGTGTGAGCACAAGTGCAGATTTTTTTTTTTTGCACAAGCACAGATTGTTTTTTACAGCTGCAAAACTTTATTTCACATGTTCTCTCAGGAAAAACAAAACCATTTTCAACACAAACTCTCCTTTATTCAGTACATCTCTGTTTGCTTTCACTATCACTTACAAAGGCCACACAAAAACACAACAAATACAGATCGGTCACAATCCCGATTCCAGAACAGAACTCACTTTCCTCAAACTTTTCATGAAACATCTCTTTAAACCCACAAGATGCATGATTACGGTACATTATTATCATCGTTTTTAGTAGTGATAATAGTGATAGCAGCGAAAGCATTAAGTCTTAAATAATAAAGACAGTAGTTTATTGCATGGGTTATATTCTAAAAACAACGTGCAATAGGCAAAATCCCCAAAACAGTCAGCTTTATTTTTAAAAATGATTATACATGATATAAGGCTGTAAATCCCCTCATCACACACTTACACTTTATACACTTTTCTGCGACAGACTCCGCGATCTAAACTGAGCGAGAAGAGTCTTACACTCGTCTCCTGGACCTGGGTTCACAAAATCTTTTAGTGAAGTCTGTTGTTTCTAACTTAGGTGTCAAAATGGACCCTGACTTAAAATTTTATCCTCGAATTTGTGCTGTACGGTCTAGTTTTTTCCAGCTAAGGTCAAATGAAGCCCATTTTGTCAGCAGAACATTTCCAAACCGTCATTCATGCATTTGTGAGTCCAGGCTGGATTATTGTAACGCACTTTATGTTGGCGTCAAAATGCACTTGGCCGTTTGCAGCGGGTCCAGAGCTCAAAAACTCTTTCATTTACTTTGCACGGCCTAGCGCCCTCCTACCTCGCCGACCTGATCCACCCTTACACCCCCTCTCGGACTCTCAGCTCAGCACCAGCTCCAGCGCCGTCCCAAACACTAAACTCGAGCTTTGTGGGGACCGTGTGTTTTCTGTTGTTGCCCCACAGTTGTGGAACCAGTCGCCATTAGAGATTAGACCAGCAGAGTATGTGTCTGTTTTTAAATCACTCCTAAAAACGTGCCTACTGTATTGTGTTTATATTATGTTGTACTGTCCTTGTCCTTCCTATATTTGAGCGCTGCTTTATAAATAAACTTGCTGTGGTATGGTATGGTTAAAAAGACATGCTACCTTCGACGCAGAACAGCCAATCAGGGCGTAGAACAGAGTGCACGTTCATACTCCGTAAAAGACTGCACACAAAAAAAATCATCAAAACAGCGAGACCGCGAAAGGTGAACCGGGTTACAGTGAGGGACGACTGTACATGTGTCCAGTATGTGTTTTAAATTGCAGTAGGCTTAAAACTGAAAAGCCCCTCTGATCTGAACCTGCACCCGATGCTGGATTTATAGTTTATTTAATGCACGGATGGTTCGGCACGTATTTTGAGTGGGTCACTTGTAGAATGACACCAACTACAGAGCGCTGCAATGCGGATTTGACCGAGGCTCCGCAGTTTCACATGGACTCACTCGACCCGTGTCCATGTGGAGCCTTCCCACAGACGAGACAACGACAATGTGTCCGCTGCAGGTTACGCCTCTGGAGACGCAGGTTCAGCTCTAAGTGCACAGACCAAGCAGTGTTCATTTAAAGCACGCTGGAAACTGCGGGGAAACTGCATCAAACCTGTCCTTCTTTGCTCTTTGCTCAGGACACCACACCACCTCTTTGCTCAGGAGTCGAATCCAAGAACTGAACCCAGGACTTTGCTCTTGTGTGATACGTACATGTAATACACATGACTAATACAAAAGTTAGTACTGATGCAAAGCTGATTTAATCGCGCGTACTGACAAGGACCTCTCTTATCTGCTGACAGTCACGGATGACCCAGGATACCAGAGGTGAAACCCAAGAAACAGGGGCTCAGAGAAGGCGGTGTTGAAGGTGTGCAGGTGAGACAGTTTATTGTTAATGAAAACCTGGTAGAAAGACACAGATCCAGCTTCAGAGTCCAGGTAGACGCCCACTCGGCCTGAGAACACGCCCTCCCGGTTGGACATGTTGCTCCCGTTGGACATGACTAAGATCTCTGTGTTGTCGTGGCACGCAAAGAACTTTTTGTCCTTGATCCTCAGACTCCAGGACTCACGGCTCTCTCCAAACCTCCTCTCCTCCGTGTCTCCTCTGGGTCTGTACGTCACTGCTACATCCACCCAGCTCCTCCACTGCACCTCCCAGTAACAGCGCCTTATCAGGCCGGAGGAGCTCAGGACCTGAGGCCAGTAGAAGAACCTGCCCTCATCTTCTGCACACTGCTCCTCCTCCTGCTCCTCCTCATGTGTCACTGTGAGTCTGTCTGCAGACACCAGGAGCCTCCTGTGAGCTGTGTTTGGATCCAGAGCCACATCACACGAATCTGAAGTAAACAAAATACCAGTCCTTTTCATTACATTACTTCCTGTTTACATGAACATGAAACAAAACTCAGGACTCACACTTCCTCAGTCCTGGAACCATCCACCGTTTTCCTGCAGGATTCAGTCTGAAACACACAGTCACTTATTATATGACGCTGTAAACAATAAATTATCAAAACCTTTTCATGGTGACCCTGGGCAGTGTGGTCTCACCTGACAGACAGCAGGGGGCGCTGGTCCTGTAGAGCAGTCAGGAGCTTGATGGAGGCTCCTGGATGGTTGTAGCTCAGGTCGAACTCTCTGAGGTGGGACGAGGAGCTCAGAGCTGAGGCCAGAGCAGCTCCGCCGCTCTCTGAGACCAGACATCCAGACAGCCTAAAGACACAGCATTACACTCATGTGGACACAAGGGGGCAATAATAAAGTCCTGAGCAGCTCAGAATCCATCTGAAACTTTCCAAACTTCTACTGTTTTCTAAACTCGATGGTCTCTCTCTCTCTTTAACTTAAATGTTAAAACAATACAGAAAAATGACCTGTTAAATCATCTAAATTCCATAAGCAGATGTTATCCTGGTCAAGCACTCTCCTCACACCTGTGTTATGTGAAATAACTGTAACATTCAGTTCAAAAGCAAATCTTTATTTTTGCTGAACTGGGTAAACAAAGTGATGTTATACTTTTGTAAAACAACTGTTTAATGCGAGAGGCCTCTTAATGAGCTTTTCTGAGTTTCTAAACATGCAAAGGTTTTTCATTCAAAGGTTTTTGCTACGTTATGTGTTTTCATTCTCAACCTGTTTTTACGTCACCGTTCTGTACCGCTTTGGTTTTATTATTGTGCAAAAACAAACAAAGAAAATGTGGACACAAGGGAGCAGTAATAGGCCATTACAGACACCTCACCTGAGCGTCACCAGTCTGCAGGGGGCGCTCTTCAGTCCAGAACACAGCAGCTCCACTCCTGAGTCCTGGAGGTCATTGTTGCTGAGATCCAGATGTGTGATGCTGGAGGAGCCGAGGACTGAGGCCAGAGAAGCACAGCTGAGCTCTGTCAGGTTACAGCTGGACAGACTGTGGACAGAGACACTTCAGGGGTCTGGACAAGCACAGAACAGTTTGACTAAACTTCACTTCAGACTTACATGGCTTTGGTGGAGGCTTTGACAACCGGCATCAGCTTCAGCAGACCTGTTTCAGAAGAACGATATTGCTTCAGGTCAAACTCCTCCAGATCCGAGTCAGAGCACAGTAAGAAGGACACAGCCGACCACTGAGCTGGAGACAGTCTGTAATGAGAAAGGCGTCCATCTCTCATGAAGCTCTGGACCTCCTTCACCAGGCTGTGGTCATTGAGCTCATGCAGGCAGTGGAACAGGTTCAAGCTCCTCTCTGCAGACACACATTCACTGAGCTTCTCTTTGATGTATTCCACTGTTTTTTGATTGGTCTGTTCACTTCCTGTCTGAGTCAGCAAACCCTGCAGCAGCCTCTGATTGGTCGGCAGAGACAGCCCCAGGAGGAAGCGCAGGAACAGGTCCAGGTGTCCGTTTGGACTCTGTAAGGCCTGGTCCACAGCAGAGCGGTAGAAGGCTGCCTCAGAGTCACAGCTCTCAGAGGAGTGAGGTGAGGACAGAAGGTCCACTCCAGAGCTGAAGAAGGTCTGATGGACATGAAGAGCAGCCAGAAACTCCTGCACACTCAGATGGATGAAGCAGTAGACCTTGTCCTGGTACAGGCCTCGTTCCTCTCTAAAAATCTGTGTGAACACTCCGGAGTAAACTGAGGCCACTGCAGCATCCAGCCCACATTCGCTCAGGTCACTCTCGTAGAAGATCAGGTTTCCTTTCTGCAGCTGCTCAAAGGCCACTTTTCCCAGAGACTTCACCATCTCCCTGGTCTCTGGAGTCCATGGAGAATCCTTCTCAGAGCGGCTTTCATACTTGATGTTCTTGACTTTGGCCTGCGCCACCAGGAAGTGGACGTACATCTGGGTGATGGTATGCGGCAGTTGGTGTAACTCCCTGATTTTCATCAAATGTTGCAGAACTGTGGAGAGGATCCAGCAGAAGATTGGGAGGTGGCACAAGATGTACAGAGTGCGAGAAGTCTTGATGTGGGAGATGACGTCTGTGGCCTGCTGTCCATCTCTGAACCTCTTCCTGAAGTACTGCTCCTTCTGCAGGTCGGTGAACCCTCGCACCTCTGTCACCATGGAGACGCACTCAGCAGGGATCTGATTGGCCGCCGCGGGTCGTGTGGTTATCCAGAGGCGAGCGGAGGGAAGCAGGCTTCCCCTGATGAGGTTCACCAGCAGCACGTGCACTGAGGCCGACTCTGTGGGGTCGGTCAGGACTCGGGTTCGGCTAAAGTCCAGAGGAAGTCTGCACTCATCCAGACCGTCAAAGATGAAGAGCACCTGGAGCTGTTGGAGGCTACAGAGATCTTTGGATTGACTGAAGAAGTGGTGCAGCAGCTCCACCAGGCTGAACTGTGAGTCTCTGAGCACATTGAGCTCTCTGAAAGTGAATGGGAACAGCAGCTGGAAGTCCTGGTGGGTCCGACCTTCAGCCCAGTCCAGACTGAACTTCTGAGTTAGCACCGTTTTCCCGATGCCGGCCACGCCCTTCGTCAGCACAGTCCTGATTGGTCTCAGTGAGTCAGGAGGGCCTTTAAACATGTCTTCACATGTGATAGTCGCTTCTGCTTGTTTCCTGGAGAAGTTCTCGATGCTGATGACCTCATGTTCTTGGTTGACTCCTGCAGCCCCGCCCTCTGTGATGTGGAGCCCTGTGTAGATCTGGGTCAGGGGGGTGGAGTCTCCTGCTTTAGCCCAGCCCTCAAACACACGGCTGAACTTCTGCTGCAGATGCCACCTCAGGTCAGCGCTGGCCTCCTCCACTGCACTCCCTGTGAGAGGCACAAGAGTTCAGATGAGATGAGGCAACAGATATTTGCCCACAGATCTTTAAACCTTTGGATCAGAGCGTTTATGGTGAATGCTCTAATAACAATGGCGCTAAATACAGGAATATGCAGATGTAGTCACTGGCGAAGGTGAGGATTAAGAGTTTGGCATACCCATAGGGATTGTGATCAGCAGAGACTATGGGGAAGGATGTATATGTATATAGGATGAGTGCTTTGAAGGACACTAAGACCTGACTTTAGGAGGTGCACAGGTGCCTCTTTAACATGACCACAGCCTGATCTGATGCACAAAGAGGGTCACTGTGAGCTCTTCATCAGAGCAGCACACAGAAGGACAGAAACTAGAGCCTCCAGCGGCCTGACATGGCTTTTGTTTTAATTTTTTATAACAGTGACGCTCTCAGCTACTGACCAGAGAAATATTCCATGTAAACTCATTTAAGTAGAGCTCCTTTATTGTTTGTAAATGGTATATTTTGCTGTTGGAGTTTCTAGCTTTAGTATCTGCTCAGACACTCACCCCATGGCTCCAGCATGAGGGACAGGTCCTGTAGAACACTGTCGCGCTGCTCCAAGTCCCGCTGAGTGTCTCCTCTGGGCTCCACATCCTCCCTGTGAAAGGAGACAGACGGTTACAGAGTTGGACTGCTCGCTTTGTGATATAGTTTAGCTTTGCTCTAAACAAAGCTGAATAATAATAGTTTGTAGTATAACACACAGAGTCTGTCTGCTGCTCTGATCTTGTCCACAGACGGATGTTTAGCCAGAAGAGCCCCAACAGAATCTGATCATGTAGGTCTTATCTCATCCCAGAGCCATTTTCTGATGAGCTGTTTTAAATGATCTTTTCACGTGTATATTACTGATTTCTTGTGCAGTTTGATGTCAGTGAGTTTGCTCAAAGCATAAAGCATCTCTACAAACCTTTTAAAGTTTATAAACATGTCATTGGAACTGTCGCTCTTCAGAGACTCACAGCTGGGACCAGGTTCTGGACTTGTCCTCCTGAAACAGAGTAAACATCGATGTGTAAATGTTTGCACAGTAAAACTGCAGCTGTCCTCAGTGAGCTTCATCACATGAGGAGCATTTAGCTCCATCAGTGAGCTCCATCACTCGAGGAGGTGACGATGGGAATGTGAAGATGCCCCTGAGACACTCGTCCTTTGGGGAGTCTGCATTCTCTCTTTCATATCGCACAGTTTTGGACAAATGTTCTGTGTTCTAAACATGCACATATGTGTGGGCCTAATGAGGCCTAATCGTGTAGACTGCAGTGTGTCAACAACACAACTAAATATCTCCATCCACCCCTGAAACTGCTGAGTCCAGCTGTGGAAAGAGGAGCATAAAGCATCTCTACAAACCTTTTAAAGTTTATAAACATGTCATTGGAACTGTCGCTCTTCAGAGACTCACAGCTGGGACCAGGTTCTGGACTTGTCCTCCTGAAAGACAGAACAGGGACAGTGTTATTGCAGTGTTATTGCAGTGTGTTATTACAGTGTTATTACAGTGTTATTGCAGTGTTATTACAGTGTTATTGCAGTGTTATTGCAGTGTTATTGCAGTGTTATTGCAGTGTTATTACAGTGTTATTGCAGTGTTATTGCAGTGTTATTACAGTGTTATTGCAGTGTTATTGCAGTGTTATTGCAGTGTTATTACAGTGTTATTACAGTGTTATTGCAGTGTTATTGCAGTGTTATTGCAGTCTTATTACAGTGTTATTACAGTGTTATTACAGTGTTATTGCAGTGTTATTGTAGTGTTATTACAGTGTATTTGCACTCCCTTCTATAATCTATAACAATGATAATGTAATATATATCAGCTGTATCTTTGAGGGAAGATCCTGGCCAACGACCCGAGAGAGCAGCACTGACCTTAGAGTGTAGTGTAACACAAGAGTAACTTTGCTGCTCTGATCTTGTCCACAGACGGACGTTTAGCCAGAAGAACCCAAACAGAATCTGATCAGAGCCATTTTCTGATGAGCTGTTTTAAATGATCTTTTCACGTGTGTATTACTGATTTCTTGTGCAGTTTGATGTCAGTGAGTTTGCTCGAGGCATAAAGCATCTCTACAAACCTTTTAAAGTTGATAAACAGGTCGTTGGAACTGTCGCTCTTCAGAGACTCACAGCTGGGACCAGGTCCTGGACTCGTCCTCCTGAAACAGAGTAAACATCGATGTGTAAATGTTTGCACAGTAAAACTGCAGCTGTCCTCAGTGAGCTTCATCACATGAGGAGCATTTAGCTCCATCAGTGAGCTCCATCACTCGAGGAGGTGACGATGGGAATGTGAAGATGCCCCTGAGACACTCGTCCTTTGGGGAGTCTGCATTCTCTCTTTCATATCGCACAGTTTTGGACAAATGTTCTGTGTTCTAAACATGCACATATGTGTGGGCCTAATGAGGCCTAATCGTGTAGACTGCAGTGTGTCAACAACACAACTAAATATCTCCATCCACCCCTGAAACTGCTGAGTCCAGCTGTGGAAAGAGGAGCATAAAGCATCTCTACAAACCCTTTAAAGTTTATAAACAGGTCGTTGGAACTGTCGCTCTTCAGAGACTCACAGCTGGGACCAGGTCCTGGACTTGTCCTCCTGAAAGACAGAACAGGGACAGTGTTATTACAGTGTTATTGCAGTGTTATTGCAGTGTTATTACAGTGTTATTACAGTGTTATTGCAGTGTTATTACAGTGTTATTACAGTGTTATTACAGTGTTATTGCAGTGTTATTACAGTGTTATTGCAGTGTATTTGCACTCCATTCTATAATCTATAGCAATGATAATGTAATATATATGTATCAGCTGGCCAACGACCCAAGAGATCAGCACTGACCTTAGGGTGTAGTGTAACACAAGAGTAACTTTGCTGCTCTGATCTTGTCCACAGACGGACGTTTAGCCAGAAGAACCCAAACAGAATCTGATCAGAGCCATTTTCTGATGAGCTGTTTTAAATGATCTTTTCACGTGTATATTACTGATTTCTTGTGCAGTTTGATGTCAGTGAGTTTGCTCAAAGCATAAAGCATCTCTACAAACCTTTTAAAGTTGATAAACAGGTCGTTGGAACTGTCGCTCTTCAGAGACTCACAGCTGGGACCAGGTCCTGGACTCGTCCTCCTGAAACAGAGTAAACATCGATGTGTAAATGTTTGCACAGTAAAACTGCAGCTGTCCTCAGTGAGCTTCATCACATGAGGAGCATTTAGCTCCATCAGTGAGCTCCATCACTCGAGGAGGTGACGATGGGAATGTGAAGATGCCCCTGAGACACTCGTCCTTTGGGGAGTCTGCATTCTCTCTTTCATATCGCACAGTTTTGGACAAATGTTCTGTGTTCTAAACATGCACATATGTGTGGGCCTAATGAGGCCTAATCGTGTAGACTGCAGTGTGTCAACAACACAACTAAATATCTCCATCCACCCCTGAAACTGCTGAGTCCAGCTGTGGAAAGAGGAGCATAAAGCATCTCTACAAACCCTTTAAAGTTTATAAACAGGTCGTTGGAACTGTCGCTCTTCAGAGACTCACAGCTGGGACCAGGTCCTGGACTTGTCCTCCTGAAAGACAGAACAGGGACAGTGTTATTACAGTGTTATTGCAGTGTTATTGCAGTGTTATTACAGTGTTATTGCAGTGTTATTACAGTGTTATTACAGTGTTATTGCAGTGTTATTACAGTGTTATTGCAGTGTTATTACAGTGTTATTACAGTGTTATTGCAGTGTTATTACAGTGTTATTGCAGTGTATTTGCACTCCATTCTATAATCTATAGCAATGATAATGTAATATATATGTATCAGCTGGCCAACGACCCGAGAGATCAGCACTGACCTTAGGGTGGGAGGAGTCAGGTGTTGGCCACGGTCGCTCTTCTGAGTGTCTCTGTCGCTCTCAGGCTTGACGTTCCCCTCCATGCTGAGACCTGCAGGAGAACACAGAGGTGTGACTCATGCTGCTGTGTGCAAAGTGTTTCTGGGCCGATATCACAGTAAACGACTTGAACTTTAAGCCGTGTTATAATGTTGTTATGTTGAGTTTAGTTCTGATTAATCCTGTCTACAATGTGTGTCTACATCTCCAAAGCCCAGAATACTGCCCCACATTGTCGGGCTGGGCAAAAAAATCAATTCAATCGATTAATCGAATTTGAAAGAAGATGAAGAAAATCCATTTTTATTTTCCCCACTTTCTTGCATTAGAAATGGCACTGAAAATGCAAGAAAGGTTCACTTTGGCCCATGTGAAGTCAACAACAATAACAACTGTTTTGAAGACATGTTTACTTTTTTAAAAAAATTTTTATTAAAGTGCAGCCACAAACTCCTTAATTTTATCCTGGACAGAACAGCAGCCCCACAGTTTTGCTTTTGTTTCTGCTTTTTGAGATAAACATGACCCAAAAGAGGAAAAGAAATCATCAAATCATCATAAAAAAGATAAAGTCTCATAATGACTCCACTACCACTCTATATTAAGAGCAGACTGACTAAATTATAAAATATAAAATAGCCTGAGAAAACTGTTCTTATTTTCACTGAATTAAAATCCTGAGCTGTGAATTATTGAACTAAATGAACTAAAACACTAAACATATGAACTATAATTGTGCAAAAGTTGTACAGTAGTGTATTCTGTCTTTTGTTTCATTAATATCCTTATATTATAATCATTAGCAGTAAAAAATTACATGAGATTTTTTTCATATCTTAAAACATATCGAAATCAAATCGATATCGTGACCCGGGTATCGTGGGGAAACCATATTATTGCGTCCCTATTAAAAATAAAATGTTTAA
Organism: Odontamblyopus rebecca; assembly: GCA_030686955.1. NCBI lineage: Eukaryota > Metazoa > Chordata > Actinopteri > Gobiiformes > Gobiidae > Odontamblyopus > Odontamblyopus rebecca. Next base: position 37,094,093 of record CM060661.1, read on the forward strand.
TCTTATATCACAAGCTACAGTGTGAATTTCCTGTTATAATATACTGATATTTTATTTATACAGCCTCTTTCTAAACAAAGTTACAGCTTTTTCTACACATGGAAACAAAATAAAACACAATGTAATGAAAATGATAACGATAAAATCAAATATTAAATCCAAACTATTCAATAATCTAGCATAGTTTTTCTGCCATGAATCTAACAAACACATGTTGGTGCTTAACTGGTCAAAACAGACAATAAAAGCCATAAACTTTAAAAATTGTTCCTTCACTTCTGCCTCAGGAGCTCAAATCGACGCATTTAAACTGTGATAAGGGATGTGCGTGGTGCGCATGCGCAGTAGGAGCGCAACACGTCTGCAGAATTCAGGATACGTTTTTTTTTTTTTTTGAGGTAAACAAGTTCAAATCAAGAAGAGCTTCAACTAAAAATATTTCTAATGCTGATTTAAAATAAAATGAAATGTATTTGTCTCAAACGTATTTATAAAAACATGGATGGTTAAGTTTTTTAGGATTTTGTTAATGTGAAGGAGAAAAAAACAAACAAACAAAAAAAATAACAAATATCAGGCCTGTTTATACCCACTGAAGCGAACACAATCGAGTTTATACTTTTCCCAACTTAAATGACACGATGTTCCGCGTCACCTTAGGACGTATTTGTGTTTTCTTTTAAACGGGCCTTAAGTCCATGAAGACGAGCGGCGCCATTACGCGGCCCGTCGCACCACACCGAGCGCGCCCTGTTCTGCGGGAAAGTACAGGTCAGACTGTTCTTTAGACAAAACTCTGTCATATCGCACCCGGGTTACATTTACTCACTGTCATACTCCGGGCTTCGTGTTTTTTTAGGGTATTCCGTTCGTACGTCGCTTTTCCTGAGAGCCTCTATCTGGATAAACACACCCGTGAATTCGTTATTTTACACTGCGCAACATCATGGTGTCGTGGCTGTTGAAATTTTTACTTTCAGTTTCGAGGTAAAGGAAACTTAAGTATCCATAAACTGCGACAGCGGTGACATCTACTGGACAAAACCTGTTACTACACAAATGTCCGTCGGGACTGGAGTGAGACACATTTCCACAGGTCTCAGGGCAGGTTCAGATTCTTTTATTCTTTTATTTGACATCCGTATATTTAAAAACAGTTCAAATATTATAGACAAGGAGATAAGTTGCTGCACAAAGATATGACAAGAAGAATAATCAACTAATCATAATCTCTATATATAATAGTAATAAATAAAATAAGTATATTTGTCTATGTACACATATACACACACATGCACATATATACATACGCACACAGATATATACACACATTTTGATTATCTTACTGAACTCAAAAATAGGGACCAGATTTTGTTCATAACATTATTTATATTCAAGCTTGGCCACCAAAGTGCTTTCATTAAGCCACATAACAGAAGATGGAGGAGTTGGTGATTTCCAATCCCAAAGTAAGTGTTTAATTGAGTTTAATTAATCCCAATCCTAAGGATTTTTCTCGTATGAAGAGAATTCATGTCATGGTCATTAAAGCAGCTGAACCCTATGAGAGGGTCAGGGGCCACCTGAACTTTGTAGGTGTCAGAGAAGCAGTGAAATACATCAGTCCAAACTTTTTGGCAGCACTGGACAGAACCAAAACAGACGACCTAAAAAATAAATCAATGAGTTTTTCAAATTTGGCGTTTTGATGTGAATAATAAGCAATGATATTTTCATCGTTAATGTTTATTGGGACATGTAAATTCTGGGAAAGGTAAACATCTAATAATTGCTTCCAGTAGGTGGAGCTTAACACTTTTGCATTGTTTGTTTGGGAAATAGTTTCTTTGTTACATCACAGGAGGAAGCTGTTTGAGTTCGGGTTTGTTACGCTGCCCCTGCTGGAGACACGTGGTCACTGCAGCGGTGGACACAGTTTATTTATTTATTTATTTATTTATTTATTTATTTGACATATTAATGAACACATGTAAATAACAGTGTAAATATGTCAGATTATAGCAAAGATGCTAATGTCCCGAGGCAAGTGACACAAAAATAACACTATAACACATTACAAAACAAAATAGAGAAATAAAAGTCTAGTTAAAGGTGCTCACAGACTTGGTTTTCCTTCATCCACAGTTTAAGGTGCAGTTTAAAAGTGGACAGAGACGGACATTCTCTTATTGTCAGAGGAAGGCTGTTCCAGTAATGACAGAGAGCACAGTCTGTCCAAATGTGGTACGTCTGTGTGGCACCTCACAGTCCCCCCGAGCCGTGGCCCTGGTGCTCGTCCCTCTCACTGACTTTGTTTTTATAAAGTCCTTCAGTGGAGGAGGAGCGAGTCCATGTAGAACTTTGAATATAAAACATGAATTTTTTTAAATGAATAAAATTATCGAAGCTGAGTAAACTATATTTTTCTATAACAATGCAGTGGTGAAATGAATTGCGTTTCCTATCCAGGACTTTTATGGCCTTTTTAAAAAGAGATTCTATAGGTTTGAGTGTTGTGCCATCAGCAAGTGACCAGGAAGTGATACAGTATTCAATATGTGAAAAAATCATTGTATGTAAAAACATGCAAGCGGCATTCAGTGTCATGAATGTTCGTACGTATCTAAAATTCTGTATATTAAAATGTATTGTGTGTGTCATGTTTTTGATGTGCATTTTTAAGTTAGGTTTGGATCCAGGGTCAGGCCAAGCTATTTAAATTCCCTCACTAAGCTGATTTCCTCGCCATTCAGGAACACATTGGACTGCTGAAGTTCAAGTGGACGTTTGCTGAACATCATGCAGACTGTTTTCTTTGCATTTACTTGTAAACAAGAGGCCTTGACCCAGTTTTGGATAAGGGCCATTGCAGATGTTAAAATTTGTGAGGCCTCTTGGGTTTTTTTTTGCCCGAGTAAAAATAACAGCATCGTCTGCATACATCTGAATATTGACATTTGGACACACATCAGGTAGATCATTGATGTAAATTGAGAATAAAATAGGCCCTAGAATACTTCCTTGGGGGACACCTACCGGGCAGTTCAGGTATTGTGACTTGATGCCTGAAATAGACACACTGCTTTCTATCGGATAAATAGGATTTGAACCAAAGTAATGTTTCATCAGAGAAATTAAACCGGGTCAGTTTGGATAAGAGGACATTATGGTTTACTGTATCAAAGGCCTTCTTGAGATCCAGGAAGAAGCTCCTACACAGGGATTTGTATCAAGAAGACCTATGATCTTTTCTACAAAAATACAATTTGCAGCCTCTGTTGAATAATTTTACCGAAAACCGAATTGCATGGGGTGTAAAGATGAATGACCAGTACTCAAATGTTCATTTAACTGTTGTACTGCACATTTTTCACCTATTTTTGAAATTGAGGGAAGAAATACTTATTGGTCCATAATTAGACATGTCTGTTTTGTCGCCAGATTTAAAAATTGGACTGACCACGGCCAGTTTCCAAGCAGAAGGGACAACATTTTGAGTGAAGGATAAATTCACAAGTTGAGTAATAGGTGAGATTAAAGATTGTTTAAATTGTTTAAAAAAATTTGTGTCCATTCCGAAGACATCTTTGGACTTTGAACGATTAAGTGAATTTATAATACTAAGCACTTCTGATTCTGTGATGTCTCTTATCTTTAAAATGCCATTAGCGGAGTTAATAGGATAATTGGTACAGTTAGGTGGAGTAGACTCTGCTGTGCAATTTCATGCACAGAATTAATATAATATTCATTCATAGCAGTTGCTATATCAGCGGGGTTTTGAGAAAGTATACATCTATGTTTTGTGTACTGTTTTTATTTCGTCTGCCAACTAATTTGTTGATGTTTTTCCAAATATTTCTAATATTTCCTTTTCCATCCTCAATAATATTGATGTAGAAATTTGCTTTAGCTTTTCGGATCAGACTTGTAACTTTATTTCTAATTGAGGTAAATGTCCCGGTAGGAGGCCCCGGGGAAGACCCAGGACACGCTGGGGGGACTATGTCTCTCGGCTGGTCTGGGTCCGTCCGGAGGAGCTGGAGGAAGTGGCTGGGGAGGAGGAAGCTTGGGAGCCCCTGTTTAGACTGCTGCCCCCCCGACCCGGCCCCGGATAAGCGGAAGAAGATGGATGGATGGATGTAAATCTCTGCCTGTCTAAGATAAAACCAGATTTTATTGATATTTTCAATAATAAATCCCTCTTTCATCATTTTTCTACAGCGGTCGTCAGTCCATGGCAGAGCATTCACATTTTTTCTGTTTCCCCTTTTTCATAAATGGAGCAACTAGTTCATGTAGCTTTGAAATAAATACATTACAGCTATTTTCAACATTTTTGTCCATGTGTCACAGTTCTGCCTATTGTCTACATGTTCTTCCCCAGTCCAGCTCCAGGTCTGTTCCAGTCCTCCTTTTGCTCCCTCCCTGTTCTCCGACACCTGTCTCTCATTCCCTAATTATCCCTGGGGAGCCTATATAAGCTCCTGGTCTTCACTCAGTCTTTGCTAGATTGTTGACCTGAGAACATCTATTTCTCAAGCTCTGTATCTGAACCCTGGTATCTATATCTGTTGTTTGCTTTTGAGCAATTCTGATTAAAGTCCCTGATTCTGAGTTTTTTCCCTGCCTGTTTCCTTATTGAAGAGATTCCCAGTTTTGGAGGATATTTTAGTTCTTTACAAATCATATAATTCCTTTGTTGTTATCTACCTGCCTTGCCATTTAGGCCTTACCTTTTGTAGGACACTTTCTGTTGTACCGAAATAATACTTTGTGTTGGACGGCATTCTTTGTGTTGCATTTGAGTCCTGTGCTCCTGCGTGATAGTACAATCTAGCCAGTATGGACTCAGCACATAAGGAAAGCCCCATGGAGAGGCTTGCTAGGCTAGAGGAAAGCCTACAGAAACAGCAGGCCGAGTTAGCATCTGCTGCTAATGCTGCTCAGCAGTCAACTGCAGCTAATGAACAGAATATTGCCACTTTAACGGCTCAGATCCACCAACTGGCGGTCACTGTCACCCAGCTAGTAACTGCAGTTACTCCTGCTCCTACCAACCCCGCCCCGCCACCTTCTGTTGAAGTGCTGGCACCTGGACCAGTTTGTGAACCCAGAGTAGGCACTCCTGAACGTTATAAGGGAGACCCAGAAGGGTGCAATCCGTTTTTGACCAACTGCTCCATTCTCTTTGCCTTACAGCCGCACACATTCTCCACAGAAAAAGCCAAGGTGGCATTTGCCATCAACCACCTCACAGATAGGGCTAGGCTGTGGGGAACTGCTGAATGGGAGCGTCAAACCATTGCCTGTGCCTCTTTTGACGCTTTTGCTCAAGAACTACGTAAGGTGTTTGGTGCCACGTCATCTGGACCTGATGCAGCCGGTGGTCTAATGGGCCTGCGACAGGGAGCCCGCACTGTTGCAGATTATTCTATTGAATTCCGAACCCGGGCCCTTCAAAGCCAGTGGAATATGGCAGCTCAAACTGATGCCTACCTTTTGGGTCTCAGTGACTATGTTAAAGATGAGTTAGTGTCGTTTGATCTCCCGTCTGATCTTGATAATTTGATTGAACTGGCAACTAAGCTTGATCACCGCATCCAAGCTCGGAGACACGAGAAGAGACTCAGACTTTCTGAACGACAACATTTCACACGCCCGCCTCTGTCTTTAGAGTCCCTTAGGCACACTTCATCTCCTCATGATGGAGGTCCTGAGCCCATGCAGGTGGGCAGAACGAGTCTTTCTCCTGAAGAGCGAGAACGTCGCCGCCAGAGGAATCTCTGTCTCTATTGTGGGAAGCCTGGCCATTTTGTTTCTGTGTGTCCAGTAAAAGGGCAGGCTCATCAGTAGAAAGGGGAATACTGATGAGTCTTTCCTCCACACCTTCCCCTATAAAACGTCCTCATTTTCAAGCCCGTCTGTTGCTTGAGAGCGGTACTCACACAGTGACCACTCTAATTGACTCTGGTTCTGACATCAGTCTTATTGATGAAAGCCTGGCTCTGCAATTAAAGATAAACCTTGTTCCTCTCCCTGTACCTGTGCCTGCCAATGCCCTGGATGGCAGACTTCTGGGTTCCATAACACATCGCACTGTTCCTGTTCTCCTGCTAATGGCTGGCAATCACCATGAGTCAATCCAATTTCACATCCTGAAAACTCCACAGCACCCAGTAATCCTCGGCTTCCCTTGGCTTCTTCGTACAATCCCCAAATAGATTGGGCTACAGGTTCCATTTCTAACTGGAGCCCATCTTGCCATCAGATTTGTCTCAAGCAAGCCGTCCCAGCAGTGCTACCCAGTGACAACACTAGTCCTCAACCAGACTTAACAGGTGTTCCTGAAGAGTACCATGACCTCAGAGAGGTTTTCAGCAAGACCAAGGCTACATCACTTCCCCCACATCGTCCGTATGACTGTGCCATTGACCTTCTGCCTGGAACTTCTCCCCCACGTGGTCGTATCTATTCCCTCTCTGGACCAGAAAGAGAAGCTATGGAGAAATATGTCAATGAGTCATTGGCTGCAGGAATCATCCGTCCCTCTTCGTCTCCTGCTGGGGCGGGTTTCTTCTTTGTTGACAAGAAAGACAAGACACTTAGACCTTGCATAGACTACCGAGGGCTAAACAATATAACTATCAAGAACCGTTACCCTCTGCCACTCATTTCTTCGGCATTTGAGCTCTTGCAGGATGCTGTTATTTTTACAAAGCTTGACTTGCGCAACGCTTACCATCTCGTCCGGATCCGTGAAGGGGACGAGTGGAAGACTGCCTTTAACACTCCGACAGGCCATTACGAGTATCTTGTCATGCCTTTTGGTCTTACCAATGCCCCTGCCGTGTTCCAGGCACTTGTCAATGATGTCCTCCGTGACATGCTGAACAAGTATGTTTTTGTTTACCTTGACGACATTCTGATTTTCTCCAAGTCCAAGGAGGAACACGTCTATCACGTTCAGACTGTGTTGCAGCGCCTCCTGTCTAACTCACGCCTCGTCAGTTGCCTTTCTGGGGTATATCATTAGTCAGGGGAGTGTTTCCATGGACCCTACCAAGGTTGAAGCTGTTACCTCGTGGCCTGTTCCTGAGTCCCGCAAGATGCTACAGCGCTTTCTGGGGTTTGCAAATTTCTACAGGCGGTTCATCCGTGGATACAGTTCGGTCGCCGCTCCTCTTACAGCCCTCACCTCCTCCAAAGTGACCTACAAGTGGTCACCAGAGGCAGACGCAGCCTTCAATACCCTGAAGACCCTCTTCACCACAGCTCCTATCCTTCGAGTTCCTGATCCTGAAAGACAGTTTGTGGTCGAGGTGGATGCCTCAGACATAGGTGTAGGAGCCGTTTTGTCACAGAAGGCACCCGATGACCTCAAGTTGCACCCATGTGCCTTCTTTTCCCGACGTCTAGTTCCTGCTGAAAGGAACTATGACATTGGAAACCGAGAGTTGCTGGCTGTGAAGTTGGCTTTAGAAGAGTGGAGACACTGGCTTGAGGGTTGCAAGGTTCCGTTCCTGGTCTGGACAGATCACAAGAATCTGGAGTATCTCCAATCTGCAAAACGCCCTCAACTCTCGACAAGCTAGATGGGCCCTGTTTCTCACCAGGTTCAATTTTACTCTGTCCTACCGTCCTGGTTCTCGCAATGCCAAGCCTGATTCGGCTGTCTCGCCAGTTTTCTACCCTCTGACAGCATTGAAGAACCTGATACCATCCTTCCCCCATTCCCATATCGTGGCAACTCTCACCTGGGAGGTTGAGGAAAGGGTTAAGGCTGCCCTGGAAGATCAACCTGGCCCCAGTACATGCCCCAGTAATCTCCTGTATGTTCCACAACATCTCCGGTCAGATGTTCTGCAGTGGGCCCACAGTTCTAGACTTACCTGTCATCCTGGGATCCAGCGAACTAAGGAGGTCCTACGTGCCAAAGATTCTGGTGGTACCCTGGATGAAGACACCAGAGATTTTGTTAATGCCTGTCAAGTCTGTAACCAGTCTAAACCTACTCACCAAGCACCTGCTGGCCATCTTCTTCCTCTCCCTGTTCCCCACCGGCCTTGGTCCCATATATCCCTGGACTTTGTCACTGGCTTACCTGTTTCCAATGGACACACCACCATCCTGTCTGTAGTCGATCGTTTTAGCAAGATGGCCCATTTCATTCCGCTGGCCAAACTTCCATCTGCTAAGGAAACTGCTGAGCTTATGCTGCAGCATGTTTTTCGATTGCATGGGCTCCCCACTGATGTTGTTTCCGATCGGGGTCCACAGTTCACCTCCATATTCTGGCGTGAGTTCTGTTCTCTTTTAGGAGCCACTGTTAGCCTGTCATCAGGCTATCACCCTCAGTCCAACGGCCAAACAGAGAGAATCAATCAGCAGATGGAGACAGTGCTGCGTTGCATGGCATCAAGGAACCCATCCTCCTGGTCCCAGCAGTTACTGTGGGTTGAGTACTCGCACAACACACTGAAAAGCTCAGCCACGGGTCTTTCCCCATTTCAGTGTGCTTATGGTTACCAGCCACCCTTGTTTCCTTCTCAGGAGAAGGAAGCATCCTGTCCTTCTGTTCAGGCCTTCATCAAGCGCTGCTACAAGACCTGGAAACGGGCTCGGTCCACCCTTCTCCGCACCGCTCGGCGTTACTCTGCTTCCGCTAACCGTCGACGATCAGAGACTCCTGCTTACCAGGCTGGCCACATGGTTTGGCTGTCCACTAAGGATCTTCCTCTTCGGGTTGACTCCAAGAAGCTGGCTCCTAAGTTCATTGGGCCCTTTGAAATAGAGAAGATGGTCAACCCAGTGGCTGCCCGCCTCAAACTACCCAAAGCTATGCGGATAAATCCAACATTCCATGTGTCGAAGTTGAAACCTGTCTGTGAAAGCCCTCTAGCTCCTGTCGTGCCGCCACCACCGCCGACACGCCTGATTGATGGGGAACCTGCATATACTGTGCGTCGTCTCCTGCGCTCCCGACGCCGTGGTCGAGGTCTCCAATACTTGGTTGATTGGGAAGGCTATGGTCCAGAGGAGCGTTCATGGGTGCCTGCTAGCTTCATCTTAGACCCTCTTCTTATTGAGGCCTTCCATGAGCAGCACCCAGAACAACCTTCAAAGTGCTCTCGGGTTCTCATTCTGTCCCTTCTGCTACCCTGAGAGATCCGTCTGAGGACAAAGAACCTGAGTCCAGCTCTCACTCTGATCCTTCTGAGGAGTCTGAATTTGGTTTTTTGGAATATAATCTTGGCAAAATAGATCTTAATGATTCTCTCTGGATTATTTGTAAATAGCAGGTCAATACAGGTGGAGGAGCTCGAAGTATTTCTGGTGGGCGTGTTTATAATTTGTTTAAGGTTAAAATAATCCATAACTTGTTTAAGATTTCTTTTATCCTTTTTATTTTCCCAGTTAATGTTTAAGTCACCCATAATAGTTAGCTCTTTATTTAAATCACAGTTATTCAAAAGAATTTTTAACTGATCATAAAAATCTATAGTTGCAGATGGCTTTCTATATATACAAAACACCGTAAGAGACATTTCAGGTGAAAGAGATATGGTCACACCAATACATTCAAGAGCCACTTCTTTTGGAATTTCAACTTGCTTACACTTTAGTGTGTCTTTAATGTACAGCAGAACACCACCGCCTCTACCCTTAGCCCTGTCTTTTCTAAAAACATTATAGCCAGACATATTTACAGCAGCATCAGGAGAAGGACGGGAGAGCCACGTCTCAGTTGATCCAAGAAAGTCAATATTGGAATTGCTTAAGAGATGTTCAAGCTGTTCATGCTCCGAATGTTCAGGTGTCCTCCAAATAATCCTTGTGGTTTACACTTACGATCCCACATTGTTTTAGCCTGGTTTAGTGTCTGAAATAACTTTGAGGAGCGATGTTTTTTCATGACTGGATTCCTTATTTTAACAACCCCGTGCCGATAGCAAGCACGTGTAGCGAGATGTGTAGCTGTAGAGGTTGAGATACCGGTGTCCCTTGTGCCAAACCGGGCCTCAGCACCGGCGGTAGGCAGCCGGGAATCCCACGACGAGTTTCAGAGCTGTGGGTGCGGAGTTATGAACTGAGGCCAGTGTGGAGCATCTGTACTTTTATAGGACCTGGCAGTGGGTTTGGTTGTTTCCTGTGCAGGATTTTTAAAGCTCCTTCTTAGTCTGATTCCTGCGGCTTCACCTTCACCGGCCTTTGTGTTGAGTTGTGTGAATGAATTCCTGATACATTTAAATGTTTTGATGTTGTATTTGAGGTTTTGGGTCATCAGTTTGATGTGTTTTTTGTCACATTCTGTTTCACTTCCCCATTTACAGAGACATTAGGAAAAGAGGAATGTCACGAGTTTGTACTGAATTATGGGAAAAAATTATGACTCAGCTGCAAAAAACTTCACTCAAGGGTTTTTTCAGTCACACCACAGCCAACAGTTCAAAGCGCAGCATTTACAGTGCAGGAAGCAGTCCAACAAAATGTTTTAAAAAGTATTTATAGTAGAACTTAGACAGAAAATCAATACCCACAGTCAGGCCAATGACAACGACCAGACTGAGCATAACTCCCCCGGGGAGAACAGATGAACAAACACAGGGTTTTAAGGTTTAACTTTTAGCAAAACTGTACTCATGACCATAAAGCCAAATGTATCTCACCATAATAAAATGATTTAAAGTTGAACTCCGGCACGTTTGAAGCTAAAGTCCATTTCTAGGGGTGGTTGAATTCTGTCAGAAGCCAAAAAACGGCACAGATCAGTGCGGTGGAGATCTCACTGTGGCAGTGAGTCTGTCAAGGCAACAAACTAGTGTAGTGATGGGGGCAAGTTCTGAACTTCCACGTAAAACACCAATTTGCTTCACACTGAAGAAGCTTAACACCACTTTAACCCATCTGACAACAGCCACGAGTCTAACAAACAAAACGCTCTGCCTGGTTCACTCATTAGTGTCTGGAAACGTTAGAAAACAACTTTATAAGCACCTCACACTTCCCTCTGGTGATTTCCCACTGCACAGGCCAAAGCCCAAAAGACTCGAACTCCGATGTCGTTTCTGATCCCATTTATTTACGAGTGAATTATATTTTTTTTAAACGCTAAAAAAATACATTCCCGAACTATTTTCTTTCAACAACTTTCAGTTTCTCTTCTTCTTCACTGTCAGTAGTCGATTCTCACTTCTTGCTTCTGCCGCTGGAGCCGACGATCAAGTCTTTTTCTGGACAAATCACCATCACACCTTCTGAAAATCCAGCCTTTTTATGTTTATTGATGGAGTTTACGATCACAGAATCATTACATTAAGTTAGTCATATTTAAAATATTGTACACAAATAACAAAATAAACAGACATATATATTTGCATAGGAAGGATGAAGGAAACTGCAGGTGGTGCTCCTCCTCTTGCACTTCTAACACAAGATCAGGACTTTAGGCCCACTTTAGTCCTGGTCTAGGCCTCGGTTTACACATAAAATATTAAGAGAAAGCGAGAAAGAGATGGACAGTGAGAGATTTTTGTTAAACCTGCATTCCCACCATGATTTCCACCACTGTTTTATACAGTCTTTTTCTAATTGTTGTTTCCTATTTGTTTGTAAAGCGTCTTTGAGAGTCCAAAGAAGTGCATAAGTGTATCCGTCCGATGTATAATAATAACTATTATTATTATTATCTAAAGACAAGTGAAGTGTTGCAGGGAAGACTCTGGTAAATGGATTGTAGCTTCTTTCAAACACTTATTGCCTAAATTTCAAATTTTCTGACTAGTTTAGTCATGGAAGAAATATATGTCACATTTTTTAAAGATTTTACAACCAATTCAGAACAAATAAGTAGATAATAAATCTGAAAACAAGATGAAGAACCTGACAGAAGTGTTAAAATCTTGGTCAGCTCGGAGAAATGTGCAGCGTACAGACTATGGTGTACGTATTGGTGCTTGGCTACTGCAGTGAACATAGAAACTGAGACGAAGCGTGCACACCCACTCCAAACTCCTACATGAGCTTTGAGCGGCGAAACATATTCATTCAAAAACCTTTAGTCCAGTGAGAGAAGTGAATTTGTCCTTTGCATTTGGATCCTGCCTGGACTGAGGGATTTCACTAGGTTTGGGCAGTATCCAAAGTTTGATCCCGTTAAACCGTCTCAGCATTTCCCCCGGGCTTTACGGTATTACCGTGACTAATTAAGAATTATTTTGTACCATTCAGAAACAGAGTCGCAGCTTTATATTTGAAGATGAGGCACAAGTTCTGATCAAATCAAACTTTGCAGCGCGTTCGATCGCATCAGCATCAGCGCACGAGCTGTTTTTATCAGCGCTTATACTGTATGCAAATGAGCCATGAGGTTTGAAGTTTTGTCTCTGTAAAACGTAAACAAATGTGCCAAAGCTGCATTAAACACATTATTACTCAAAGTCTATAATGAGCGGAGCAGCGGAAATGTAGAGCGGTGGAGAGGACCAATCACAGCCCTTATCGTCTGCGTCGTTTTCAGGCGTAGTTAGAAAGTTTGGGAGGGGCACGGCGGTTGACAACAGTTGGCGGATATTGTGCGGCTTTACCGTCTCCTCCGAGAAAGTCTGACTTCGCCCTCAAGCGGGAACTTTCTCCTCTTCAGCGCCTCGTCCCCTCTCGACTCTCGGCTTCAATAAAACGTCTCCATCACAAACTTTTCTGCTCAACATCACACACGAAGCATCAGTCAGGTTTTTTTCCTCTTCCTCGCTGCGTGTGGATGGAAATCTCTGAGCGTAACGACGTTTGAAGAGGAGAGAGGGCGGAGGGGAGAAAGTCCTGCTGTGGTTTTAGGTCCTTATGCAGATTTTTTAATGATGGTGATGAAACTGATACTTCTGCTACTTTTGATACTGCGGGATAGAGTATTACCGTATTACCGCCCAACCCTATATTTCTGATCCTTACTTCAAGTTAAGATGAACATGAGCATTTTTGGGTCTTATTTTGGATTGTAAAAGTTAAATATCGTTTATCGGCCACAGCAGCAGGCTAGATATCGGTATCAGCGCAGTCCCATCCCTTCTTAAAACTACTCCTGCTCTTCTGTCTTCACAGGGAGGTTGTTATAGGGAGAATCTTTGCCTTGTGTCCCCACTCCCTTCTCCTCTTCGGGCCCCTCCTCTTCCTCCTCCTCCCGCCCCTGGTCCTGGTCCGATTCCTGGCCCGAATCCCAGTCCAGGCCCTGTTTCTGGCTCGGGTCCTGGTCTGGTCCGTCCCGCAGCTCGGGGAAGGCCCTGTGAGCGCGCTTGGGCACCGCGTAGTCGTCCACCCGGGGGTTGTAGGGAAACTCGTGTCCTTTGGGATCCTGATCGGTTCCCATGATCCTCCAGGCCTCCACGCGCATCTCCTCCGGCTCGTCGTACAAGGACGCGCCGCTCACCACCGACGCCGTCTTGGGTCTGGTGTCCGGATCTGGAACCACAAAAAAATCCATTAAAGTGACCCAAACAAAACCAAATAATAGGGATGTAACAATAACAGAAATATGGTGATATCGTATTGGCAATAATATCGTGGAGCATCACAATATATCGAATCCCAAGTCTCTTTGCTTAAATGAACAGTTCTGATGCAGAAATAGCTAAAAAACAGAGGGAACTACATAGACCATGATCCTTTGCTCCATTTCAGTGCAGACGTCATGAAGAAATAACTGTTCTAAGCACTTTTACATCTTCATTCTTTTGATTAAGTCTTTTTTTTAGCATTTTTAGAGGAAAAAGGAGCAGATTCACAGTCAAAACATTATAATAAATCTGGTACAGTGAGATGTTTATGGTGAAAATATCGTACAGAGAGATTTGGATTTCGTTCCGTCCCTAATGACAATAAATGTTGCACCAAATGACTGGTCAAAGCATTTTAGAGTCAGTCTTGCTATTACGTAGAATATCGTAATATCGTGAGCTTTCCCACGATATCGCAATAAATATGGTACAGTGAGGTTCATACGTGACAATATCGTATCGTGAGACTTGGATATCGTTACACCCCTAGATTTCAATGTATGTATTCAGTTTGAGTGAAGTCTTCTTTTCGTTAAGATAAAAGTACTTCGGTTTTTGCTCTTGTTGATCTGAGTACAGCTGTAGTGATGCACAAAGCCTAGAATCATCTGCTCCCTCCTTGTGTGCAGGAGTTATTCAAGCAGAGAGAGTCAGTAAAACCTTAAGGCTGCCACACACTACAGGAGAATTCGCCCAATTTTGCCTGCGATTTCATCTCCCAGAGTTCGAGGATTATTGCACAAAAAAATCTGCAAAACAGCGAGGCCGTGAGAGGTGAACCGCGTGATAGTCAGGGACGACTGTACTCATGTAGGCAAACAAAGTACCACCACCTCTGACACTGTTCGGGAGTGGGGTTTTGCTCAGAAATGAGGGTTTATTTGTTTTTTTGTCATGTATACACACATTATTGTACAATATGTGTGAAATACCAAGGCCAAGGTGTCCAACTGATACTTTGCAGCTGATGTCATGAGAGTGTAAAGCTAACTGTAGGTGCTGCTCTGTCTGAAGCACTGTTAGACTTCCATCTGAGCTTTGTTTTTATCACAACCTGACAGTAAAGAACGGTCTTAGCCAGAACGCCGACAGGTGAGCTGATCTGACCTCTGAAACAAGGCTCAGTTTTTCATCAGCCAACAGTTTTTCAGTTTGTCCCGCTCAACTTTTTGCTGAAAATCAAACTCTAAAACTGGACCATGAACCACACCATGATCACAGGTGCTGAAATGTGTTGTTTAAATACATTATTGTTTTTTGGATCATGTTTTAAAGTGGAACCTGGTGTACCTGAGCTCTGGCAGCCCTCGGGCTCGTCGTAGATGTGGTCCGGTCTGTTGCTGTGGAACACGTTCCTGATCTGGAACTCATCGATGCTGTCGTACAGAGGGTCGGCCGCCGGGGGGCGCTCTGGCTGCACCCCTCCCAGCTCTCGCAGGTCAGGGATCACCAGGTCAAAGGGCAGGGAGTACTCGGAATCAAACCCACGTCTCGCCTCAAACTGAAGACACAATGAAAAAGCACATGAAAAACATCTTTGTCCAAATGAGAAACACAACCGGCTCTGCTCACATTTATTTCATGTCATAGTTTTAGATGGAGTTCAGCTGAAATCTACAAACGTCTGATCCACAGATGTTGAATCGTATCATTATTTGTTTAGACTGGGCTCCACAAACGTATCATATCAATCTTATGACTCAAAGTCTTTAAACTGAAACACTCACATCTCTGAAGCTAAATAATGGCACCACTTTCTGAAGCGATTCTGTTGAAGATAGAATGTTTTTGCTGACAGAGAGGACGACATTTGTGCCAGTTTTTGGTTGAATTTTCAGGTTGAAACACTGACCAATCATAGGGCAGTGCCAAATACGAGAAAACGTTTTTGTTTACCTCCGGGTTTACCGCACGTGCGCAGTGGCTGGTCGGTGGGGCCGCTCGTTTGTGTTGACATTTGCGTTGCGTACGTCTGTCATGAGAGAACTCTTCTAATTTTGAAGTAGGTTTTGCATTTAATTGTTTTGACATGACTTCACTGTCTTACTCTAAGTCAGTGAATGTGGAGGATCAAAAACATGACTTTGAAAAGTTAAAACTCGCTGATAAACGCATCGAACTCTCCGACCCGTTTGCTCTGGAAGAGGCTGACTGACAGATCGCTCTGGCCACAGACAGATGCACAACAACGAGTTTTCATGGTGACTGCCGACCAAAATACCCCTGATGTGACATCATCTCGTTTTCTCGTATGAACCAAAACAAACACAGTGACGTTTTCGATGGTTTCACTCGTCTCCAGCTCAAACTGTACAACCAAATCTCAGGGTTTAAAAGCTCACAGCTCATGATTCATGTTCTCCCACTGTACAAACGACTTCAACAGTGAAATCCTCACGAGAGGCGACTGGATTCGAACAGATTTGATTTTCTTGTGACCTGTGATTGCCGATCAGGAGCTGGTCCTGAGGGATTCATCGGTTCTCGTTACCACATGTTCACAACACAAAGCACGACACACGATTAAGTCAAAACTCGGTCAAAAATCACACAGTGTACGCGTGGCTTTAGTGGAAAGAAACTTGTTTATGCAACACATTCGACATTTTCACTATTTTGAGGATTAAAATGGGATTGTTTTATATTAACTTTCAACAAGAAGTATGTGACGGAGCCAGTCCGTCTATGATTCTAGGCGGCGTGTAGGTTTAGAATGAAATTGTTTATTTCTACAATCATTATTATATATTGCTCAGTGGGAGGAGTAAGGGGGGTATAAAGGTGTCTCTACCCATTGTTTTTTTTCTTTTGCTGTAAATACGCACTGTAAATATTTTTGCATCATGTGGGGATTTTTTTGGACACTGGCACAATAAATTCCACCTGCACTTGGAAAATACGTCTTGTCTGAGTTTGAATTGAGCCCCGTGACACTGTGGTTTAACAAAGCCTTTTAGTATCACAGCCATGATTTAGCCATTAATTTTTTTATTTGAGATATATCGAATCAAAAGTGCGCTGTATCGAGTTCTGTATGGCATCATGGCCCATTTATCGAGGTATGTATTGCATCGGCACCTTCTTAATGACACCCAGCTTCATCGATAACATCGGTGTTTAAACCCCGTGTCCCTTTAAACACAGCTTACCGATCCGTTGGGGCCCTGCGTCTTCTTCTTCTTGCGATCTGCGGGGACCTGAGAGTACGGCGGCGGCGGCAGGGGGCCCGGGGCGGAGGGGGCGGGGTCTCCGGGCAGGGGGCAGCTGCTGATCATTTTGACCTGGCTCTTCTTGTGCACCGGCGGGTCCCTGTTCTCCAGAGTCAGGCTCTTCACTGCGGTGAGCGTTTTGTCCACCGGGGGCTCCAGTTGGCACTAAGGGACAAAGACACGTCACAGAAGGTTATTTTTTTAAGCACAAAACTCATAACTTTTCCTGTTGGGGGCCCTTCACATGCTTGTCTCTATGGATATCTCATTGCTCTGCCTGGAATGTTCCACAGTGTGACATTAAAGGTTGTTTTTAGTTTCAAATTGTCAATGAAAGTTCAAAATAGCATTTACTAGCAAGGACCACGCCAACAACACATGTGTGAAGCGAAAAGCGTTTATTATATTGAGACGAGGCAGGTTGGCTGGGTTGAGACTCAGGGTGGGGGTTCAGTCTCAATCAGCAGTGCGTCACTCTGCCATGGAGGGGGCGCTAAGCAGAGGCGGAAAAGAGAAGGAAAAGTGATTTGCTTTTGGGTTTGGCTTTTTGATTGAGTCCTGTTTCAGTCCTGTCTCTTGTCTCTTTGCAGTCCTGGTTGAGTCCTGTTTCAGTCCTGGTTGAGTTTTGTTTCAGTCCTATCTCTTGTCTCTGTACAGTCCTGGTTGAGTCCCGTTTCAGTCCTGGTTGAGACCCGTTTCAGTCTTGTCTCTTGTCTGTTTACAGTCCTAGTTTCAGTCCCGGTTGAGTTTCCTTTCAGTCCTGGTTGGGTCCCGTTTCAGTCCTGGTTGGGTCCCGTTTCAGTCCTGGTTGGGTCCCGTTTCAGTCCTGGTTGGGTCCCGTTTCAGTCCTGGTTGAGTGCTGTTTCAGTCCTGGTCTCTTGTCTCTTTGCAGTCCTGGTTGGGTCCTGTTTCAGTCCTGGTTGAGTCCTTGTTGAGTCCCGTTTCAGTCCTGGTTGGGTCC
>CM060661.1:37116812-37124312 GCA_030686955.1 Odontamblyopus rebecca
AGTAGTAGTAGTTGTAGTAATTGTTTTTGTAGTAGTAGTCATTACTGTAATTATAGTTGTATAGTTATAGTTTTTGTATGTGCACTAGTAGTAGTAGTAGTAGTAGTAGTAGTTGTAGTAGTAGTAGTAGTAGTAGCAGTATATCAGTAGCAGTATTAGTAGTAGTAACAGCAGTAGTAGTTATAGTAATAGTAGTTACAGTAGTAGTAGTTGTAGTTATAGTTGTAGTAGTACTTGTAATAATAGTTGTTTTTGTAGTAGAAGTAGCAATTGCTGTAATAATAGTTAGAGTAGTAGTAGTAATAGTAGTAGTAGTAATAGTAGTAGTAGCAGTAACAGCAGTTGTAGTAATAGTAGTAACAGTTGTAGCAGCAGTAGTATTTGCATTTGGAGCTTTCTGCTGCTCGAATACACGGAGCAAAAGCAAAAAAAAACACATTTCTATACATGTATATTGTGTATTCTGTATATGTATATTGTATATGTATGTGTATTCTGTATATGTATATTGTATATGTATGTGTATTCTGTATATGTATATTGTATATGTATGTGTATTCTGTATATGTATATTGTATATGTATGTGTATTCTGTATATGTATATTGTATATGTATGTGTATTCTGTATATGTATATTGTATATGTATGTGTATTCTGTATATGTATGTGTATTCTGTATATGTATATTGTATATGTATGTGTATTCTGTATATGTATATTGTATATGTATGTGTATTCTGTATATGTATATTGTATATGTATGTGTATTCTGTATATGTATATTGTATATGTATGTGTATTCTGTATATGTATATTGTATATGTATGTGTATTCTGTATGTGTATATGTATGTGTATTCTGTATATGTATATTGTATATGTATGTGTATTCTGTATATGTATATTGTATATGTATGTGTATTCTGTATATGTATATGGTATGTGTATTCTGTATATGTATATTGTATATGTATGTGTATTCTGTATATGTATATTGTATGTGTATTCTGTATATGTATATTGTATATGTATGTGTATTCTGTATATGTATATTGTATGTGTATTCTGTATATGTATATTGTATATGTATGTGTATTCTGTATATGTATGTGTATTCTGTATATGTATACTGTATATGTATGTGTATTCTGTATATGTATGTGTATTCTGTATATGTATATTGTATATATACAGAATTGTGGGTAATAAAGACACATTCTGTGATAAACTGTGGTGTCAGTGGATCTTTGTGTTAGACTGTGGACACTGGAGCCCAATGTTCCTCTGAAAGGACTGAAGAAAAGAAACGATGCGGAAATTCAGCACCACATTTATCGACTGTCAAAAATATTTCCTAAAAACAGAGATTTTTTTAGGAGAAACATCAAATCTGAGTCAAGTCCCAAGGCAAAGACCGGAAAGTCCAAGTCGAGTCACAAGTCTGTGGCCCATGAGTCCAAGTCAAGTCCAAGTCAAGACCAAGTCAAGTCCAAGTCAAGACCAAGTCAAGACCAAGTCAAGACCAAGTCAAGTCCAAGTCAAGACCAAGTCAAGACCAAGTCAAGTCCAAGTCAAGTCCAAGTCAAGACCAAGTCAAGACCAACTCAAGTCCAAGTCAAGTCCAAGTCAAATCCAACTCAAGTCCAACTCAAGTCCAAGTCAAATCCAAGTCAAGTCCAAGTCAAGACCAAGTCAAGACCAAGTCAAGTCCAAGTCAAGTTCAAGCCAAGTCCAAATCAAGTTCAAATCAAGTTCAAATCAAGTCCAACTCAAGTCCAAGTCAAGTCCAAGTCAAATCCAACTCAAGTCCAAGTCAAATCCAACTCAAATCCAAGTCAAGTCCAAGTCAAGTCCAAGTCAAGTCCAAGTCAAGTCCAAGTCAAGTCCAAGTCAAGTCCAAGTCAAGTCCAAGTCAAGTCCAAGTCAAGACCAAGTCAAATCCAACTCAAGTCCAACTCAAGTCCAAGTCAAATCCAACTCAAGTCCAAGTCAAGTCCAAGTCAAGTCCAAGTCAAGTCCAAGTCAAGTCCAAGTCAAGTCCAAGTCAAGTCCAAGTCAAGTCCAAGTCAAGTCCAAGTCAAGTCCAAGTCAAGTCCAAGTCAAGTCCAAGTCAAGTCCAAGTCGTCTGCGCTGAGCTTCAAGTCATTTCAAGTCTTTAAACCAAAGTACCAAATACAGCTTTGGTTTTCGCTGTTTAAAAAGTCCTGGTGTTTTTATATATGAATATTTACATTAGAAATACTGTTTTTTCCTTTTTAAAAGTCTTGTCAAGATCTTAGTGTCACTGTCAGAGCAGAAAGAGTTCAGATTTAACATGGCTAAATAACAGTTATTTTGTCCTGAAGAGTCATGTTCTGTGTAGTTCCCTGTTTTACTGTACTGTGTATACTGTAGTACATTTTATGATACCAGATCAAAGTACTTCAGTTACATCCAAAGTTACACAGAAGTGGGAGGAACATGCTCCAGTTTGTTCCTGTAAAATTCAGCACCGCATTTATCAACTGTAAAGAGAAAAGTATTTTCTAAAAACATATTATTTTTAGGAGAAGCATCGAGTCTTCTCAAGTCCGACTCAGATCCCAAGGTACAAGTCTTCAAGTCCAAGTCGAGTCCCAAGTTTTAGTCCATTTTACCAAGTCAAGTCTCAAGTCCTAAGAATAGTGACTTGAATAACAGACCAGACGTCCCTGTTTACCCGGGACAGTCCCGGTTTTGAGCCAGATTTATCCAAAACCAGTGATTTGTCCCAGTTTTATACAAGAAACATCCCAGTGTCCCTATTTTTGACTGAATCTGATCCCCACCAGCAGTAAAGGGGGCGCAATAGTGTCTAAAATACAGAAAACTGTGCTCGAAAATAACCACAAGGCAATAAAAAAACGACAAAAGTCCATGAGATTATTTATTAACCCGCAGGCGAGTCGAGAACGGACGAGGCCGCGCGCTCTTTTCACAATCCCGGGCGTGTCCCAGTTTTGGATTGTGAAACGCGCCTGTGTTTGTCGCCGTGTTGTTGCCGCGTTCGTCGAACCGTGTGCGTGAAAGTGAATTTGAGAACAGTAAAAGTGGAAGAGGGAAGCGTAAAACCTTTGACCTGTCCGCCGCAGACAGGAGCAGAGAGAATAACTGGAGCAGGTTCTGGTTGTGTGATCTAAAACGAGAAGCGAGTGAACTTCCTGGCACACAGACCGCACTTCCTGTTCGGCTCTTCTGTCTTTTGCATTGTCTAAAAATAGGCAAACTGTGCGACGCAAACCACATTTGAACTCATTCTGTTCCTCTGCACCCGAGTCCTAATATAGCCCCGTTTGGCCCTGGCTAAAAACACGCAGCGTGATCCATAAATACGAATAAAGGCGCTGATTCATGACACTTTTTTTGGTTCTTTTTTGTCAAAACATGCAGGATTCGTGCGACTGAAGGAGGAAACCTGAGCAGGAGCCGAGTTTAACAGCGGCAGGACGTCAGACCTGGACTCACTGCGGGTTGAACTGAACCAGGACTGAACCGGAGTCTCAACCGGGACTCAACCCGGACTGCGAAAGAGACAAGAGGCCAGGACTCAACCAGAACTCAACCAGGACTGCAAAAGAGACAAGAGACCAGGACTCAACCAGGACTGCAAACAGACCAGAGCACAGGACTCAACCAGAACTCAACCAGGACTGCAAAAGAGACAAGAGGCCAGGACTCAACCAGAACTCAACCAGGACTGCAAAGAGATGAGAGACCAGGACTCAACCAGAACTCAACCAGGACTGCAAAGAGATGAGAGACCAGGACTCAACCAGGACTGCAAACAGACCAGAGCACAGGACTCAACCAGAACTCAACCAGGACTCAAGCCCAGACTCAAGTGAGACTTAAGGAATTGTCAGGAATCGTGGGATTGTTGCCGTGACTCTTCTTCACGGTTGGCCTCAGAGCTGGAGGCACTGACTTCACTAAAAACTCTAAAGTCTGTTCTCGAAATGTGTCTCAAGGTGTTTTTTCTCTCTTCTGACACCAGAATTTTTCATGTTTTTTTGTGTAACATTCACAGTCACATTTTCCACTGCGGTCATTCACACGTCGGACTCTGGTATTTTTATACAACACATTTTGAGCCCCGTCAGAGTCCGACCCATAACTTCCCCTTAAGTAGAATATAACGCAGCAGAGTCCATCCACCAAAAGACTTAGAGCGATAAAAATATAAATTCATCAAGTTAAAGAGGAACTCCGGCACATTTGAAGCAAAAGTCAGCGGCGTTTTACACAAAGTTAAATTTTCATGAAATAGTTCTGCATTAATAACACTGTAAAACTCACTGATTGTGCCGAACTTAACTCACTGTGTAGAAATCTGAGGATCAACGTGTAAATCTTATTTACAGCCTCTGTTTGTCTCACAAAAAAGAGCCTTGAAAATCACCAGTAACAGTCACTTTAGATCCTTCCAACCCATTATTTATCAAATATAAGGGACTGAAATGTCATGATCTAGTTGACTTTAGAATATTACAAATAATGTACAAAGCAAATGGAAATGTACCAATTAATATTCAAACAATAAACTGAAGTATTTAAAAAACTTAGATTTAGAACCAAGGTTAAGGAGCGGAGTTTTGCAGTAAAAGATGTACATTTATGGAACAACATAAATGATAAGAAAAAAGAATAAAAATCGCTGAATATATTTAAAAAACTTGTTAAATCAAGTGTATTAAATAATGATGAAACTGTAAACTGAGACAGTGTCTGTGGCAAAGGTAAAAATTAGATGAAAACATTTATGACTAATTTTAGTTAAATTAAGATGCTAAACCAGAAATCAATTGTGAAAAGTTGAAAAGTAAATATATTTTTTGTAAAAAGGGGCAGAAAATATAAGATGTGTTCTTCTCTCTGCGCCTTTTCATTCGGATATTGTACTGTCATGTAAAACAAAAAAAAGCCTTTTCTTTTATAATGAATGAAATAAATAAATAAAAAATAAAAAAGCTAAAGTCCGTGTCTAGAGGAGGTGGAATTCTGTCAGGAGCCAAAAAACGGCACAGATCAGTGTTTTCAAGGCGGAGATCTCACTGTGGCAGTGAGTCTGTCAAGGCAACAAACTAGTGTAGTGATGGGGGCAAGTTCTGAACTTCCACGTAAAACACCAATTTGCTTCACACTGAAGAAGCTTAACACCACTTTAACCCATCTGACAACAGCCACGAGTCTATCAAACCAAACGCTCTGCCTGGTTCACTCATTAGTGTCTGGAAACGTTAGAAAACATCTTTATAAGCACCTCACACTTCCCTCTGCTGATTTCCCACTGCACAGGCCAAAGCCCAAAAGACTAGATCGCCGATGCCGTTTCTAATCCCATTTATTTACCAGTGAATTATATATTAACGCTAAAAAATACATTCCCGAACCATTTTCTATCAACAACTTTCAGTTTCTCTTCTTCTTCACTGTCAGTAGTCGATCTTCACTTGTTGCTTCTGGCGACAGTCGAGTCTTTTGGGCTTTGGCCTGTGCAGTGGGAAATCAGCAGAGGGAAGTGTGAGGTGCTGATAACGTTCGCGGTTTTGGCAGAAACGCTGCACAGTTTGGTTTGATCAGAACTTGCGCCTCATCTTCATATATGAAGCTGCTCTTCTGTTTCTGAATGGTACAAAATAATTAGTCAAAGTAATACCGTAAACCCCGGGAAAATGTTGAAAGAAGGTTTAACAGTATCAAAATGTGAATATCACCCAACCCCAGGCTTCGGTCTCCATCTCCGTCTCTCTGTCTCTGTCTCTGTTTGTACCTGTACCTGTCCCCCTGTGGCTGTACAGAGAGTTGTCCTCAGTCTTTCTCTCTGTCTCTCCGTCTCTCTGTCTCTCTGTCTTTCTCTCTGTCTCTTTGTCTCTTTGTCTGTCTGTCTCTCTCTCCGTCTCTCTGTCTCTCTGTCTCTCCGTCTCTCTGTCTCTCTGTCTTTCTCTCTGTCTCTTTGTCTCTCTGTCTTTCTCTCTTTCTCTCCGTCTCTCTGTCTTTCTCTCTGTCTCTTTGTCTCTCTGTCTTTCTTTCCATCTCTTTGTCTTTCTCTCTGTCTCTCCGTCTCTCTGTCTCTCTGTCTTTCTCTCTGTCTCTTTGTCTCTCTGTCTTTCTCTCTTTCTCTCCGTCTCTCTGTCTTTCTCTCTGTCTTGCCTGCCTCCGTCTCTCTGGTCGACGGTCGTCCAGAGTGTCGTACCTGTGCCCCTGTTGCTGTACAGGGAGTTGTCCTCAGTCTTTCTCTTTGTGTCTCTGTCTTTCTCTCTGTCTCTTTGTCTGTCTGTCTCTCTCTCTGTCTTGCCTGCCTCCGTCTCTCTGGTCGACGGTCGTCCAGAGTGTCGTACCTGTGCCCCTGTTGCTGTACAGGGAGTTGTCCTCCATGCCGGCCGTGGCTCCTTGGCTCTGGCTGTGGTTGTGGTCGGACCTGTTCCTCTGGGAGCCGACCCTCTGCAGGCTCGACTCGCCCCAGTTCATCTGAACACAGCCGCACAAACACACACATCGTTACGGGGGGGTTCTACGCTCAATATGCCACAGTGGTGTAGAAATATAGGTGGAGTTGTGGGTGAGATGTGGCTTTGTTTTTAATGGACCGTAAAGCATCTTTGTATGAAAATTGTTTTACAGACACAGTTAGATTGAAAGATTATTAAAGCTAATAATTAGAAATAACTGGCTACTGTAATTAAAGGTGCACTGTGTAACTTTTCTGGCGGAAGGTCGACAAACGCTGCTTTCTGCATTTTCATCACAAACAGACCCGGAGTTGTGTTTTGTTTCATTCACACATGTTTAACACACAAACCTCAAACAGAAAACGCTCCGTTCCACCTTGTGACGTCATGTGGTGATACAGGAAGTGCTCCACTGTGTTTTTAAACTTCACACACCTTCACTAGAATCATTTGGGTCATTTCAGCACTGGAATTGCCAGTCTCTACTGAACTAAAGGTAAAAGGAGCTGTGACATCACAAGGTGGAACAGAGCATTTTGAGCTGAAGATGTACAGACTAATAATAAAGATGTGTGAATGAAACAAAACACAACTCCAGGTCTGTTTTTGAGGAGGGAACGACATTAGAACATGGTTTAAACCTCACAAGAGTCAATTTTGTGTGATATTTTTAAGTGTTGATGGTTTTTGAAGGTTAATAAAAGTGTCGTTCTTCTAGAGTACGTCTATCTCCTGCGTTATTTTTATGTTTTTATGCTTTTCCAAGTGTCGTTCTTCTAAAGTGCGTTGTTTTCCAGCACTCACGGGGAAGGCGATCTCACACAGTCTCTGGGTCCACTCGTCCACCTGGAGTCGGTCTGCGGCGAACACGTAGATCTTCTCCGTGGTCTCCATCAGGAACGAGCTGGTGTCTTTGGGAGAACCGTCCACGTCCACGGGGGACACGCGGATACACGAGGACAGACGGATCACCTAGCAACCACGCACACACGCACACATACAGGTCAGACGGTCACCTAGCAACCGCACACAC
>CM060661.1:37131812-37429312 GCA_030686955.1 Odontamblyopus rebecca
AGTTCAGAACTTGCCCCCATCACTACACTAGTTCAGAACTTGCCCCCATCACTACACTAGTTTGTTGCCTTGACAGACTCACTGCCACAGTGAGATCTCCGCCGAGGAAACACTGATCTGTGCTGTTTTTTGGCTTCTGACAGAATTCCACCACCTCTAGAAACGTATGGGGGTAGTTTTGTTCCTTTTTTATTCAAACAAAGAAAAAAAATCCAAACAAAATATACAGCTTTGAAAACAAAAAAAAACATGTTTACATTTTTAAGATGGAAAAATATTTGATTGAGTTTTGATTTTCTTTCATTTTAAATGTGAAATCTTTGATTGCGGGCCAAAGTTTTGTTTGCAAGTTGAAAAGTTTTGAACCTCAAAATCTTTTGCAAACCAAGAGCGTTTGCTTGCAAGTTCAAATGAACGCGATGGGTAGTTTTGTTCCTTTTTTATTCAAACAAAGAAAAAAAATCCAAACAAAATATACAGCTTTGAAAACAAAAAAAAACATGTTTACATTTTTAAGATGGAAAAATATTTGATTGAGTTCTGATTTTCTTTCATTTTAAATGTGAAATCTTTGATTGCGGGCCAAAGTTTTGTTTGCAAGTCGAAAAGTTTTGAACCTCAAAATCTTTTGCAAACCAAGAACGTTTGCTTGCAAGTTCAAATGAACACGATGGGCGGGATCTTAAAGAGGAGAAAGGGTGGATTTCTATTGGTAGCTTGCCTCTGATTGACAGTTGGGCTGGTGCCTGCCAGGCCCTCCCACCAACTCTTCTACTGCCTATCTGCCAAGTTATCCCGCCCCCTGAAGACGGTGTGTGAATGGGAAGAAGTCCGTTGGTGGGAAATTGGAAGGTAAGTCGCTATAATGAAATAGTTTAAAATTCTAAACAGCAAGACCATACGTTGTACTGTAAAGATATTTGAATATAAATGTTTCCCTTGTCAGTGATACAAGCAAGACGGTGCACCAATTTACCTCATTTACTGGGCTAATACTAGAGACGTTACCTAGCTAGCTACCTAGAGAACCCCAGCACGGTTAAACTTAGACCTTGTTGTGTAAGAGCTTCAGCTATTTTGATTTGGTACAGAAATTACTAAAACCCGCTCAGTTAAGAGCGAGCTAGGCCTCTTACATGCTACCCAGCTAACACGGTTACGTTGTCACAACATTGCAGATTAGTGAATTCATGACCACACATACGTTGTAGTTACGGTACCTCCTGACGTGGTAGTAACGTTGCGAGTGAAGGAGGTAAATACGTACCCTTGACGTAACTTGCTCAGTTAAGAGCGAGCCAGGCCTCTTACATGCTAGGATTTATAAAACATGGCTTTTGGGTATTGCTTTCAACGGGTAGAATCTGCTCTGGTTGCTGCATCTTAACCTCACAGACAGAAAGGAAAGCGATAACTGAGTGACAAGGCTTGTTGTGCTTTCTTATTTCTTGTTCTTCCTCTGTTTTTACGGCACTTGACAAGCTATATATATATATATGTATGTATATGTATGTGTGTGTATATTGCAGAATGGAGCCTTGTCCAGAAGGATCTTATGGCACACAGGTATGTGGTCATCTTAACTGTAAAGGTCAATACTGACACAACAAATATCTGCACACACCATTTTTAATCATGTCACTTTGACTTGATTTCTTTTTCATTATTTTTCCTTGTAGATGCCCATGGGGTTGCAACTCTTAACCAGATGTAGGGATAGGCTAGCAACTGTCATCAATAGGGAACCCATTGATTTTGACTATCTGCACCACGTTTGCCATCAGGAGTTACAGTTTCTTAGAGCTGCGGCATCGTACATGGAGATCCCTGAGTGTGTAGTGGGTGCACTGCAAAATTTACTGGAAATTACAGAGACTGGCCTCTTGAACAGCAGGAGTTACTCCAATGTTCAACAGTCTAGCTGTTGTTGAGTGGAGTGGAAATGTGGGGAGACCTAGGTTGAATGTCAGTAGTAATTCCCTGTGTGATCTCTTGAGCCTAAACCTTCCACTAACTTCTCTGTCTGATGCCCATGGAATTTCGAGATCCACCATATATAGGAGAATGCAAGAGCATAACTTGTCTGTGAGAAAGTGCTTCTCAGACATACCTGACAGCTTGCTAGATCAGAAGGTGAGGGCCATTAAAGTTAGAATGCCAGATGCAGGCTACAGACTCGTAAAAGGATCTTTACAAGCAATGGGATATCGTTTGACCTGGAGGAGAGTGAAGGAGTCTTTGCAACGTGTTGATGGTGCAGGCATTATTTCAAGAATGGTCCAGTTGTCATGCATTGCCAGACGGACGTACTCTGTTCCAGGGCCATTGTCTCTTGTCCACATCGACACTAACCACAAGTTGATCCGGTATTGCTTTAGAATGCATTTGAGATTGTATACTGTATATTGCAGCCAAGTAAATTGCATTTAGCTGTAACATAAGTATAAAATTACACAATGTGTATTTAAGCTTAGTCTTTGTGATTGCTTATATGTTAATTACATGTCATATTTCTCTCACACCTCTCCCATTTAAGGTATAGTATTGTGGTTTTTGGGGGCATTGACGGATTTTCCCGTAAGGTAGGTAGTATTTTGTCACGTCTTATGCCCATGTCTGCTCAACAAAGGAAATAATTTGAGGATTACTGTTGTAGAATCATAATTTTAACAGTTCAGATGCAAAAACCTCTAAGTCTATTTTCAGAAAAATGCAAAAATGAAGTTTTAATAATATTTTTCAAGTCACATTTATCAAAGACCAATTTAAATATTGTTAAGTAAAACAAATCAAGCCAAAACAACCCAGTTGAAGGTGGACTGATATTAAAGTTTATCAAAATTATATTAATATATTTCTGTAAATTCCTCACGAATGGATTTTGTATCTAAACTCTTCATTTGTAAATACTGTTCCTTGCAGATAATGTACCTAAATGCAGCTGGCAATAACAAAGCAGAGACCGCCTTAAGGTTTTTCATGGATGGTGTGACCCAACATGGAGGGCCATTAAGGCAAGGCTTTTCTTTTATCAAATGAAAGGCATAACTTTTAAACGCACAAGTGTTACCAATTTTTATTTATGTATTTATTTTTTATAGAGTCAGAGGTGATCAAGGCGTGGAAAACCTTGATATTGCGAGACTCATGTTTACTGTGCGAGGGACTGGTTGCGGCAGTTTCATCGCAGGGAAAAGTGTGCATAATCAAAGGTAATGTAACTATGTTCTGATGAATGGACACTACTACCTCTGAAAGACAGGATGCTTAAGCCCAGATATGTGTTGCAATGTCTTGCTTGATCAGGCTATTAAATTGAAAGTGAATCCTCATGAACACATAGTTCATCATGTATGTAAGAGTTTTTGAGCTACAACACCATGCACCATTGTGATGACTGCAGAGTTGCATAATGTAATACAATGTTCAGTTAGTTTTCTCACAAACGCAGTTAATCACATCATCACTGAAAAAGTCAGATCATGCAGTTTCATGGGATGTGTGGATGAAAACTCCATAAGCGGTTTCACTGAGATGGATAGATTTTCATATACTTAGGTGAATAATTAAGAGGGACTTAAATACTTAAAAATGATAATTACAATGATTAAATGAATTCTTCATCTACCATGTCTTTCAGGGTGGAGCGCCTATGGAGAGACGTTTGGAGTGCTGTAACATCCAAATACTACACCTTGCTGCACAACTTGGAGGAGGAGGGCTTCATTGATCTCTCTGATGCCATCCATCTTTTCTGCTTGGGCTACGTCTTTATTCCACGTTTGCAAGCAGATCTGCAGAGTTTTGTTCAAACATGGAATTGCCACTCATTGAGTACAGAGGGAAACTTGACCCCTGATCAGCTTTGGAGAATTGGGATGCTACAAGTGCCTGTCCCTGAGCCAGAACTGACAGAGGTATGGTCCAGACTAGCTCAAATAGGTTCCAGACACTGAGTTAGGGTGTATTATTATGATTATTATCATTATTATTATTATTATTAATAAATACAGCTTAACACAAGATACTATAATTTCCAAACTGTGCAAGTCATATGAATGAATGAAGAAAGCCCAAAGACCAAATGTCAATTGTGTATGTATTGCATCCTCTAAATGTCTGTTTTAATATCTGTCAATCATAGATCCTGGAAACTGACAATTCTCCTGATGTGCCTGATGATGCTGCTGATGAGGAGTACGGTGTGACTGTGGCAGAAATGCCATGCCCTTTGTCGGCAGAAGGTCTTGCTGCAGTGCAACAAGTAAATCCCACCTTAGAGTCCACTACCAACGGGAGGGACATCTACCTTCAAGTGCTTCAGCTGGCTTTATCAGCATGAGTGTAAAGACTTGGACAAGTAGTCTGTGTGTTTGTCTTACTGTATGCATTTTATTGTATGATGAGGTCTCTGTCAATATTCATTTTTATGCCTTTCTGTATTCCTCAATAAACCTCCACAGGACAAACTTCTCTTGCAATTAAATTTAACAGTAGAGCATTTGATACATGGCTTACATGTAGGACAAAAATATAGTGCAGAAATATCAGCCATCACATGACAAACTATTCCAATAACTTTCAAATTACATTTACACAAGGAGCATTACACGTAATGTTCACGCATGTAAGTACAACAAATGAAATTTGTATTTAAAACAGCAGCCCCAACTGGCCATGAAAACCTGTATACTATGTACCCCTCTTCACTCCATTCACAACTAGCTAAACACAAGAGAACTCCTGTCCCTGATGATATGATTCAACAAGGATTTCTCTAAATCGTTTGTATGACTGTAAGTGTCGTACAGGAAGAGTAATGCTGTTTGAGCATGCAGCTACAACAGGATAGCATATTTTGTGTTCACCAAAGACTGATTCACAGTCGTGATTAAATTTAACAACGATTGAGAAGGTTTTTTTCTCTTCCTGCAAGACAGGAATATGTCCCTGGCCGGTTATCCACTGCATTATGTTCTTTGGACAAAGTGGGGACAACTCATTTCCATCTGAAAGCAGAGAGAATAAAGATATGTAAGCAACAATCCAGGAGAGACTTAGCCTGGGTAAACCTGCCCTTCGTACTTCATTGTATTTCGTACAGAGGGTCTGGACCAGAGGCTCTTGAAATTCATGTGTTCGGTAGAGTAATGTTCGAGCCAATCAGCGAACAGAGGGAGTGTTTGTCAGTGAGGTTGACTTTGTGTGCAACATTTAAATTGTAGTGCGTATGCAGGCTAATTGCATACATGACGTTAGCGATTGGTTAAAGGCAGAGCCACTTGTTTTAAACTGCAGCAGAGTCCACACCTCCAGGAAGAAATTGTTTGTTATGGTTTCCATTCCAGACCCTCTGTGCGAAATGAAATGAAGTACAAGGGGCGGGTTTACCCAACCTAGGAGAGACTATGGTTTATGGTGTTTTTTACAATGGTTATGAGGAGGTTGTGCATAATTTCCATATTACAGTTTTTGCCAATCATTTTCACTAATGAATTTTGGTTGAAGTGGTGATTGAATGTAATTGTGGTAAAGCAATGTATTAGGGCCTGAGCCACAGAGGTACAGGTGCCCTGTTTTAATTTCCTATCTATCCATCCATCCATCACCTTGTTCCAATTCCTGCAGGAAATCCTGGAAGTGATCCATGATCATTGTTTCTGTTCGCCGTTTACTTGACCCCTCCTCACTGTAGTCTGCACTTAGGATAGAGCTGATGTAGTCTGCATCAGCCTGTCATAAAATAATAAATGGATGTTAGTATTACATTACGTTACACTGAGCAGACACTTTTAGAGTAGAGCACTTTATTTATCCTGAAGGAAATTAAGGACCATTAAGGAAAATCATGGTTTTATCCAAAGTGATTTGCATTGTATGTACATAGATGCAAATAAGAATATATACATTTTATAGCTATCTAAGGCTTACTTACTGTCATGTCATCCCCTGGGACAAACAAAGTCTTACAGGCTTCAGAGTGCCTGGCCATGATGCTGCCCAGCCCGTACAGCTGCAATCCCTCTTTAATTTGTGTCAAGATAGGCAGCAGCCTGAGGCATGCATGTAACACGACAGCACTGACAACAAAATCACATGCACAAACAATATAACCACATATAACACATTAACAGCAAGCAAATACATAGTTTTAAAAGTTTGTAGTTGACATGTGCGATGTGTTTTGTTTTGTGTATGGGGGCTGAGTGGGTTCGATGCAGACCTATGCAGCGAAAGGTGTCTGAGTACTCCAAAGAACATTAAAGGAGAAAAATGGCACACTTCATCCTAAACCTTGTGAGACACAGACAGTGGGGCACATTTTGGCATTTATTTTGGAGGTATAGATATATGGGTGGAACATTCAACATACCGCATGATTTCAGTCTTTTTCTCTACACAGATGACACCTGTGTAGCCGCAATTCACTATGTCATCTGTGAGATGGCGAATTGTTTCTGGGTCAGTGGCTGCTTTAACCTGAAATACAGACAGATCGTAACAGCATACTTTATTAGTTACAATTAATATTGTAAGTAATACTGTAACACTAACACTGTAATACTATTTGGAAAAATGTCCTTAACCTTATCCAAATATCCTTGAAGGAAGTTATCGGTGACACTGATATTTAACTGCAAGTATGTTTGCCCCCTTTTTTTAGTCTTACCCTTGAGATGAGGTCATTATATTGTGCATCTGCCACATCATTTTCATCTAAATCTTGAGCATTTAAGGACTCTTTGCAAAGGTAATGGTAGCACCACATCATCATAAAATTTGGAGCTGGTCCTCCTTGAGCCAAGCTTGCTGCCATTATTTCTCCAACGGTCCTTAATAACAACAACAAAAAAGTGTGAACTTTTAACATTTACATTTTTAACCATGGGAATTTGCCCAAAAAAGACTGCTCAAGGTACATACCTGAAATGACCTTTATCAAAATCTGACAAGGAATATGTAGGACTGCTGCCACATGCCCCTTTCTCAAAAAATCTTCTTTCAATTCCCTCCACCATTTCTAGATATGAATAGAATTATAATTAGTCTGTAGAAAAGTCAACAATCACTGATGGTGTGCTATTATTTTTAAAACTAATATTATACAACAGTTAGGTCCCAACTATTTAACAATTTCTGATTGGACGTGATGCATTCTAAGCGTTATTAGGAGTGGAAATATCCCCTGACATACCATGGGTGACTCTTCACAGTTAATAATCACTCCATCAAAGAAAGATGCAAAGTAAACGTTACAAAATCAATGTAGACACTTGTTGCATAGCAACTACAGACACTGTTAAATCGAATTGGAACCGTTTTGTGCAGCGGAGACTGGCACGAACTGCCATAGTATAATATGGACATTCCCTGTTTTAGTATATATCAAACTCATTACATACTTGTAAGAAATTCCTTCCGGAGTGCCCCGGTATCTACCCCTGCTTCACCTAAAAGGTGACTTTTAGATAGTTGACAGGGGAAGATTTTTTTGGCGCTGCCACTGAGCCAGGCCCCTCTCCACCATGTTCTGCCGCGACACCGTTAACTCAAAGGCTTTGTCCATGTTAACTTCCTGCATTATTGTCTGGATGACATCAGTAGCACTAAGACAGAAAGAATGTTTTAGCATTTTGTAAAGAAATTGACAATAAAGCTCACTTTAACTACCTTTCAATTAGTCTTCCTGGTCCTTTAATTATGCCACCACTTGTCCCTGAAGTTATTTCCTCCAAACTGTAAAATCAAAACATGATTATTCCATGATTATTTAGGGCATTAAGCGTATAGTTTTTAAAAAGCACATAGAGGCAATTACCTTCGCCCACAGTCACTTGCATGTGCTTCAATGTCGGCTGCGGAGAACATGTTGCAGCATATTGGGCAACAAACTTCATTTTCCTACATGCAGGCATATTAAATTACTATCTGCTCGAATATGGGCTATATTAAAAATATGAAAGAGACATCTTAAATCCACAAGCTACCTGCTGGTTTTCACTGGCAGATGTACCACATGGGGCAGATGTCAAAGCTGTCTCCCCAACAAGCACCACATCCTCGACCTAGATTAAATGCAGGTCTATTACTGTGGCTCTACAGGCATTTTAAGTACATCTGGCACATTTCAACTCATAGCACATAGATGGCAGATAGGGAACAGTAACTAAAGCAAACTTACAGGGGAAAAGTAAAATGAAAGTGAAGCTTAGGAGGCCTATGTTAATGTTATTCGAAATTCAGTTTGAGAACATGGAAAGTCAAACTCAGCAAACTAGGGCTGGGCGATAACACAATAAGGTATCTAAAAATAGCAACGGTATCACTGTCTTTACGTCATTAAAAAATACGCCTTGAATATTGGTAGAAGTCTCTAAATTGTGACAGGATGCGGTACTGAATAAAACAGCCTGTTGTGTCAGGTAGCGTCAAATCACATCCTCTCCACTAGTTGGCAGACGTGGTACTTACAACATCCTCCAAAGCAATTCCTTAGAGAAAACCCAATTCAAACCAATAGAAGTAGCACTAGCGTTAGCAAAACTCCATTCAAACCAATGTAAGTAGTGCTAACGCTACCAGTGTACCAGAGAACTATAGAAGCTGAAACGATATACTCAGATTCTGCAAATAATACCATTACACAAACGTCAAATTGCAACTACAAAGCTTACTTGTAATGGTGGTTTATTGCTTTAAACATGTGGAGCATCTGTTCTTGATGGTGCATGTCAGATTATAGAGCTCAAATGAATTTGCACACCAAGGAATACAATTTACCTCTGAATCAGTGCTTGACTGGTTGCAGTCCTTTATGTGAAATGCCAACATCTGAAGAGGCATCTCTGTCCTGCAATTCTTACAAGTAGCCTTTGGCATAAGAGCAAACTCAGGAGCATTTGCTGGGAGAGGTGTTAGGTCCAATTCATCCTGAAGAGGTACGATGTACAGCATGAACTTCCCCCCGCCTGATACATTTTTGAGTATCGTGCCCGTGTAGCCCTCAGCCTCTGGAGGAATAGGAGAGATGCTCCTCCTTCCATTACCACCTGTGAAGACATTAATAACAGCATGTTATACAAAGTGTTACATACACACATTTACATGCTGTACATTATCTTTAAAAGCAAATACAGAGCCTTTGAAGGTGTAGGTGTTGACAATCTATTGAAAGTTTCTTGAAAATCCTCAGGTTTTAGGAGGGTTTCCAATATTATTGTATGTATAATACAAAATATTACACACACAAAAATGCAGGTTTTAGCAGGTGTTTTAGATCTAAATGAATTAATTTTGTAGTGTTGAACAATACCTGCAGCTTTAAAGAGTAGCCATCTGTGCTGAAGGCATGTCATTTTGGGGAACGTGGCCTGAAGCATTCTGGACAACTATATGACAGAAAGCATGAAAGGAAATGAAGAATGTTAGATCATGTGTTATTCCTAGCACGAAACATGCAGTTCAAGATTGAAATAACACTTTATCACACCTCCATATACAGTACTGTGGTAAATGAGTGAAACCTGTGTGGTAAGTAAAAGATTGGAGTTACAATGACAAAATAGCATGCATTTTACCTCTGCATGTGTACAATCTGATGTCACAGTTACAGTCCTTTTCCCCAAGCCTGCCTGCATGAATAACAGTTCTTCATTCAAAGGTGGAGTATGACTAACTTTGGATGGAAGCAAAAAGAATGCCAGTTCAAATGGTTTCCATATTTTCTGAGCCTTTGCTGACATGTGGCCTCGAGGCATGAATCTCTTTTTGCCCTTAAAAAATCCAGGGAAAGACCTGTATGGTTTTGAAACAATAATGGACCATTACACTTAACACTATTAAGTTACAAGTACACTAAACACTAATATACAGTCTTATAACCACTGTACTAAAGTATATAGACAACATTAGTCCATCTACCAAGTTTAACATTGATATATTAAACCATTTTTCTGGGGTGCACGTCTTTGCCTACCTAGTCATTTCTGTTTGAATCGAGGGTCGATCTGGAGTCTGTGCTTGTGCTTGCGCCTGTACCTGCATCTGCCCCTGCGAAGGACTGGGTAAAGTCCTCGATAGCAAGGACAGTAAATGGCGAGCAGCCACTGTGGCTTCTTCCTGTGCATCATACTGCAAAGAGATTTATACATTGTGAAAAACATGAGCCAATTGTTTCCGTACTACCACATTGGTTTTACTGAAATAGTAATGACTTAATGGAAGGTTTAGACTCAAGACATCACTGAGGGAATTACTACTGACATTCAACCTAGGTCTCCCCACATTTCCACTCCACTCAACGAGCTCTAAGAAACTGTAACTCCTAATGGCAAACGTGGTGCAGATACTCAAAATCAGTGGGTTCCCAATTGATGACAGTTATCCTATCCCTACATCTGGAAAAGGAAAAATAATGAAAAAGAAATCGAGGCAAGGTCAAATGATTAAAAATGGTGTGTGTGTGTGTGGGAGTGTATTGTGTTGTGTCAATATTGACCTTTACAGTTAAGATGACCACATACCTGAGTGCCATAAGAACTTCGTCCATTCTTATCCATTCTGCAATATAGATATATACACACACATCACTCAACAACATCATTAGATGAATTCCTCTCCCTTACTTGGCACAATGTTGGGTTAAATCGTTCATACGTGTAGGCTAACATGCTGACAAAGAACAAACTAAATATCTGTACATCTCGCTGCATATAATTTAAATTTTCTTTAGAACTCAGGCACATTTCCACGTGTTTATGTCCCTTCTTTTGGTACAGACCTGATGAGAATCTGTTCAAAATTGAGCGAGCTAGCTGGCTAATACCAGAACTTCACAAAATGCAGCAACCAGAGCAGATTCTACCCGTTGAAAGCAATACCCAAAAGCCATGTTTTATAAATCCTAGCATGTAAGAGACCTAGCTCGCTCTTAACTGAGCAAGTTACGTCAAGGGTACGTATTTACCTCCTTCACTCGCAACGTTACTACCACGTCAGGAGGTACCGTAACTACAACGTATGTGTGGTCATGAATTCACTAATCTGCAATGTTGTGACAACGTAACCGTGTTAGCTGGGTAGCATGTAAGAGGCCTAGCTCGCTCTTAACTGAGCGGGTTTTAGTAATTTCTGTACCAAATCAAAATAGCTGAAGCTCTTACACAACAAGGTCTAAGTTTAACCATGCTGGGGTTCTCTAGGTAGCTAGCTAGGTAACGTCTCTAGTATTAGCCCAGTAAATGAGGTAAATTGGTGCACCGTCTTGCTTGTATCACTGACAAGGGAAACATTTATATTCAAATATCTTTACAATACAACGTATGGTCTTGCTGTTTAGAATTTTAAACTTTCATTATAGCGACTTACCTTCCAATTTCCCACCAACGGACTTCTTCCCATTCACACACCGTCTTCAGGGGCGGGATAACTTGGCAGATAGGCAGTAGAAGAGTTGGTGGGAGGGCCTGGCAGGCACCAGCCCAACTGTCAATCAGAGGCAAGCTACCAATAGAAATCCCCCCTTTCTCCTCTTTAAGATCCCGCCCACCGTGTTCATTTGAACTTGCAAGCAAACGTTCTTGGTTTGCAAAAGATTTTGAGGTTCAAAACTTTTCGACTTGCAAACAAAACTTTGGCCCGCAATCAAAGATTTCACATTTAAAATGAAAG
The DNA here is from genome assembly GCA_030686955.1 of Odontamblyopus rebecca. Lineage (NCBI taxonomy): Eukaryota > Metazoa > Chordata > Actinopteri > Gobiiformes > Gobiidae > Odontamblyopus > Odontamblyopus rebecca. The sequence goes on from CM060661.1 coordinate 37,143,483, forward strand.
AAAATCAGAACTCAATCAAATATTTTCCCAGCTTAAAAATGTAAAAATGTTTTTGTTTTTTTTTCAAAGCTGTATATTTTGTTTGGATTTTTTTTCTTTGTTTGAATAAAAAAGGAACAAAACTACCCATCGTGTTCATTTGAACTTGCAAGCAAACGCTCTTGGTTTGCAAAAGATTTTGAGGTTCAAAACTTTTCAACTTGCAAACAAAACTTTGGCCCGCAATCAAAGATTTCACATTTAAAATGAAAGAAAATCAAAACTCAATCAAATATTTTTCCATCTTAAAAATATAAACATGTTTTGTTTTCAAAGCTGTATATTTTGTTTGGATTTTTTTCTTTGTTTGAATAAAAAAGGAACAAAAGTACCCCCATACCTCTGGCTTCTCTAGCACCTCTAGTTTCCTTTGGTCAAGATTTCGTCAAATAATACACTTAATTCATAATATTTTAGTTAAGCTACAAATCGAGCTAAATCTTGAATTGCGATTGTGATTTGCCGTCTCATTTCATTCTAAGATTCAGATTTTAAAGCGTTTTTTAGTTCCAAAGACTGAAATCTGAACTGACAAACCCGTAATCAGAGGATCGTGTTTCAGAGCATGTTTGTGCAGAGACAATCTGCACAGTTTGCACTTTTTATGCGCAATAAGACGTTTCTGTCGTTTGTGGAGGAAATTGTGGTTCTTCATAAACTGCACACTTTGAGATTTGGTAACTGTGCCCGCTCGAGTCGCCTTTTTGGTCTGATTTTGAGCAAAGGTTTTGGTGGGTTTCAGATGAAGTGAAATGAAGTCAGGACATTCCACAGATCAGTCATAGTTAATGCAGATGGAGGAAGGTAAAACACAGTGAGTTCTTGGGTTTAGTCAATAATAGAAATGATCAGGCTCAGCATTTGTGAATTTACCTTTGGGAGATTTCATGGCAAAGCAGAAACAGTAACATCACATTTGAAAAAAACACGGGTACAGGTACAAGAGACGGTTTTTCTTATATCTGCGTGAAGTTGGCTCCCCAACGCAAACCTCCACAAAAACCATGTCCATGTGCGGTTTTGTGCTGCAAAAACTGTTTTGTTTTGTCGTAGTAGCAGTAGTAATAGTAGTAGTAGTAGTAGTATAGTAGTACTAGTAGTAGTAGTAGTAGTAGTAGTAGTAATAGCAGTAGTAGCAGTAGTAGTAGTAGTAGTAATAGTAGTAGTAGTAGTAGTAGTAGTAGTAGTAGTAGTAGTAGTAGTAGTAGTAGTAGTAGTAGTAGTAGTAATAGCAGTAGTAGTAGTAGTAGTAGTAGTAGTAGTAATAGCAGTAGTAGTAGTAGTAGCAGTAGTAATAGTAGTAGTAGTAGTAATAGCAGTAGTAGTAGTAGTAGTAGTAGTAGTAGTAGTAATAGCAGTAGTAGTAGTAGTAGTAGTAATAGCAGTAGTAGTAGTAGTAGTAGTAGTAGTAGTAATAGCAGTAGTAGTAGTAGTAGTAGTAGTAGTAATAGCAGTAGTAGTAGTAGTAGTAGTAATAGCAGCAACCAAACTTTTTGCAGCACAAACGACTGACAGTTTGTGAGTCGGTTTGTGTTTGATGAGGACCAACTGCACACAGGTTTTTCCTTTTACTCACACTGTACTTACAGCAGTAGCAATAGTAGTTGGGAAAACAATGATAAAACTACACGTGTACTTCCCTCGGTGACTGTAACTGAAATAAATGTAGTTTCTTATGGACATGAATCGTGGAACTTTACAAATATTTACACAGAGCAAAATAAATGACAAACTACGATCGTATAAACTAATAATAATGTTCACAAAGGCACAAAAGTTTATCGTTTATGATCGTACGAAAAAAACAATGAGAATGAAGAATGTAAGAATTATTATTATTATTATTATTATTATTGTTGTTGTTGTTGTTATTATTATTATTATTATTATTATTATTATTATTATTATTATTTATTTTTATTTATTTATTTATTTATTTGGTCGTACAAAATTAACCACAATAAAAATTATGCAGGCCTATTTTTTAAAATTATTATTAATACTATTTTTTCCTCCAAAATCTCCATGGAGACAGACCATGGCTCATCCACCTGAAAAGTTCCACAGTGCACCTTTAAACCTAAACCCAGTGACACGTGCCTTTCACCGGAGCGCTCGCGCCCGCTCTCCCGGCCGCGCGCCCTCCTCGTGACCGCGCCTCGCTCAGCATCCAACAGCGCAAGGACGAGCCCGCGCGCATCAGGTCACATCCGAGTCCCGGAGCCGAGTCCCGGATCCGAGTCCCGGCTCCAGACGCGCAGAACCGAGGCCAGAGGAACCGGGGCGAGGAGCGAGGAGCGCGGCGGGACTGGCGAACCGCTCCGAAGAGGCACGACCGGCGCGCGGCGGGCACAGAGGACGCAACAGGACGCACGCACCTGAGGATCACGAACGGAACTACCGATCAGCACCGAACCGAGACCGATTTGGCACCGAAGAATCCAACAGAACGCGTCCGATCCGCTGCAGAGACGCGTCTACTCCGGACCGCTCGCATCTCATGGTTTAGTACGGATTGACCCGAGGCGGGAGACCGGGACACGGGGGTCGAACCTGCCCGAGGTCTGACCCGGACCACGAGACCAGAGACCCAGGACTCGGACCCGGTTCTGCGCAGGACTCAAGGTTACCCGCGGATTCAACAGGAGCCGTCACGCACGCGTCACGGCTCCGTTCTGGACGCGCATTCATCCCGCGGAGCCAAAACCAAAACCAGTGAGTCAAAGATTCTTCCTCACGCCTTTCATCCTTTCACTCACTCATTCACTCATTCATTCATTCATTCATTCATCGTCATTGTCGTTGTTTTGATCGCGCGCGTCCTTTGCCGTTTCGCGCGTTTGACATTGACTCGACGCGCGCGCGCATATCTGCCACAACGTGCACGAGTCAGGACACGGTTCCGGACTCGCACATTTAGCACGGTCCGGTCCGGTCCGGCTTGGATCTAGAACCCGAGCGGACTCCACGTATTTCGCCACGCAAATAATGTCCCCCGTGCGCGTCTGCTCGGTTGTCGTCGTTACGCTCATCGCATTTTAATTACGTGAAAAACGACGCTGCGGGTGTGATGTGGCGCACGCGGGTTGTGTGAAGCGAAATATGACGTGACTTTTTATTTATTATATTTTTTTTACGTATAATTATTTGTATTTGTTTGTTTCTGTTGTTAAGATCAAAGTCAAACTGTGAAAATTGTGCAGATATTTTTCTGTAACTGTTGATGCTGTTTTCAAGTGAAACAAAACGGAGCTGAACGATTCTTGACCTTCTGACCCTCTCCTCTGACCTTCTGACCCTCTCTTCTCCTCTTCTGACCCTCTCTTCTCCTCTTCTGACCCTCTCTTCTCCTCTTCTGACTCTCTCCTCTGCTCTTCTGACCCTCTCCTCTTCCTCTGACCCTCTGCTCTTCCTCCTCTGACCCTCTTCTCTTCCTCTGACCCTCTCCTCTTCCCCCTCTGACCCTCTCCTCTGCTCCTATGACCCTCTCCTCTTCTGACCCTCTCCTCTGATCCTCTGATCCTCTCCTCTGCATCTTCTGATCCTCTGACCCTCTCCTCTTCCCCCTCTGACCCTCTCCTCTGCTCCTATGACCCTCTCCTCTTCTGACCCTCTCCTCTGATCCTCTGATCCTCTCCTCTGCATCTTCTGATCCTCTGACCCTCTCCTCTTCCTCCTCTGACCCTCTCTTCTCTTCCTCTGACCCTCTCTTCTCCTCTTCTGACTCTCTCTTTTCCTTTTCTGACCCTGTCTCCTCATCTTCTGACCCTCTCTTCTCCTCCTCTGACCCTCTCCTCCTCTGACCCTCTCCTCTCCTCCTCTGCTCTTTCACTATGTCCAAAAATCTCCTCTTTGGTTCTTCCTCTAGGCCTCCTCTGCACCGTATTCCCTCCTCTGCACCATATTCCCTCCTCTGCACCATGTTCCATCCTCCTCTGCACCATATTCCCTCCTCTGCACCATATTTCCTCCTCTACACCCTATTCCCTCCTCCTCTGCACCGTATTCCCTCCTCTGCACCATGTTCCCTCCTCCTCTGCACCATATTCCCTCCTCTGCACCATATTCCCTCCTCTGCACCATATTCCCCCCTCCTCTGCACCATATTCCCTCTTCCTCTGCACCATATTCCCTCTCCTCCTCTGCACCATATTCCCTCCTCTGCACCCTATTCCCTCCTCCTCTGCACCATATTCCCTCCTCTGCACCATGTTCCCTCCTCCTCTGCACCGTATTCCCTCCTCTGCACCATATTCCCTCCTCTGCACCGTATTCCCTCCTCTGCACCATATTCCCTCCTCTGCACCATATTCCCTCCTCCTCTGCACCATATTCCCCCCTCCTCTGCACCATATTCCCTCTTCCTCTGCACCATATTCCCTCTCCTCCTCTGCACCATATTCCCTCCTCCTCTGCACCATATTCCCTCTCCTCCTCTGCACCATATTCCCTCCTCTGCACCATATTCCCTCCTCCTCAGCGCCATATTCCCTCCTCTGCACCATATTCCCTCCTATGCACCATATTCCCCCCTCCTCTGCACCATATTCCCTCTTCCTCTGCACCATATTCCCTCTCCTCCTCTGCACCATATTCCCTCCTCTGCACCCTATTCCCTCCTCCTCTGCACCATATTCCCTCTCCTCCTCTGCACCATATTCCCTCCTCCTCTGCACCATATTCCCTCCTCTGCACCATATTCCCTCCTCTGCACCATATTCCCTCCTCCTCTGCACCATATTCCCTCTTCCTCTGCACCATATTCCCTCTCCTCCTCTGCACCATATTCCCTCTTCCTCTGCACCATATTCCCTCTTCCTCTGCACCATATTCCCTCCTCTGCACCATATTCCCTCTTCCTCTGCACCATATTCCCTCTCCTCCTCTGCACCATATTCCCTCTTCCTCTGCACCATATTCCCTCCTCCACAGCACCATATTCCCTCTCCTCTGCACCATATTCCCTCCTCCTCTGCACCATATTCCCTCCTCCTCTGCACCATATTCCCTCTCCTCCTCTGCACCATATTCCCTCCTCCTCTGCACCCTATTCCCTCTCCTCCTCTGCACCCTATTCCCTCTCCTCCTCTGCACCATATTCCCTCTTCCTCTGCACCATATTCCCTCCTCCACAGCACCATATTCCCTCTCCTCTGCACCATATTCCCTCCTCCTCTGCACCATATTCCCTCTCCTCCTCTGCACCATATTCCCTCCTCCTCTGCACCATATTCCCTCTCCTCCTCTGCACCATATTCCCTCCTCCTCTGCACCATATTCCCTCCTCTGCACCATATTCCCTCCTCCTCTGCACCATATTTCCTCTTCCTCTGCACCGTATCCTCTGGCTCGTCCTGTTGTTCTTGTCGTTTCCTCGTCTGTGGCTCTGGAGACACAGAACACGGTTTATTCATTAAAAATGCACTGGGAAAAATTCAGTTTTATGTTTTCTGCACCGGCTTCACGATCATGACCCGAATTTTAACTGAACCAAAGTGAAACAAACAAGTGACATTAAACTCAAACATGAGAATGAAACAAAACACTTAGACTTAGAGAGTCCGATTTAATATGGTGACAGACAAAATGTGGCAAAGGCAACTTAATAACGTCAAAAATTAAACTAACGACCAAAAAGAAAACAGGAAATACATGAACCGACCGGTCAAAAACTGAAACCAAATCCTAAAAACAAAAACAAGACTAAAGCAGGATTAAACTAGGACTAAACCAGGTCTACTGTAAACCAGCATTAAAACAGAACTAAACCAAGACTAAAGCAAAACTAAACCCGGACTAAAGCGAGACTAAAGCAGGACTAAACCAAGTGTAAATCTGGACTAAACCAGGACTAAACCAGGACTAAACCAGGACTAAACCAGGATTAAACCAGGACTAAACCAGGACTAAACCAGGTCTAAACCAAGCCTAAACCAGTACTAAAGTAGGACTAAAGCAGGTCTAAAGCAGGACTAAACCTAGACAAAACCAGGACTAAACCAGGTCTAAACTTGGATTAAACCAGGACTAAACCAGGACTAAACCAGGTCTAAACCTGGACTGAACCAGGACTAAAGCAAGTCTAAAGCAGGACTAAACCAGGACTAAAACAGGACTAAAGCAGGTCTAAACCAAGACTAAACCAGGACTAAAGCAGGTCTAAACCAGGTCTAAACCAAGTCTAAATCTGGACTAAACCAGGACTAAACCAGGATTAAACCAGGACTAAACCAGGACTAAACCAGGACTAAACCAGTACTAAAGTAGGACTAAAGCAGGACTGAAGCAGGATTAAAGCAGGACTAAACCAGGTCTAAACCAGGTCTAAACCAGGACTAAACCAGGACTAAAGCAAGTCTACAGCAAGTCTAAACAAGGACTAAACCAGGGCTAAACCAGGTTTAAACCAGGTCTAAACTAGGTCTAAACCAGGACTAAACCAGGACTAAACCAGGTCTAAACCAGGTCTAAACCAGGACTAGACCAGGTCTAAACCAGGTCTAAACCAGGACTAAACCAGGTCTAAACCAGGACTAAACCCGGGCTAAATCTGCTGCAGTGTAAATGTGTCGGCTGATGCATAAGTCATGGTGGGAGGAGCCGCTCAGATATTTACTCTGTTCATGATCCGTCTCATCTCTTTACATTATTCATGTCTCCGCTCGTCCGTGTGCAGCGTTTGAACTCTGATTTCTGCTGCGATCTCGACCAAGAAACACCTTTGATCAGAGCCCAGAAGAAGAAGAAGAAGAATAAAGCCGCACATTTATTTTCTCCACTGTCTTTCACACACACACGTTCATACGAGGCAGTGTGGGTGAAGTGTCTTGCCAAAGGACACAACGACAAAACTTGGTCTGAGCTGTAACTGATCCTCAGACTTACAGACACACCCCAGATCTGATCCTGATCTGATTCTGAGTTTGAAATCTGAAAATCTGATGTGAACAGGTCAGTCTGATGTGAGGAATCAGATTTAACCCTTCAAGACCTACACCGGGGAAGAGGTTTTTATATAACTGCATATAATTTTCCAACTGTAAACGATAGAAACTTACTTTGTTTGTCCTCTGAAAGAACAGAGGTAGGTTACGTCACACTAGGTTTGGGCAATAATACGGTGTCAGTTTCATCACCATCATTAAAAAATCTGCATAAGGACCTAAAGCCACAGCAGGACTTTCTCCCCTCCGCCCTCTCTCCTCTTCAAACGTGGTTCTGCTTGGAGATTTCCATCCACACGATTTCCATCCACCTGACTGACGCTTCGTGTGCGACGCTGAGCCCAAAAGTTTGTGATGGAGACGTTTTATTGAAGCCGAGAGTCGAGAGGGGACGAGGCGCTGAAGAGGAGAAAGTTCCTGCTTGAGGGCGAAGTCAGACTTTCACGGAGGAGACGGTAAAGCCCAATTTATGGTTCTGCATCGAAACGTGTTTGTGTTGACCAATGTGCACCTCCCAAACTTTCTAACGACGCCTCAAAACGACGCAGACAATAAGGGCTGTGATTGGTCCTCTCCACCGCTCTACATTTCCGCTGCTCCGCTCATTATAGACTTTGAGTAATAAAGTGTTTAATGCAGCTTTGACACATTTGTTTACGTTTTACACAAACCAAACTTCAAACCTCATGGCTCATTTGCATACAGCTCATTTGCATACAGTATAAGTGCTGATAAAAACAGCTCGTGCTCTGACGCTGATGCGATCGAACGCTCTGCAAAGTTTGGTTTGATCAGAACTTGTGCCTCATCTTCAAATATAAAGCTGCGACTCTGTTTCTGAATGGTACAAAATAATTCTTAATTAGTCACAGTAATACCGTAAACCCCGGGAAAATGCTGAGACGGTTTAACGGGATCAAAATTTCGATATCGCCCAACCCTAACCTGAAATAGTAATGAGGAAACTGTAGATCTACAGTCAGATGATGCGCTCGTGGAAATCTCAGGCAATGGATTTATTTTGTGTGGGAGGTTCAGTCCGTCTCCTTGGTCGGGGAATATTCCAGAGTGCGGCTTAAACGTCTTCGTGGATCACAGGCTCTGATCTGTGGTCAGAGAAAATCAAAGCCTGATGTTGATGTGATGCTCTAAAATGCTGTTTCTTTTGTCTCTTCTGTGTTCCAGTGGTGCGCTGGTTCCCCCTGGTGGCCGTGCTGCACTTCTGCGCTCTGGCGCTGTGCGGCTGTGAGCCTCGGATCGTGAACATCGGCGCCGTGCTGAGCCAGAAGAGATACGAGCAGGTGTTTAAAGAGGCCGTGAGCCAGGCCAACACTCTGTACGGGAAAGACAAGTTTAAGATGAACGCCATCTCCGTCACGCACAAACCCAACGCCATCCAGATGGCCCTGTCCGTGTGCGAGGACCTCATCTCCAACCAGGTACTGCCCCCTGCCTGCACTCAGGGGAACTACACCCACATGCACCAACACCAGGACCACCACAGGCTTCGGACATATGACGCTTTTCCATGTCTTAGAAAATGTGCTTTAAAGTGACTGTCAGTGGTGAAGCGACTCATCTTATCTCATCTTATGCTGTGCTTTATCGTCCTCACATCAGAGTTCTTTTTCTGACACTCTAATGCATATTTCAGTAGCAAGGACCACGCCAACAACACATGTGCAAAGAGAAAAGAGTTTATTATATTGAGACGAGGTGGGTCGGCTGGGTTGAGACTCAGGGTCGTGGTTCAGTCTCAATCTTCACATGGCCCAGCAGGAACGAGACCCCCTCGTAGTTGTCTTATGTCTGGAAGTGAACAGAATGGGTTTGGGAGGGTGGGGTCCAGTTATTCGGGACAAACTAGGTTGCCGGGTTAGGCTGCTACAAACACTTCTGGGAGATTGAGGTGTGGTAGAAGTGAGCTGTGATTCACTGGAGAGGAGGAGAGGGCAGGTGAGGCGTGGTCCTGCTCCTGAACCCCAGTTAATCATATTAACTACATATAATATATAATATATATAATAATTACATCTAAGAGCAGGAGTATCTACAGAAGACTGTCGCTCATGATTAAGCTCCGTCCACACGAAAACACTCCTGGATTTTTTTGTGGGTTGAAAAAAAATCATCCACACACATGTCAGATCAATAAATATTCACGTCCAGACAACAACACTGAGTGAAAACGTAATACATGTGCCGCACCTGTATGTGGCGCTGTAAACAGGAAACAGCCAAAGCCACTGGACACACAATAATACAAAGAACCTTCTAGTTCTACACGGTCGTGGGCTTAAAAGAATCCGATGTGTGTAATCCGATGTGTGTTTGTGTTTCCGCTGGTGTCGTCCTACAGCAGATTAAAAAGTTTTGATGCAACAGTAAATACACTTAGAAGCGTCCGCAGCACAAACTCGACTCTGTGTCCTCCATGGTTGTTGTTCTTGTTGTTCTGGTTGTTGTTTTGATTGTTCTGGTTGTTGTTTTGATTGTTCTGGTTGTTGTTCTGGTTGTTCTGGTTGTTGTTCCGGTTGTTGTTCTGGTTGTTGTTCCGGTTGTTGTTCTGGTTGTTCTGGTTGTTGTTCCGGTTGTTGTTCTGGTTGTTCTGGTTGTTGTTCTGGTTGTTGTTCTGATTGTTCTGGTTGTTCTGGTTGTTGTTCTGGTTATTGTTCCGGTTGTTGTTCTGGTTGTTCTGGTTGTTGTTCTGGTTGTTCCGGTTGTTGTTTTTGTTGTTCCGGTTGTTGTTTTTGTTGTTCTGGTTGTTCCGGTTGTTGTTCTGGTTGTTGTTCCGGTTGTTGTTCTGGTTGTTCTGGTTGTTGTTCTGGTTGTTCCGGTTGTTGTTCTGGTTGTTCCGGTTGTTGTTTTGGTTGTTCTGGTTGTTGTTTTGGTTGTTCTGGTTGTTCCGGTTGTTGTGCAGGGTTTTCTTCTGGTCATGTGGCAATGACGGGGTTGTGACGTCATAGTTTTCCAAAAGCTGTGCTTTGCTCGTCCACACGACAACACGACGCCGGCATTCTCTCTTTCTCCACTCTGGAACTTGTTTTCATAAAACACAGTTTTCACCTGAAACAGCGGCTCCGTGTAGACAAAAGACCAAAATTAATAAAAACGTCACTGTTTTTCTACCTGAAAACGTTGTCATGTGGACACCCGCTTAACTTCTTAGGTTCTTTTTTAATACGATGTAGTCAAGTGTATTTACCTTGTTGACATGTTTCGGCTGCTGCATCTTCAGAACTGTCCCCGGTGTTGGTGCTGACGTGTCACTGACAGCGTCAGCCATGACAATGGTGCGTTCCTCCTTTCACACACCTGGGACACCCTCCTCCAGAGAGCACCGGGAGACAGGAGGCGTGGTCAGTCTGAGCGACCTGCAGGTCCATCAGGCCGACCACGCCTACAGGAAGTTACAACAGCTGATATATGACATGTCACCACCAACAACAGTGACAGTTCTGAAGATGCAGCAGCAGCCGAAACATGTCAACAAGGTAAATACACCTGACTACTTTGTTTTAAAAAAGAACCTAAGATGTTAAAGTACTAAGAAGACATAATGAATATTTCTGGCAGACACCACCTTAGTTCGAAGGTGAACTCCAGTGTTCTGTAAACAGGAGTATGAGGAGGTGGTGACGCTTGAAACACTGTGTGAAGGGAAGACAAGCTCAGACTGACAGTGAATGTGGATGTTTTTCTTTCTTTCATAATGTCTCGGGTCTGACCAGCACAGAGACAGTGTCATACTCAGTCCACTGTTTCCTGGACACTCCTGTTCTCTGTTCTGTGTCTGCTCCACATGTCACAGCAGTGTCATCACTCGGCTCTCGCTCGTGAACGTGCTCATGTGTTTGGGGCGTGAGCAGGAGGAGGATGGGACCCGTGTGTTTAACCTCTTTAATCCAGCCCACCAAACTTGAATGAACTGTAATAAAACATGGTAGTTTTACGTGCCTGTCCCATTAGATGGCGCACTCTGAATACATTGATACATGGGACAAAATTATCCATATGGGTCTGTGGCCCAGGGGTAGAACTATATCCTGAACACGTCTTCCTCATTCATGGTCCGAAAACCTTCCCATAAAGCACTGCGGCTAAGTATATATCTAGGTCGCTTGTTTTAATTCATCAGAAAATAATCACATAATTTCACTGTTTTTTTTCTTTATGAAAAAAGGCTGGTTATGTGGATGTTTGTGTGCATGTTCAGCAGACAGTGTCAGACGGATGGAGCATGGATCTATGACAGATATTGTAGGAATCTGAATATACCGACATGAACTGTATATCGTTGGATGCTGTTAAGTTATTGAGAATTTTAAATCGAGACATTTGAATAGGCCACATGTAAATCGTTAGATGCTGCAAGTTATTTTCGGCTTATTTGCTGGGCTGATGTATTCATACCAGAACACTCCACCCATCTGCTCCTGGTCCAGCCCTTCCATCAAATTTTAGAACCCTTTGTGGCCCTCGAGCCAAAAAGTTTGCCCACCCCTGGTTTAGGGCCTGAGCAGGAGGAGGAGGATGGGGCTGGTGTGTTTGGGGCCTGAGCAGGAGGAGGAGGATGGGGCTGGTGTGTTTGGGGCCTGAGCAGGAGGAGGAGGATGGGGCTGGTGTGTTTGGGGCCTGAGCAGGAGGAGGAGGATGGGGCTGGTGTGTTTGGGGCCTGAGCAGGAGGAGGAGGATGGGGCTGGTGTGTTTGGGGCCTGAGCAGGAGGAGGATGGGGCTGGTGTGTTTAGGGCCTGAGCACGAGGAGGAGGATGGGGCTGGTGAGTTTGGGGCCTGAGCAGGAGGAGGATGGGGCTGGAGTGTTTGGGCCCCCTGCACTCCTTCTCCTCAGGCCACAGTGTTGGCTCTGGGCTGGGAGCAGTGACAGGAGCATGTGGAGGTGCAGCAGCAGCAGGAGCTCTGTCCCTGTGAGCAGAGACTGAGGAAACATGCAAACCTAAAACACTGGCTGAAGAACATGGACTCAGGACTCTACAAGGACGGTTAATGTTATGAGCCAATGTTAATGTTTGGCCTCATCTGTCTGCAGCTGTGTGAAGGACTGAGGGAAATAAAACTCCAGAGAGCAGAAAGTGAAGCCCACACATCGTTGTAGTAAAGCCTTAGAGCCTCTTTCTGATTTCTTCCTGTGTATTTGAGCTTAACCGTACACAGATATTGTATAAGCAGCTCTGAGCTCAAGATAAATCCACTGCTGTTTGCATCTAATTACCAACCAGGAAGTGTGAAGTAGCATGCTAGTTGTTGTAGTAGTTTTCTGTGATGGAAACACTTCGCTCTGGCCTCTGAATGTTGTGAAAAACACTTATTCTCCGTTCGTTCTGTGATTTGACTCGCACACACCCTCCCCCCTCTGAGATCCTGGACCAGACCCGGCTCAGACCTGGTTCAGACCTGGTTCAGACCTGGTTCAGACCTGGTTCAGATCTGGTTCAGATCCATCCCTCCTCTGACCACAGCCCAGGAGCTCTGTTCTTTTGTCAAATATATAAAAATGTGATTGTGAGGCGGAGATTATGAGTGTCCTGAAAACTGTAATCCAGAAGTGTCCATCAAAACACGGGGATTAACTCTAATCCACCACGACACAACCGCTCACTCTCACACTCCCGCGCTCTCTCTCTTAGGCCGGGAGCCAGGTCCACTATCCAGGATGTTTTTGCTCCTTTTTTTCACTAGTATTTCCTGTTATCTTATGTCTTGGGAAAGGAATCACCCCCGACTCAGCCTCGTTTGGTCTCAGGGCCCAAAAAACACCCTACTGTATTTAGGAAAAGCTACTGGCGGAATTATATACTTGTAAATATTAAGGTGCTGCAACTGCATAAATGGTCAAATAACCCTAAAATTTTTCCTGACACATCGTGGAAACTAGTAGAAAAAATATTCTGGGGCTTGCTGCATTTTTCAAATATCACCCTCAACATGCCCCAAAAGACAAAAAATGTCTGTCTGCACAGGCCAAAGCCCAAAAGACTCGATTGTCGACTCCAGCGACGGCGAGAGGCTCGAGCGCCAGAAGCAACAAGTGAAGATCGATTATTGACGGTGAAGAAGAGAAACTGAAAGTTGTTGAAAGAAAATCGTTCGGGAATGTATTTTTTTGTGTTTTTCAAAAAACATAATTCACTCGTAAATAAATGGGATTAGAAACGACATCGACAATCGAGTCTTTTGGGCTTTGGCCTGTGCAGTGGGAAATCAGCAGAGGGAAGTGTGAGGTGCTTATAAAGTTGTTTTATAACGTTTTCAGCCATTAATGAGTGAACCAGGCAGAGCGTTTTGTTTGTTAGACTCGTGGCTGTTGTCAGATGGGTTAAAGTGGTGTTAAGCTTCTTCAGTCTGAAGCAAATTGGTGTTTTACGTGGAAGTTCAGAACTTGCCCCCATCACTACACTAGTTTGTTGCCTTGACAGACTCACTGCCACAGTGAGATCTCCGCTGAGGAAACACTGATCTGTGCCGTTTTTTGGCTTCTGACAGAATTCCACCACCTCCAGCAACGGACTTTAGTTTCAATTGTGCCGGAGTTCAACTTTAAGTCCAAGATGACTTTTCTATCTAGAGGAGAACAGCTGCTATGACCAAAGTTCTTTACTCTTTCATTTACAGTTTTAGGGCCCCTGTTGAGTTCTTCAGTCTTAAAATGAACTCCCTGAATCCTGGATGTCATTGTCCTGAACCCTGCACAAGACACACATTTGTCTCATCCTCAGTTTATGTCCCAGCCTCGTGTGAAGCTCAGAACCTCCAGAACTCCCTCCCTGAGCTGCAGAGGCTGCACTAGCACTGACTCAGGACTGCTGCAGGAGCTGGAGTTTAGGGAGAGACTGTTCAGATCAGAGACATTTTAGGTTTAAATACACTGGATTTCAGCTTTGTCCAATGTTTTTGTAATTCAATAATTGCACGTTTGTGACATTTTTAAATCAAAATGGGGCAAACAGGCCGTTAAATGTGATTTACTGTGTGTTATTTGTGATTGCAGTGATTTTTGTGTGTGTGACTGTGCCAAAACCAACAGACGTGTGACGAGCTGGTCACAGGCGCAAAACAACCTCGAAATCCCCCAAACTGAACTGAAAATATCTGAACTTGTCTCATTTAAGCCTTTTCGTTCTTTGTTATGTAATAGGCAAAACGCGTCCGTTCGTCAGTGCCTGTGTTTTTAAGACAAAGATTTAGTTCTTCTCTTTGTAAATGATTTTTATTGCATTCATTTATTGTTTACAACTACTGCACTTTATCTTTTTAGACTGTTACAGCTGCTGCACTATTGAAATATTTTCTACATTCATGGCACTTTACCTCCATAATTGATGTTTGTCTTAATCGATTGTTTCAGCTGTTTTGTTGTTGTTGTTTTTATCTTAATTGATTGTTGTTTTCTGCTGCTGGACACTTGTCCAGGTCGCCCTTGTAAATGAGATCTGGATCTCAGTGGGTCTTTACCTGGTTAAATAAAGGTTGAATAAAAAAAAGTAAAAAAAAACCTATTCAGTCAGTGTATAAATGTGTGGTTAAGATTCATGATGAGAAACCCTGATAGTGTCACCGCTGTCCTGTTCTTACAAAATACAATTTATTATCTGCAGAAAGTCTAATGATCCATGCAAATATTTGTTTGCTTTTCAAAATTCTTCATGATCCTGCTGCTCCTCTGAAGGGTTTCGCCTCATTGAGCTCCGAAAAAACATCTCGAGTAACACTGTCCCCAAATGTAAGCGCCGCTCTTCCCCTGTCGCTCTGAGTCACTGGGATAATTTACCAACAGAGACTCGAATCTGCACAGCATGTCAAATGTTTGCACGTCTGATACAGAAGTGGCTCATCGCTAAACAAGTTTGTTTCCAATTACGGACGAGTGTGATTTGAACGATCAGTAGAATATGTTTGTTTGTGTGTTTGTTTGTGTGTTTGTGCAGATGTTGGGCCTGGATACAGGGTGGAAGGGGCTATGAGTGCATGTGGTAAAGGGGTGGACGATATGGCAAAAATATCATATAACTATTTTTAACATGTATGTGCGCTCTCTCTGCGTGTGAGCGAGAACGTCAGAATTGGATTGAAAAAAAAACAAACAAAAAAAGAGGCAGAATCAATCTGTGTAGAACTGCAAGAATGTGAATGCAGAATGTGCCCAAGGTGATCTCTGCGGTCTCTGCACTTTGGCATCTACACATTCTTAAATATCATCAAATCGCACTCCCCTAATGTGGTATATATGTCTTTATTTCTAATTGATTTAGTATTCCACTCAAAACAAAACACTTACTGAAGTGGCACGGATATTTTATATTTAAAGAGAGGAAATGTGAGAATATTTAACTTGGACATGCCTTTTTATTTTGTTTTTATGCTAAGCTAATTAATAGTATTTTTCGGGCTATAAGTTGCACTTTTTTCCTGGGTTTGGGTGGTTCCTGCGACTTATGCTCAGGTGCGACTTATATATTGCATTTTTCACACTGACAGTCCATAGGCCAAATATATGAATTGTATATATGAAATAAAAATGAAAAAACAAATCGTGATCCATTTTTTCATTCTGGTTTTAGAGACAAATAATAAAGAAAAGAGTTGTTTTTTCATTTTCTTATTTTTGGTTCTATATTGAAAAACAAATGAATGATACACGGATTGTTCTCTATTCAGTTGTTTTTATTACTATAACTTCTATAACTTTCAAGATGAAATGTCGGTTCTTCGTCTCTGATTTTATAAAATAAATTTCCCCAAAAAAGTCCGGTGTGACATATACATGTTTTGTTCTTCTTCATTGTGCATTTTTTGGCTGGTGCAACTTATACTCCAGAGCTACTTATAGTCTGATAAATAAGGTATCTTAAAAATGTTGTATGAGTTGATCTGGCCTATGTTGTTTTTAGAAAAGTATTTCAACACTGTAGCCCTGAGCACGGTAATATCTGTTTATATTTTATTATTTCCACCAACCTGCTCAGGATCGACAGGTGTAAATGAGCGTTCGTGCTATAAACTGCACCAACATCTTTCCTATGGCTTGGCTCTTGTTTCATGTATTGTTGTGCGCTGTCCCTGTACGAATACAAAGCGTAACATATCATACTTTACTGTTTTAGCAAAGAGCCAATAATATGAACTGAAACACATGGGGTCAATAATCTTTTCCCTAAACAACAGGCAAATCAAAATTGTCAGTGTCTTTTCAATGTCAAAATTCACCCTCGTGCACTTTTATAAAACGGTTGTTGGCGTGTCCAGCCAAAGGGCACGTGGTCAGTCTGTCGTCGTAGGAGTTGGACCCTCACCTCCTGCTCTTGTTTCCAGGTGTACGCGATCCTGGTGAGCCACCCCCCTCAGTCCAGTGACCACCTGACCCCCACCCCGGTGTCCTACACCGCCGGCTTCTACAGGATCCCCGTGGTGGGGCTGACCACGCGCATGTCCATCTACTCCGACAAGGTAAAGACCTGAGGGAGTCCAGATTTAGACCTGGTTTAGTCCTGGTTTAGACCTAGTTTGGACCTGGTTTAGTCCTGATTTGGACCACGCACATGTCCAGCTACTCTGACAAGGTACTTCAAAGACCTGGGGTACTGTAGTTCTGGTTTAGACCTGAATTAGTCCTGGTTTAGATCTGTTTCTAGCCCATATTCAATCCATGTTCACTTCTGACTTTGTTCTGGCTCAGATCTTACTTGAACCTGTTAAAGTCTTGATCTAGTCTTGGTCTAGTCCTGGTCTAGTCCCGGTCTAGTCCCAGTCCTAACCCTGACCCTGCCTCCTCCTCAGAGCATCCACCTGTCCTTCCTGCGCACGGTGCCGCCCTTCTCCCACCAGGCCCTGGTTTGGTTCGACCTCATGAGGGAGTTCAGGTGGAACCACATCATCCTGATCGTGAGCGACGACCACGAGGGCCGAGCGGCGCAGAAGAGACTCGAGACGCTGCTGGAGGAGCGAGAGACCAAGGTACAAGTGCCGGAGGAACACCGGAACCTCGAAACACACAGGGGCAAACTGAGGAACACCGAAACACACAGGGGCAAACTGAGGAACACCGAAACACACAGGGGCAAACTGAGGAACACCGAAACACACAGGGGCAAACTGAGGAACACCGAAACACACAGGGGCAAACTGAGGAACACCGAAACACACAGGGGCAAACTGAGGAACCCCCAAACACACAAGGATATACTGAGAAAGGGCCTTAAGCTCCGCGCCAACGCAAGTGCCAACAGCAACGCACAAATGGCAACGCACAAACGCCAACGGCAACACTAATGCACAAACACCAATGCAAATGCCAACGGCAACACCAGTACACAAATACCAACGCACAAACACGCCAGTACCAACATGCCAACGTCAACGCTAACACCAACCTGCCGACACGACCATGCCAACACCTACGCCAACTGCAACACCAACGTCAGCACACCAGTACCAATGGCAACACCAATGCCAACACACCAACGTCAATGACAACACCAGCAGCAATACACTAACGCCAACAAGCCAACGCCAACAAGCCAACTCCGACCCCTACGCAACAACACCAACAGGCCAACACCCCAACGGCAAAACCAACACGCCAACATTAACACACCAACGGCAACATGCCAATGGCAACACACCGACTTCACACCAACTTCACACCAACACACCAACAAGCCAACGTCAACACAACAACGCCATCAGACCAACACGCCAACACAAACACCAACTCCAACCTCTATGCCAACACCCAAGCAACAACACCAGCACACCAACACCCCAACGCCAACACCAACACGCCAGCCGCAACACACCAACTTCACGGCAACACCAACACACTAACACCCCCAGACCAACACGCCAAAACACCAACTGTAACACGCCAACGCCACCAGACCAACAGACCAACACCGACACGCCTGATACTGGGGATACACTGGTGTGTCTAGAAAGGCTCATATCATTTCTGAATTTACCACATAAGTTTAATAACACACAAATATAATCTTCAAACACCGAGCGGCTTCTTTTATAAGATCATCCATGATGCACTTCAAAACCTGCACAAATCTGGACTCAACCTACTCAACCCTGGTCTAAACGAGAACTAAAACCAGGTCTAAACTGTCTGCTTACGACATAAACACATTGTGGTCTGTACCAGAATTTAAAGTACACTGTGTAACTTTCTGATGGAGGGTCCACCACCTGTTACTGCAAGATTTTGGTTGATTTTTAGTAGCTAAAATGGTGGGGCATACATCTCACAAGATGGAGATTAAAGCGATTACGACCAAACTCTATCCGTCCTCTCTCTATGTCTGCGACTGATCTTTGTGATGAGCAGAAACACGAGCGCTGCTTAGAAGAGCTCGGCCGCGAACAGGACGGCCTCCCCTCGTTTCCCTTTCATTTCCTCACTTTAACATACGGGGAGAGCGGCTCAGTGCGTCTTTTAACTGGAATAAAAAACGTGAGCTCATTACCCTGATTTTAGCGTTCTTGCACCGACTTCCAGTTCATTTTTCCCTCATACACCTGCATCTTATAAGTAAGGGATGGGACTTGATTAAAATAAATGAATCTAATTAATCACAAGCTTTGTAATTAATTAATCTCAATTAATCGCGTAACAATATTTGCCCCAAAAGCAACATTTATATTATGTAAATAACCTGCGAACAGCTCCAGCCGTTTCTGTGCTGCTGTCACATGTTTAGTATTTAAATTTTATAGTATAGTAAACTCTTTTCTGCAGTTTGCCTTTGTCACTACTTCCACTCAGCCATTTTTTGAATAAAAATTTACCCTGCAGCAGAACCAGAGGCTTTCATGCTCCATTGTTATTGTGGCATAGAACTATAATAAAATCTGGACAATGAATCCAAGATGGTGTCGTTTTCAGTGGCCTGTACTCATTGGTGCATGACCGCAAAAAAGATTTTTACCTCTGCATTTTCACAGCCCACCGTGTGACATCAGAAACACAGTTCTGACCAATCAGAGCGCGAGCTGCTGGAGCGGAGCTGCTGGACTTTTGACGAAATTTGAAAGTTCATATTGTAA
Source organism: Odontamblyopus rebecca (assembly GCA_030686955.1). NCBI lineage: Eukaryota > Metazoa > Chordata > Actinopteri > Gobiiformes > Gobiidae > Odontamblyopus > Odontamblyopus rebecca. The sequence goes on from CM060661.1 coordinate 37,162,530, forward strand.
AAATACAGATCAGGATCCTTCAAAATCCGACACGGGCAGTTTGATTTCACGTAAATACAGAACCTCGCTCAGCCACAAATCAATCTGCGGTCACAGACAGAGGGGGCGTGTCTTATCCACCTCTCATAGATCCAGGTGTTGTAGTGGGAACTGTGTGCGTCGGTATAATCGTCGTACCACAACCATGGAGCACTGACAAACATTCCACGTTGTTTGGCAAACTGCGATAAAATGCGTCAATATTTTTAATGCCTGAATTTCTTTGTAATAAATTAATCAGAATTAACGCGTTATTGTCCCACCCCTACTTATAAGACAAACAGTGGACACCAGGATTAAACCGTAAAAGAAGTCTCCAGAATCCATGTTTGAGCCTGTTGAAGTTTAATGGGCGCTATACCTGATTTTTACTGTCTTAAACAACAAAAATAGGTTATTGAAAACAGTTTGCAGCTGACCAAAGTTGTTCCTATTTCCTAACCTATCCTAATTATTCACCGCGATGAGTTTCAGTTTTGTTGTCACTGTAATGCTAACAACAACTAGCATGCTAACAGTGCTCTTCCTGTTTCTTGGACACTAAAACAGACGGTACACAGCGGACTTGCTGTGACCTCAAGAGCTGATTACACAATTCGTCTGTACTGGGGCCAAATACGTTCTGCTCAGTGACGTGGAAAAGAAAATCTGGCACAGCCGCTTTAAAGTCACTCTGTGGGACATTCTGGGCAGACCCGCCACCAGGAAAGTTACACAGCGCTTCTTTAACCAAATCTAAACCTGGACTGCGTATGAACTAAAACCAGGATCGCAGCGGCCCGCCCCAGGACCTGGTTGAGATCTGGTGTAGTCCCGGTCCCTGTTTTCGTGCTTGGCTGCCTGCGCTGTGAGCTGTGGGTAACGCGGCTGCAGTGGACGCTGGTGCCGTGGCCCCGGGGCCCTCGGCAGCTCTCAGGGGCCTGCGCTTCAGTGGTGTCCCGTCCCTGTGTGCGTCGAATGTGCAGGTTTTCAAGTCCGCTCTGCAAACAAGCAACGTCCGCGGCCGCTACAGTGACTGGAGTTCAGAACGAGGAGTTTCATCGTGTTGAGTTCTTAAGATTTGCCTTTGTGTCCAGTCATTTTACAGCTTTATATTTTGTTTATTTTACTCGTCTTGAGAAAATGTGTCAGCTAATAGTGTAGAGTCGGGCATTATAGAAGAAATAACAAAAAACATCTTCCAACACTTGATAAAAACAATATCTAGGGAAGTTAAAATGACTTGAATTCAGAACATTTGACTTTATTTGAGCTGTTTTAACTTGACAAAGTGAAATGTTTTTTCTTTATTCAAGCAACATTTCGTTATTATTTTTCTTATTTTAAGTGTAGCCAAATATATTTTCATATTTTAAGAACCAAAAATCTTATTCCACTGGCAAATAATTTTACTTCTCAAAAGTGAAATTTACTCAAATCATGGTAAAACTTTCTAAATTCAAGTCATCTTAACTTGACTAGATTTGGTTTTCTGCAGTGCATTGATCAATCACAACTTTTTCATTTTATGGTTTAACATAATTCTAATTAGGGTTGTTCCGATACTGATATTAGTATCGGTAAAAGCTCCGATACTGCCCATTTTTCATGTATTGGTATCGGCGAATACTAAGGCCAAATCACCGATCCGATACCATTCTGTATTTTCCTGAAAGAGGACCATCCAAGCCTTCTAGAAAATGTATTTTTTCCTCTTTTATGTAATTCTGTTAGTGTGACCGGACGTCTCTATTTACCCGGGACAGTCCCAGTTTTGAGCCCCGTGTCCCCTGTCCCAGCAGATTTATCCAAAACCAGTGATTTGTGCCACTTTATACAAGAAATGTCCCAGGTGTCCCTATTTTGGACCAATCTGATCCCTGCCAGCAGTAAATAGAGGCATAAACTGTCATTTATTTAGGTAAAATACAGAAAAGCTGCTCAAAAACAACCAAAACACAAAGAAAATGTGACGATACTGAGTCACGTGTTGGTCATGAATAGCCAGGATGGCGCCCCCTAGTGCCTCCGCTTAGTTTCATTTCTCTCCAGCGATTAGGTCAGGAATCAGAAACACTCGGAGGTTTGCAAGAACCCCAGAAGTTGTAGTCGGCGCTCCGGCCAATCAGCTGTGAAGCCTTGAGGTCAAACTCCTTTTGTGGTTCAGCACAACAGGAAACAAAGCGTCCAGATGGATGTAGACGAAGGTGAACATTTTGTGTTGGCAGTGATTCTCAATATCGAGGATTTAAAACCAGAACAAAGAGAATGTTTGGTGAATTTTATCAAAGGGAAACATGTTATTGCCCTTCTTCCTACGGGATTTGCTGTTGTGCCGGGATTCCTTGGACACCACTGAGTGTTCTGGCGCATTACAGACGTCACCACCAAACAGCAGCAATTGGTTAAATAAAAAAAAATTACCCGCCTACTGTTGAACGAACCTTCTAATGCTCTGAGGTTAGACAGTTTCCACCAAGTGAAACCGGCTGATGAATCAAGCTATGTCATGAATGGGCCAAGGGCAGAATAATTGTATTCTTAAAACCACCCCAAACCAGAGGTATCCCAGGTTTTGATTTTGAAAATCTGGTCACATTTCTTAGTGTATTTCTTCACACTGTGGTATCGGCCTGGTATCAGTATCGGTGAGCACACCAAGGCCAAGTATCGGTATCAGATCCCAAAAAAAGGTCTCGGAACAACTCTAATTGTAATGAAGACTGTGAATCAGATTTGTTGAGCCGCGCTCAGACGGGTGTTACTGCCTTTGTTTTGCTGCAGTTGTTTTAAGAGGATTCTCAGAGGAAAAACAAGAACAGAGGGTGATTTTCTTGGTATTTTGTGAGTCTTGTTAAAACCACACTGCAGTAATCCAATCTGCAGGGAATAATACGATCCAGCGCCATTTTGACTTAAAAATGAACAGAGTTTCGCAATATTTCTCAGTGGTTAAAAGCCTTCTTGGTGATTTTGCTTAAGTTGAAATCAAAGTTTTTTTATTTATTCTTTTTTTTTTTTTATAGTATTAGCATAGCACCTTCCAAACAGCCGTGCATACAAATAAAAACAAATAAAAACAAATCCAGAGCCAAATTCAGGACCACTTTCAGACTACATTGATTGAGTTTGTGTGCCCAAGTTTTCAATCACTTTTTCATCATCATAACAATAGGGTGAACGCTGTTTTTGTCTTCATTTGTTCCAAAATAACACTCATAAAGGAAATAAAATTGGAGAACGTCTTAAGTACGTCACAGCGGGCGAGTCCTGGGGGAATGAAAATGACTGGAGATGGGACAAGACACAATTTCGACAAGACGAGATTTGAGATTGGGTCCACGAGAAGAAGACGAGATTTTAACATCATTCCTGACACATTTTAAGATCCAGTTTCCGATTTTGGCCTCACATTTTTGTTATTTATTCCATTCAGTATGTTTGTTTCCATTCTAGGACTGCTTTTTGGAGCCGTGAGAGCTGTAACTCACCAACACGTGACTTTTCCCGCCAATCCAAATGTAAAATCTTGGATCATTTTCGTCACGTGTGCACGATCCATCCCTAAGGATAATATAAATGACTCTAAATAAAAAATCTGAGAGGGTAAATGAGACGGTTTAAAGTGTAATTTGGGTTCCTTTTGCGTAAACCGTTCCTGCAATTTAAGTGGAATTTTCCGTGCTGATGACAAAGATGGAGATATTCTGTTTCAGAACTTAATCCTACCTCCTTTTTTCTTTCGTTTTTGTACATTTCTTCTTGTTTTTCTCCAGACTGAAACTGCGATAAGTATTTACCACAGATATTATCCAACCGAACTGAGTCCGAATCAGAAAAACACGTCATTCTTCCGAACTCAAGTCACTGTGACGGGGCGTGACGTTCCTTTTTGTGCGGTGAACATCCATTTCCACGTGGCCTCCTCTTCCCCCTCGCGCTGCTTTCTTCACGGCTCGCTCTTGTTTTACTGTTACTGTGCCTTTAAGAGCGCTCCGGCCAATGAGCAGCTGCGGCCGGGCTCTGCTGGTTTCTGATTGGTTGGAAGTGTTTGAATCTGCTCCACTGTCCACTCCTCTGTCTCCGTCTCCTTACGTTGCCATTGAAAAGCGTGTTGGACTCAGCTCAGACCGGTGTTACGGGGTGACAGTGTAAAAGCAAAAAGTCTCAAACAGTTTACACATTTACAAACAATTATAGAGGCAAAATTATAGGGAAATACAGAGAAAGACAATAAATCATGTAGATTTACCTTATGGAACCTACAGATGAACTATATACGAAGTGTTTGTGTATTTAAGTACCGATATTTGTGAATACTAAAGTGTACGTGTGTGTGTGTGTTTGGGATGGGCAAGATTAGTCGACTAATTGAAAACTGATCATTAAGAATTTTATTAATCGTGTTCATTTTTAATCGACAAACCAAATGTCATTTTTTTGTGCGTAGCCTAAGGAGTCGAGGCTGCGTCTGAGCTCAAACACTGGAGCTGCAGCCTCACAGTCCCACGTCTCGGCTACACACCTGCTTGGAGATCACTGTACCATCCATTTTCTTCCACTTATCCGGGGCTGGGGCAGCAGTCTAAGCAGACTTCCCTCACCCCAGACACTTCCTCCAGCTCCTCCTGGACCCTGAGGCGTTCCCAGGCCCAGAGACGTCGTCCCTCCAGTGTGTCCTGGGTCTTCCCCGGGGCCTCCTCCCGCTGGGACATGAACACCTCCTGAGGGAACAGATGCTCCTCCCCTCAGCTGCTCCTCTCCACGTGGAGGAGCAGCGGCTCTACTCCGAGCTCCCCCTCTCTCTAAGGGAGGAAACTCATTTGTGCCGCTTGTATCTCGAGCTGGTCCTTTCGGTCGTTCCCCAGAGCTCAGGACCACAGGTGAGGGGAGGAACGTGACTGAGGTAAATCCAGAGCTTTGCCTTTGGGCTCAGCTCCTCTTCACCACAACGGCCCCGATACAGCGACCGCATCACTGCCGACGCTGCACCGATCCACCTGTCAACCTCACGCTCCATCCTCCCCTCACTGAGAACAAGACCCTTTAGTGTTGTGCATAATTTCTGTGTTAAATCATTGTAATGATTATGTTAACTGACCAAAGGAAAAAAACTAACTCAATTTTTTTTTGCACAATTTCATTAAGGCTTAAAAGGGAGAGTTTTAATCACAAAATTCACAAAAAAACAAAAACATCCATGCACACAAATACAATGGAGTTTTCACTGAGGAAACAATTGAAGCGCTAATGCAAAAAAGTCCCTTTTGTTTTTAATCCGCCTGCAGAGCTGATGTTAGCGGGAGTCGGGGGTGGATGGGTAACATCTATGTCACGGTGACGTAACCTAAAGAGCAAAAGGAGCACAGATCTGTCACCAGGGTTCAGCGTCACACTCACTGCCCCGGAGAAGGTTTCACGAGCTTTAGTCATTACTGGAGCTGTTTGGCAGGCTTCTTCTTCAGCTGTAATGATGCGTTTGGTGTTTATTTGTGCCGCTTTTAGCCACGGTCTCGTCTGATCACACTTGGACTTGACAGATGTTCTCTATTTTTAGTCGGTCTGTGATTGTGTCGCTGTCAGGGCTCCGTTCAGAACCGTTTCAGTCGCAGAGATGTTCCCTTACACGTTAGTTCAGAAGTTGCAGACAACGCCACTGTGTTTTCCACCTCTCACAGTCTTTTTTCCTCTGATTTTTTCACACCTTTGTTATTATTAAATTGTATAGAGCAGAGAAGAGAAGAGAAGAGACACTGTGCGTTTGTTCTAACACAAGAGAAGTTTATTTTAACACCCAAGACTTTTAAGACATTGTGATATTCTAGTCTATAGTCCGTGCACGCCCATCCATCCATCTTCTCCTGCTTAATCCAGCTGTTCGCCGCCCAGTCCTCTGCGCACATGAACCCCTGTTAGCCACTTATTTGGCGTTTATTTGGTTTATTATTTGGCGTTTATTTTATTTAATCCGCTAGTTATTAGTCAAAATATACACCTGCACTTGGCGTTTAAATGGGACCCTGCGGTAAGGTGGAACCCGGCTCTTATTTGATATTTTACGATAATCCCGATAATTTTTTAACTAATTAATCAATCATTGCATTTATACGGCACCTTTCAAGACTTACAAAGCGTCACCGACCACCATCACCAAGTCCAGACCTGCTGAACTTCTGAGCTCTGACAACACCGGGCTTTGACAAACTGGTACATCCACTTTTTCACTTGAAAGCTACCGCTTCATGACATCACAAGGTGGGACAGAGCGTTTTGAGCTTTGGAGATGTAGACAGACGAATAATAAAGAGTTACTCAAACATGCGTGAATGAAACAAAACACAACTCCAGGTCTGTTTTTGAGGAGGGAACAACAAAGCGGCTCAGTTTTGAATAATAAAAAACCTTTGAGGGACGGAAATGATTTACTGTGAGAAGCATTTAAAAAGAAAACAGTCGTAGTTTGTTTGTGTAACCCAGTCTGAGCTGAGTTTGTCTTTATGTCCTGTGTCTAACCTCTGTCTAACCTCAGTGTGACCCCTGTGTGACCCCGTCTGACCCTGCTGTTCTGAGCGTGCTCAGTTCATGTGTGTTCTGACTCTGTGCATATCTCTGTCGTATTTTCTCTGTGCCACACACATCAGACTAAAAACAGGAACTTTGAGCAAATGGACCTACAGCACTTTGACTTCAGGAGGACCCCCAAGGTATACCCTCTGCATGCTCCATGAGCTGCACGTCGCCCAATCGTAGCGCAGACGCCGCGTTAGTCCCGCCCACCGGACACATGACGGACACATCCCTCCTTTTTGCTTTGGTTCCATTGGTTTCCTGCATCGGGAATGGGTCGCTCACAGGAGACGCCCCCCTGCCATTTCCTGAACCCCTCCCTACTTCCTGTTTCCTTCTTCCTACTTCCTTTTTCATAGACAGGTAAGCCCCGCCTCCTTCGGACTCGGCCGGCGGAGTTTGTGGCGGCGGCGTGGCCTGGAGCTGAGGCGAGGGGCCGCGAGGGCCTCACAGAGAGACCGGGATACGTGAAGGTCCGACAGGTCCAAGGACTGAAGGAGGATCTAGAGTTTACGGAAAAGTGAATAAATGTGATGTGGAAGAGGCAGAAAAATTAAGTCTTAATGTTGACGTAGGAAGTTCTGCATCTCCAGCTGTAAACTTCACTTAAACTAGCAAATAAGTGTGGGTAATTTCATTCTATGAAGTCTCTAGATGATTTTTACACAGTAAAATTTAACTTTAAACATAAAATAATAGGTTTTTATTGTTTTAATCTGGTCATATGCTAGTTGTGAATAAATAGATCCAAAATCGTATTGGATTAGTATTTGGATATTGATTCTTTTGACAATAATAGTTCACACACAGGTCTATAAACGAAGCAAAAACAGAAACAAACCAGAAAATTTGATATTAAGGTTTGAGATATTAGATTGAATTTCCTCTAGAGCAGCTAGATTAACCGCAAAACAAAAAAATGTCAAGAATAAAACCAAATCAAAGTCTGAAAGAAAATAAATGGCCACATTACAGACAATTTCACAAACACTTTCTACATTTAAACACAATGTAAAACCAGAAATAGTGAATGAAAAAAACAAGTTAATGCCACAGAATGTTAGAACTGAGGAAGCTGTTTTGGCAAAGAAAGATTTTTAGCTTCTATTTTTTGCAGCAGTGAAAAAATGCTATTGTGCTCTAGAAACACAAAAATAACTCTAACAGTACTTAAATTTGTGAAGTAAAAGTACAGATACTGGAGCAAAAACTCAAGGAAAAGGAAAAGTATCACATGAAAAAATCAGCTTAAATAAAAGTTTAAAGTACCCGTTCGATAAAAATTAACAGTATTTGAAGCATTTTTTGAGTTTTTTGGGCTTCAACTGTGCTGATTTTGATATTTGTATGTAGATTTTTAAACAAATTTGTGCTTATTTTTGTACAGATTCTGGAGCAAAAACTCAAGAAAAAGTAAAAGTGTCATGTGAAAAAAAAAAAGTTTATATAAAATTTAAATAAGTTTAGTTTAAATAAAAGTACCCATTCAAAAAAATACTTAAAGAGTAAAAACTAGTAAAGTATTTCAAGCATTTTTTGAGTTCTTTTGGGCTTCAAATTTGGCGATTTTGATATTTTCCTATAAATTTGTGCTGAATTTTGACCAGAAACAATTTTATTAGTTAAAAGTTAGTTATAAGTTTTTTTCTGTTTTTATTTGTCTATTTTTGTTTTGCGGATGTTTTCAGCAGGTCTCATTTGAAGTAGTTGAGTAGAAAATACAGATACTTACTCTCAAACGTAGTAAAGTAAAAGTAAAAAGTACAGAAATCTGAAATATTTACTTATGCACATTACTTTACTGCATTTATTCTGTTATTTCCCTTCGCCGGACCTCAGATATCCGCCCGTGTACGGTCTCTGTGACGTCATCGCCCGGCGCCGCTCCAGGCCACGCCCCCTGACGCCGGCTCCGCTCCGACGGAGGCGGGACTTCTGTCTATGGCGGCTGCATGTTTACAGATGGCGGTTTGGATCTGCGGACACTGCCTTCCTTTTAGGCCCCTCCCCCTTGCCCCTAATGCACGTCCCTGATTGGTCGTTGGTTTGATTGACGGCGCCCGTTGCATGTTGCCACCACCTCCCTCTCCTTTTTTGGGCTTTGTTTCTTTGATTTGAGCGGCGTTGTTTCTTTGGCCCTCTCTGCGGCGGGAGGCAGCATGGTCCGCGGCTGACGCTGGGGGCGGGGTCTAAGGGAGGAAGTGGGCGTGGCCTGTGATGCTAACGCTAACGGAGCTTGTTCTATGACTGTTGTGTTGTATTGCTGTGCTGTGGATCAGGCAGAGAAGGTGCTGCTCTTCAGCCAGGACACCAACCTGACGGCGCTGCTGCTGGAGGCCAAAGACCTGGAGGCCCGAGTCATCATCCTGTCGGCGAGGTAAAGCCAACGTTTAGAAGTGTAAAGTCACGAGAAATGAGCAATAACACGCTGATGGGTGGGTTCTACATGCATATCTATGGTGGAATGTTCAACAGTGACACATTTAGGGCGGCCAGGCATTCCTATTTTACCTGGAACAGTCCCAGTTTTGAGCCCTGTGTCCCCTGTCCCAGCAGATTTATACAAAACCACTGATTTGTCCCAGTTTTATACAAGAAATGTCCCAGGTGTCCCTATTTTTGGCCAATTTGATCCCTGCCGACAGTAATTCAGTCATTTGTTTTGGTAAAATACAGAAAAGCTGCTTAAAAACAACCAAAACATAAAGAAAATGTGACTATACTGACTCACATTAGTGCCCAATGCAGTTTTCCTTATTATTACGAACCACAAACCAGGGATGTCCCAGTTTTTTATTTTGAGAATCTGATATTGTATCGTCAAAGGTCGCACAATAATATCGTGGAGCATCATAATATATCTAAATGTCTGTGGATCGATCTTCTATCTATCGATTTTTAATTTTAATTGTCAAATCAGTAAGGTAAGGTAAGGTTTATATAGCGCTTTACACAGACACATGTCCCCAAAGCGCTTTACACAGCAATTTACAGAGCATTCTTCATTCACTCCATACCCGGTGGTGATAAACTACTGCTGTAGCCACAGTTGCCCTGGGGCAGACTGACGGAGGCGCGGCTGCCAGGCCAAGCGGCCCCAACGGTCCCTCCGACCACCACCATCACACAACTTTCACACCTACAGTGCATGTTTTGGGTGGGCAGTCAATTAGTGTTAGTGTTGCTCTGTAGTTCACTAATGCTCATCATAGGGATGTAACAATAACGTAAATCTGGTGATATCATCAAAGGTCTCACAATAATATCGTGGACCATCACAATATATCGAATCCCAAGTCTCTTTGCTTAAATGAACAGTTCTGATACAGAAATAGCTAAAAAATAATAATAAAACAGAGGGAACTACATAGACCATGATCCTTTGCTCCGTTTCAGTGCAGACGACATGAAGAAATAACTGTTCTGAGCACTTTTACATCTTCATTCTTTGGATTAAGTCTTGTGAAGCATTTTTAGAGAAAATAGGAGCAGATTCATAACAAAATATGATATGGTGAGATGTTTATGGAACATGAACGAACGAATGAAAAAGAAAGAACTAAAGAAAGAATGAACGAAAAAGAACAAAAGAAAGAATGTAAAAGAAAGAAAGAAAGAAAGAATGAAAGTAAGAAGGAACGATAAAGAAAGAACAAACGAACAAAAGAAAGAACGAAACAGAAAAAAGTAAGAAAGAACGAACGAAAGAAGGACCTAAAAAACAAAAGAACAAAAGAAAGAAAGAACGAATGAACGAAAGAAAGAACAAAACAGTTTTTTATTGCAATAAATCTGGTATGGTGAGATATATATGGAATATGAATGAACGAAAGAACTAAAGAAAGAGTGAATGAATAACAACCAAAGAAAGAATGTAAAAGAAAGAAAGAATGAAAGAACCAATGAAAGAAAGAACTAAAGAAAGAATGAAAGTAAGAAGGAACGAAAAAGAAAAACGAATGAAGGAAAGAATGAAAAAGAAAAAACAAAAGAATGAACAAAAGTAAGAAAGAACGAACGAAAGAAGGAACTAAAAAACAAAAGAACATAAGAAATAAAGAACGAATGAACGAAAGAAAGATCAAAACAGTTTTAAATATGGTACGGTGAGATATATATGGAATATGAACGAACGAAAGAACTAAAGAAAGAATGAATGAAAAAGACCCAAAGAAAGAAAGAACTAAAGAGAGAATGAAAGTAAGAAGGAACGAAAAAGAAAAAATGAACAAAAGAAAGAATGAAAAAGAACGATAAAGGAAGAAAAAACAAAAGAAAAAAGAACGAATGAACAAAAGAAAGAACAAAAGAATGGAAAATATGGTGAAAATATCGTACAGAGAGATTTGGATTTCGTTCCATCCCTAATGACAATAAATGTTGCACCAAATGACTGGTCAAAGCATTTTAGAGTCAGTCTTGTTATTATGTAGAATATCGTAATATCGTGAGCTTTCCCATGATATCGCAATAAATATCGTACCGTCACGATGACTTGGATATTGTTACACCCCTGGTAAAGAAAGCATGTCGTAGTTTTCCTCTCTGGACTCACGCTGTTTCTCTTTTGGCAGCGAGGACGAGGCGGCCGCCGTGTACAAAGCGGCGCGGCAGCTCAACATGACGGGCGCCGGCTACGTGTGGCTCGTGGGCGAGAGGGAAATGACGGGAAAGGCCCTGCAGGAGGCGCCAGACGGTGAGAACGCAGCAAAAACCAGTCTGTAACCGGACTGGACCAGTGTAAACCAGTGTGTGTGCGGACTGATCCCATCCAGCACCAGCTCACCCAGAATCTGACAAATAAACAAAACGCAGCAGCTTAAAACTTTAGCATCAAAAGTACAAATACGGCTCAGTCTGGAGACGGTAAGTTGCATTTCACAGCTTTTAAACTTGTTTTAATTAGTATTTTGACAACTAAAAACAAACACTACTAAATTAAAATTAGATTAGCATGAACGCTAACATAACAGAGCCAATTAGCGCCTAAACTACGATGTTATCAGCAGTTAAACTTACTTTTTATCTAATTATAACTGGATAAAAAGAACTTTTTTCAATCGAAAGCATCAAGCTAACCAAGAATATATATTAGCACTCAGAAAATATGAATTTTGTCAACAAATTAAGCTAAAAATAGAGTTAGCTGCAGTAGGTACGTGCTAAAAATCAACGAAATCTTAAAAATTAAAATGTTAAAATAGGTAAAACAGTGTAAAACAGTGTGAGTTTGAGTTCAGTAGCCTATGTAGCTCGAGGATCTAACTGCCAACTTTTAGATCATGTGAAAATATTTCACGTAACAAATATTTAGATGTTGTTAACGCTTTATTTCATGTGAAAATGTAATAAATAGTGGCTAAAATTGAACAATTACAAAACGCTATTTTTTTTAATAATGTGGAGATGAGAGAATTTTATAAACCCAAAATAGATAAAATTCGTTTGAAATTAACCCCAAAAAACATCCTAAAATACATAACGGGCTGGATGGAAACAGCGCTGCTTCCATTAAATTCAATCGAAGCTAATCCTGGTTAGCCGTTAGCTTCTGGTTAGCTTGTGGTTAGCGTCCCCGTGTGTTCCCTCTCTGGTTTTTTACTGTTGTGCGGTTGAACGTTTAAACCCTGGAGGTGGCGCCGGCGAGCGTTTAAAGGTTCCAACCGTTTCTTCTTCTTCTTCTTCTTCTGCTTGTTGTAACTGTGGCTTAACTCTGTGTCTAACATCTTTTTGTTTGTTTCATTTTAGTGTGTGTCCTCCGCCGCTGTGCTCAGGGGGAGGGGCTTTGGGAGAAGGGGAGGGGCTTGTGGGAAAGGGAGAGGGGCTTGTGAGGGAAGGGGAGGAGCTTGTGATGAAAGGGGAGGGGCTGGTGAGTTAGTGGGTGGAGCCTGCAGACGTGTTCAAAAATATGTTGTAAGTTTATTCAAATTCTCCACATAAACACGACCTGGACTCTAAAGATTCAAAAACCGAAACGTCGGAAACATGAAGCTTTTAACAACGTTTATTTCACAACGGCAGTTAATGGTTTTCTACGGCAAATTGTCTGTGGATTGATCTTTTATCTATCGATTTTTTATTTTAATCACTCGATCGAATCAGTCAATTAGTTTTTCTCAGTAGTTCATTAATACTTGTTGGGATGTAACAATAACATAAATATTGTGATATCGTATCGTCAGAGGTCTCACAATAATATCGTGGACCATCACAATATATCGAATCACAAATAAACAAGTTAAAGTAAATAGTTCTGATGCAGAAATAGCTAAAAAAAAAACAGAGGGAACTACATAGACCATGATCCTTTGCTCCGTTTCAGTGCAGACGACATGAAGAAATAACTGTTCTAAGCACTTTGAAATCCTCATTCTTTGGATTAAGTCTTGTGAAGGTGTTTTTAGAGGAAAAATATGGAAGCCCATTTCCGCCAGTAAATAAAAAAATAAAAGCCTCACAGAAAGTCATAATTATGAGATTAAAAGTCATAATTATGTGTTTAAAAGTCATAATTACGAGTTTAAAAGTCAAAATTATGAGTTTTAACCTCATCCCATTTGGACTTAATCAGCTCCATGGAGTCACAGATTTGCACGTCGTCATTCATATGGGATCTGTGTGGATTTCTCTGACTTTCTGTGAGGCTTTAATTTTTATTGACTGGCTTAAATGGGCTTCTATAGAAAAGTAGCAGATTCACAAAATATTGCAATAAATCTGGTACGGTGAGATGTTTATGGTGAAAATATCGTACAGAGAGATTTGGATTTCGTTCCATCCCTAATGACAATAAATGTTGTACCAAATGACTGGTCAAAGCATTTTAGAGTCAGTCTTATTATGTAGTATTTCGTAATATTGTGAGCTTTCCCACAATATCGCAATAAATATCGTACCGTGACCATCGTTACGCCTCTAGCTCGTCGTTGTTTCCTTTAAGTTTTCATCTTTCTTCCCTTGATCGTTGTGGATAAATTCTTCATGAAGAACGTTTCTCCTTTGTGGACCTTGTTGGTTGAAGATTTGGTGATGGGGCAGATTTATGAAGCTGGTGAAGAATACGCCACATTTACACACACATTTTGCCACAGAAAACCAGAAGTTGCGAAACTCTACAGGGCGCTGTGAAAAACGTCTAAACATAGATGTGGGAAGATGTGAGTCTGGACACTGGCGAATCTCCCCGAGTCCAGGTGGGCGTGATTACGTAAGAGGAAAGTGGCAAAGGGGCGATGAAAGGCAGGAATCGAGCCAACAAGATGGGCAAAGTAGTCGCCAGGCCATCGTATAACTGTAAATTATCGTCATACTGGTTAAAAGAATTTGAGTCCCATATTTTCCAAGTTTTTCTCAAGAAGATTTTTGTGAGGAAGGAATTAATTGCTCCAAATCGCTGCCTGGTCTCAAATAAACTCCTGGTCTGTTAAGTGACTGAAACAAATAAACGCCCCAGCTCTTATTTGGTATTTTACCGCATGCGCAAAAGACTTTAGGTGCTATAAAAATGTCGTTCAGGCCCCGGTTATGTGGAGAATATCAGGCCCAAAACAAAACATTTAACTATGACCGGGCTCCAGGCTCTTAGGCTGTTTTCACACTTGGTCCCGTTTAAGTGAACCGAACTCAGTCCTCCGTACGTCGACCAAAAAGTGAAGCAACAGAAAAAGAAACCAGGCCTAAACCAGGAATAAACCAGGTCTAAACCAGGAATAAACCAGGAATAAAACAGGTCTAAACCAGCACTAAACCAGGTCTAGCCCAGGTCTAAACCAGGTATAAAACCAGGTCTAAACCATGTCTAAACCAGGTCTAGCCCAGGTATAATCAAGGTATAAAACCAGGACTTAAACCAGGACTAAACCATGTCTAAACCAGGTCTAGCCCAGGTCTAAACCAGGTATAAAACCAGGTCTAAACCAGGTCTAAACAAGATAAACCAGGACTAAACCAGGTCTAAACCAGGTTTAAACAAGGTATAAAACCAGAGCTAGCCCAGGTCTATCCCAGGTCTATCCCAGGTCTAGCCCAGGTCTAGCCCAGGTCTAGCCCAGGTCTAGCCCAGGTATAACCAAGGTATAAACAAGGTATAACACCAAGACTACACCAGGTCTAGCCTAGGTCTAGCCCCAGTCTACCCACCCACCCAGGTCCACGAAATATTGTCGCACATAAAACCGCTCCGTGGCGCAAAAAAGTTGGAGACCACTGGGTTACAAAACAATGAAAAAGACGAACAGAACCTGGTGCACTTTGTGTTCACACTGCGCAGATCAGGCGAACCGTACTGCATACTTTTTAACGAACCGGACTGAGACCCTCCTGAGAAAGGTCTCAGTCCGATTCGCCTCAGAGGGTCTGGGGACGGTTGGAGCGTTCACATGTGCGTAAAAAAAATACTGAGTTCTGAGTTTGTTTAAAGGGCTGAAACGGACCGAGTGTGAAAGCGTCCTCAGAGGGTTCAGACGTGGGTTATTTTTTGGATAAGGGTCTGGGATAAGGGTCTGGGAGAGGGTTTTGGGAGTGGTTTTGGGCGGGATTCGGGGTGTAGCTGTAGTCGCCGGTAAACGTGACTCGTGTCTGAGCGAATCTGGTAAGATGCCGCCGCTGCTTCCTGCTTCCTGTTTACTGTTTCCTGCCTGACGCTGTGTCCTGTTGGTTAAGAGAAGCCCCGTCCACAGTGGGACCTGCGGGGTTCACTCAGCCAGAGATATACACGAAATCTTTTGTTTGTTTAGTTTTTTTTGTTGCTTTCTAACCTGCCACCCCACTTATTTGCACATTTTTTCTATTTTGTATCATAGTGCATGCCAAAAACTGGATCTGAGAAACATAAAAGTCGCAATTTGCATTTTATTCGGGGTAAATTTACTACTCTTGGAATGCCAAAATGAACTGTTAAAGGTCGTTTTTTACTTCTCGAGTCTCTGGCTGTGTGCCCCGCCGTCTGTCTCAGTTCTTAACCTCCACCAAACGTCACCGCCAAAATAAGACGTCATATTTAAACTAAACCTGAATCTCCCTGTTTAAAAATGACCGATTATTTCTGGGCAGTGACTCTCAGCTGTTCAGTCTGAGGACGGGCTGAAGAACGGATTCAGAGGAAACCCAAACTTAACGTAGAGTTTCTTTTACGACAGTAACCCTGTGATGCAGGAAAAGCTTCAGAAATACTAAAGGAATAGAGTAGAGGATGGAGTTTATATTGTTTTTTAATGTTTTTTGAGTCGCCTGAGCTCTTAAAGAAGAGCTAAATCTTCTGAAGTGGTTTGGAAAGGTGTAGTTTGAAGCTAACGGTGAAGTTTTGGGTTTGTTCTGAAACTGTTCTTGAGCCTGGAGCCTCTGTGTGACCGTCGACCTGCAGAGGAACAGTCTCTGATGTGGCTCAGTTTCATAAAACACCGCCCCTTTGCTCTGTTAGCATCTCTAGCTTCCGTTAGCCTTAGCCGTTAGCTTCTTTTAGCAGAAAACGGTGGAGAAGAGACGGTGAATGTGCGACCGCGGGGTTTGAGCGGGGCTTTTGCTTCGCTGCGTCGGTCGTATAACGAGTTCTGGTGTCTTCAGGGCGAGATCTGAAAGAATGGAAAAGGACGGTCCATGTGCGATTGGTTCTTTTGGATTTCAATTAAGAATGAAAAACAATAAAATGGGAAAACAGTTTGTTATTTCATTATTCTGTTTCATTGTCAAACAAAAAAAACAGATTTACTCCATTTCCAATGTTTAATTTAAAGTTTATTTCAAATACCACCAATCAAAAAACAAATAAAAAATTTCGGTGCCTATTTTAATTCTGATATTTCATTCTCTCTGGTTTATTTGCCCCGGACGTTCTGCTGCTTGAAGAACTTACCTGAAAAACTGCTGCTACTACTACTTCTACTTGTATATACTTCTACTACTACAACCTACTACTAACTAACTACCGAACTAACTTGTACTAGTTAGTTAGTAGTCAGAGTAATAGTAGAATACATACAAGTAGAAGTAAGCAGTAAGCAGCAGGCTGTGGTAGTACAGTGTTTTGTTAAACAGCTGTTAGTAGTTATATGTTGATCAAGCAGAAAGTAGCAGTTGTTGTTATTAGTGCTAGTAGTTGTTGTAGTTGCTAGTTGTTGTTAACAGTTGTTGTTGTATTGTTGTATTGTTGTTGCTGTTGGTTGTTATTAGTAGCATATGTAGTAGTTGTAGTAGTAGCATAGTTGTTGTTGTTCATACATATGATTACATATTGTTGTTGTTATTGTTGTTGTTGTAGTTGTTGTTGAGTTGTTGTAATAATTGATACATATATATTGTAGTTGCTATTGTTATATTGTTGTTATAAGCTTTATATGTAATTGTTGAGCTAATATTATGTTAGTACAGTAGTTAAGAGTAGCAGATATATATATATATATGTATTAATATATTGTATATATAGTATAGTGATAGTAGTAGCATATAGCAGTTAAAGAGCAGTTGTTGTTGTAATATATAGTAGTGTATGTTATATATAGTAGTATAGTATTGTAGCAGTATAGCAGTAGTATATTAGTAATAGTAGCAGTAGTAGTAGTAATAGTAGTAGTAGTAGTAGTAGTAGTAGTAGCAGTAGTAGTAGTAGTAGCAGTAGTAGTAGTAGTAGTAGTAGTAGTAGTAGTAGTAGCAGTAGTAGTAAAATGTGTTACTTTTTGTGCTTCCTCTGTCACACAGCCGCAACAAATTCTAAAAACCTTCGGAAACGGTCTGAAGCAGAAACGCAGTCGTGTGTTTTTGTTCTCACTCTTATTCCCGTCTCCTGCTGCTTCTCGTACAAATGTCTGCGATGTGTTGAAATGATCTCTGCGCTGAACGACTGTGTGATCAGTGGAGTCTCTTTCTTGTCGAGCCATGTTTGTTTTTTTCCTGAACTGACTCGTGCTTGTGACGTAATCTCTATGCTACAAAACTAACTTTTTTACATTTACACGGCGACAAAAGGGTGGAGCATTTTCAAGATCTCCACTCTGGAAGGCGTTTTCAGATTTTCGTGTTTACAACCCCCAAAATGCCATTGCATCTACACGATATGGACATCTGGAGAAATGTTTTGCATTTTCCACCCATTACTGTTGTCGTGTAAATGTAAAGACTGAACCAGGTCTAAACCAGGACTGAACCAGGTCTAAACCAGGACTGAACCAGGTCTAAACCAGGACTGGATCAGGTCTGAACCAGGACTGAAGCAGGTCTAAACCAGTACTGAACCAGGTCTAAACCAGGACTGAACCAGGTCTAAACCAGGACTGAAGCAGGTCTGAACCAGGACTGAAGCAGGTCTAAACCAGGAATGAAGCAGGACTGAAGCAGGACTAAACCAGGTCTAAACCAGGACAGAACCAGGACTGAACCAGGTCTCAACCAGGACAGAACCAGGACTAAACCAGGTCTCAACCAGGACAGAACCAGGACTGAAGCAGGACTAAACCAGGTCTAAACCAGGACTGAACCAGGTCTAAACCAGGACTGAACCTGGCCCCTAAGAAAATTGAATCCATGACAAGAAACTGGAATAAACTCTCCTTTGTTCAGTCGACTCCACAGAACCAGAATAAACTAAAACAGCAGAACGTCCGGGCCAAATAAACCAGAGAGAATAAAATATCCAAATTAAAATAGGCTCCTAGACTGATTGGTGTTATTTGAAATAAACTTTAAACTTTAAATATTGGAAATAGAGGTTGAAATCTGTTTTTTGTTTGACACTAAAACAGAATAATGAAATAAACTGTTTTCCCATTTTATTGTTTTTCATTCTTAGTTGAAATTCAAAAGAACAAATGGTACACGAACCGAGGACAGATCGGGTTTTAATTTTTAGATTTCAGCACAGCTACGTGGATAACGGCCGTGATGGGACAGAGTTGTTAAGGGATGACACTTCACAGCTGATGTCGAGCTCGGTCTTTGTCCCTTATTCACCAAACAAGAGACAGACACGCTTCAAAAGTGTTTAACCACAAACTGTATCAGACGTGTGAATATTGTAGTAACAGTCTGTCACTAAAAACTGAGAAGAGAAAACTGTAGAAGAGCTGTGGCGGCTTTAGACAGGGTACAGTTAGATCGCCATTAAACCTAAACCATTATCCATTTATTAGTGCACAAGTTAGGCATCAAAATGACATTTTTACAATGAAAATTAATCATATTTTAGTTGGGTCATTATCATTATAAAGTGCCTTTTGGACATTGTAATTTGGATAAGAAAAAAGTAAGATTTCTCATTTTACTTTCTAAGCATGTTATTAAGCAGCCTCTAAGGTGTTCAAAATACACGTCGGTCAAGCTTAAACACTTTTTATTAATTAAATACAGAATGTCAAAATATGGGCATGTTGCAAAATATGTCCACCCTGTCGAGGACAATTGCATGAGCTTCAGCGATATGTTTTTATTACATAAATATAATAAAATATACTTTTTAAGAGAGATAATGTGTCCCTTTCTACATAACACATTTAAAATAATGGAAAAAGTATTTGTGAAATAATGAAATTACAGTAAAATTTCAGTTTATCCACAGCGATCGCCATAGGTCTTCTTTGTTTTTAAAATAAAATGAAAAAAAAACAAATGTATCAAAACAAAACTTTTTAATGCTTTGTTTGGTCATCATTTAGACATCAGGAAATCACACACAAGGTTACTGTATATTCAAGAATTTTTTATTTTTTTCATTACACTTAAATTTGACAGGGTGGACAATGATACGATAGGGTGGAAAATTACATGACAGGGTGGACAAACACAATTCATTAAACGCATAAAAATATTAAAAAGGATGATTTAAGTAAAAATTGCATTCAGTTAATTCATAAACTGTACTCTGTAAACTGTAAACTGTTAATTCATACACTGGCATCACAGTGGCTTCTCAAGAGAACATCAGAACACATATCGAGCCTATTCATCAGAATACATATTGAGCCTATTCATCATCAGAACATCAGTAGATACGTTCTACTGTAATTGGTCCTCCATGTACTTCCAAACGGATGGCTCAACTGAGAAAGCCTGTTGACAAGTTGTGGCTCCGGCATGAGGCACAGAATCTGCCAATCCCCATACCAGTTGATGTCATCCAAATGAGGACTTGGCCAACAGAATTTGTTGATACCTTTGTTGTGCATGCATTTAACTTTCACATTATGCTCCTGTACATCGAGGATGATACCAGGGTATCCATCATTGTTGTAGTTGACAATACACCATTCACCAATGTGCTTCTCTTCAATTACCTCTGGCCTCCAACTCTTAGTTGGCTCTTTCATGTTCTTTCAACTGATCAGATGCCAGCATGGACACGTTTTGAAGGTCAAAACATGAGCAATCTAGGGTGTCTTCCTCCCATTTACAGAGACATGAAATGTCTCTATACATCATTTGGCCAGATTGCATGCTGATGGCTTGGTGGATTCTTGTAGTGCCTTTACAGCAGTCACAGCAGGTACCTATGACAGAGGGAAGATAACTGATCAAGAGGTGTGTGTGTGTGTGTGTGTTCATTCATTCATTCATTACCTCAGGCCTTGCCTCAATGGCTGATTCTGGGATGAAGTGCAGGTCAATTGAACTGTTTTTCTTGGCCTTTTAGTTTCGTACATTGTTTGTGCATTTGGGATGTCTTCTCCATGGGCCACAATTTTGTCCGCTGCTCTCTTGAGGGCCCCCTACCCCATCTGGGGCCCCTTTGCCATGGCTGGCTTCAAAAAAATGCCAGGAAATTTGCTTGAAAGCCATACTTGAAGGGTTCTGTAGAGAGGAGGAAAAAATTCCCTTTTGGCGATACTGGGTTGCAGGGGCATCACTAAAAAAATGGAGTGTGCTGACCTCGGGTGTTGCTGTCTTACTTTTGTCAGAATTGGGTCAAGGTGAGCCCAGATGGCCACCGGGTCGTGTCTCCTGGAGGGAGAGATTGAGCAAAAGCTCTCTGGTGCCTGCTCACCTGCTACGTATAAAACACCAGTGTACAGACTGGCCTGCTGGTGTGAGCCACCAAAATGCACAGACTGTATTTCTTGCTATATTTGCAGCTGTAGTTCTCTAGTTCTGTAGTTCTGTAGGGCCCTGGCTCGGGCTGAGTTTCAGGTGTGCTGGGTGGTGTCTCTGACAAAAGCAAAGCGCTGGCTGCTTTTTGCCTCTCTCCACTTCTTCCTTTTTGGCCTCTTCTCTCACTCACACTCAACTCATCAATGCCCTTTTTCTTTCCAGTGTCTCTGTCCTTCTTCCACCTGGCCCTCTCTTTCTCAAGATACTGTCTTCTTCTGTCAGGGTCAGCATCACGGCTCCCGGTGAAGCTCCTCTTTTAGTCATAACTAAAAAGATACAAGACTCCCTTAAAACAGCAGTCTAACATAACTTGTCATAGTTAACAACATGTGTATATAACATTATTATTTTATTATGTAATTATTGTCATTATTTCCAAAAACTATCCAACTGTCCCCCTGTCATGCATCATGTCCACCCTATCAGAGAAGTATCAATGACAGGGTGGACAATGATAGGGTGGACATTTTTAGCTAAAATTAGCTATTGAAGAGCACATGGGAGGCCCTCAGCAAGCAGAATTAGCAGTACTGTAGGTGACCTCAAATTATAAATGACAACATTTAACATTTCTGAAAAACAGTTATTTTTTTAAATATTCCCCCATGATAGGGTGGACATGTTAAGCTTGACACCTTGCAACAAGAAAAGACAATATGAAGAAAAATTGTGAGAAATTAAGGTGTAAATACTTACTGACAAGAGGTGATGTGTGTCAACCATCACTGAAGAGCGTCAAAATGGTGGTCATGATGTCACTGATGACATCAGCTACTGCATTAAAGGGCCACTTACAACATAATGACAGGGTGGACACTGAATTCAGGGACATGTATTAAATTATTAATATTTATATTAAATATCTGTTGAAAACTACCAGAATCACACATTTATGAAAGCTTTTGTTAATTACAATAAGACCATATCAAAATAATTTAAATTATGTTTTATTTAATGACTTCTTATACTCATAGTTGCTCCCACAATTGTGCGAGGGACATGGCAAAATCGCCTACGCACTTTTAAAAATGATACAAAATTAATAAAAATGACTCCAGCATAGTAAAAAATAGTATAAATGTATGTCTTAATGTTTATACATTTGTAATAAAAGTTTAAAACATCCGTATTTTACATTAAATTGAAAATAAATGTGTGGTTCTGACCGGGACCTTAAAAGGCACTTTATAATGATAATGACCCAGTTATCAAGCCAGGATGACCAGAATTTCAAAATGAAAAACCTGGACATCCCCGTTTTTTGGCGGTCTGTAATAATAAAATTGTGAAATGAGACCATTCATGACGAGCACGTGAGTCCGTATGGTCACGTTTTACTTGTGTTTTGGACGTTTTTGAGCAGATTTTGTATTTTACCTAAAGAAATGATAGAGTATGTCTCTCTCTGACGTCTAATTGTGGGAATGGCGGTGTGTCCATTTGTTATCAAACGTCCTGCACTCCGACATTTTTTCCCCCGTGGTCGGAGCGGCGGCACATTAGCTTTTTTTTCAACATCCCGCCATTCCGACATGTGATTATTAAGTTTGGACTGAGCTCTTTTCAGGACCAGATTTTCACCATCTGGTGGCGTAGGGACGTGTTACGTGCGGCCGGAGGAGGCACGGCCTGGTTTAGTCCTGGTTAAATCCTGTTGTAGTCCTGGTTTAGACCTGGTTTTAGTCCTGTTATAGACCTGGTTTAGTACTGGTTTAAAAGCAGGTCTATACCAGGACTAAAACCAGGTCAAAACCAGGTCTAAATCAGGACTAAAACCAGGTCTAAATCAGGACTAAAACCAGGTCTAAATCAGGACTAAAACCAGGTCTAAATCAGGACTAAAACCAGGTCTAAATCAGGACTAAAACCATGCACCTCCTCTCGCCGCACTCAGTGCGCTTCTACCTCATGAGGAAATTGTCGGAATGGCGACATAAATGGCGACGTAAAAGGTGTCGGAATGCCGGCATCAAAAAGTGTCGGAATGGGGGCATGTCGGAATGATGGTATGTTGGATTGGGGGCTGTCGGAATAGCGGGTGAATCCCGCTAAAAACTGGGACTGTCCCGGGTAAATAGGAACGTCTAGTCACACTATTTTCACCTCAGCTTCCCTCGTACACTTTCTGTCACATTTATAACCGTAGATCCGTGCGTATGACCTCGTTAGCTTCTCGGTTTAACGCTAGTAAAAGACGTAAACAGCCAAGGGACCCAGAATTGGCGTCAGAACTCTACAGAGAAAGGTTTAGTGATGCTAACGATGCTAACAATGCTAACGGTGGTGCTGTGTGAGCTGAGGACGGCAGAGACTCTTTCTGCTGTTTCAGACCCTCTCGGTGAGGCTTAGACCGGACTAGAGCGGGTCTGGACCTGGGTCTGGACTGGGCTCTGGTCTAGTCCCGGTCTAGACTCCGGTCTCGGTCTCCAGTCCTGAGACTAACAGCTGAGGATCTCCCAGCATGCACTGCTCTGAGCACTTTCCCCCAGAGACTTCCACTGAACTCATTTATTTAAGCCTGAATTGATTTTTTAATTAAGTCGGGTTTTGGTTTTAATTATGAGGACATATTTAAACCAGGACAGAAAGAAAAAAAGAAAGAGAGAAAGAGACTGAAGCTTTTCACGGCAGCAGAATGTAAAAGTCTTTCTACAATGAACCCACTTGGATTTGGAATAGTAAAAGCAGTAGTTTTGACTAGTTTTGACTAGTTTATTTATTACACTAAGATTATTTGTTTGAAGAAATTACTGACTGCTTTTCAGATTATCAGATGTAGAGAAAAGTGCTTCACCGGGTCATAAAAAAGTTTAAAAATAGGTGCACAGGTGCTTTACGAGGATTAAATTTGGAAATCTCGACAACGAAGCTCTGACCTGGAAAATGTAAAAATGGGCCAATGGTCCAAAACCCGAGACAAACCGACTGAATATATGATCCACCCATCCATTTTCTTCCGCTTATCCGGGGCCGGGTCGTGGGGGCATCAGTCTGAGTAGGGACTCCCAGACTTCCTTCACCCCAGACACTTCCTCCAGCTCCTCCGGGGGGGATCCTGAGGTGTAACCCGCTCTCTAAGGGAAACTCTTTAACTTCTTAGGATCTTTTTTAAGACCGTGTAGTCGAGTGTATTCACCTTGTTGACATGTTTCGGCTGCTGCATCTTCGGTGTTGGTGGTGACGTGCTGTATTGACCCTTTTAGGGCGGAAGTGATTTAAAAAAGCTGCGTGCGCATTTTGGCAACAGAAGTGTCATCGTTCCCCGTTCATTTCGATTCATTCAGACTGAACACGGACATGAGAAGATGGAGACAAAAACATTTCCAGCACCAAAATGTCTGGTTGTTCTGTGTGTGGTTGTCAGAATCGATATTCTACCGGTGAACTAAGGTTTAAAAGTTTTACTCACTGATCGCACGAGGATCTGGCAGTCGGAAAGCATTTATCAAAGTCGGCTTGTTGAGGAAACATTCGCGATCTTTTGGCAATAATCTTTTCGCTGAGCTCGACAAGCTGCTGAGTTCTGCCATATTTCTGTTGCCAAAATGCGCAACTGAGCCTCCGTCACCACTGTTTACTCACACTAAAAGGGTCTACATCAGCTGTTGTTACTTCCTGTAGCCGTGATCAGCCTACAACAAAAAAGAACCTAAGAAGTTAAAGTATTAAGAAGACATAATGAACGTCTTTGGAGGAGGAAACTCATTTCTTCGCTTGTATCTCGATCTGGTCCTTTCGGTCGTTCCCCAGAGTCGGGACCACAGGTGAGGGGAGGAACGTGACTGAGGTAAATCCAGAGCTTTGCCTTTGGGCTCAGCTCCTTCTTCACCACAACGGCCCCAATACAGCGACCGCATCACTGCCGACGCTGCACCGATCCACCTGTCAACCTCACGCTCCATCCTCCCCTCACTGAGAACAATGTTGCAAAAAAGGCCTATCAAAAAATAAGAAAAAATACAAAATTTGGGGTAAAATTGTCCTACTTTAAGTGAAATTATCTGCAAGAAATTTACTTACAAAGTTTTCTTAAAACAAGACAAAATAATGTCAAGTATTCATGGCAAGATTTTTCACCTTATTTTGAGTATATTTATCCTTGATTTAAGTAATTATTGCTTATTACTGCTTATTTCTAGTATATAACATGGCTTAAATCAGGCTATTATTTCTTAAATAAGTATTTGTTTTAGGAAGACCTTTCGAGCATTCACAATATCTTTACATTTGATCAAATGCAACATTAAATCAATCACATTTGAAGCTGCATTTATTGAAATGTCACATTTTCCACTTTTCCAACATCTTAGAAATGCTGTAGATCTGCACCTAAAAGCCCCGGGACACTTCTTTGAGGATAGTGAGGTACATAGATGAGCCAGAAAAAGAACTGGCTTGAGAGGGATGTTAATGAGGCTTAACCTGGCTTCATTTAATATAAAAAGTGCTTAGAATAAGTTGTAATATCTAGATAAGATAAATCAGGATGGAATATCGTGAATCAAGTAAAAAAAATCTTGTTTTATTAAGTAAAAAACCTTTAAATGTATCTTTTGTCACTTTAACTATGCTAGAAAACCCTTTTTTGCAGTGAAGACCCCGAGGTGAATAAAGGACGTTCAGTTGGTGCGCCTCGGGTTTGTGCCTCGCCCATTTTCCATTTTCCTTTAAGGGTTAAATTCTGTTGAGACTTCAGATCATTTTTGCGTTTTCCAGCACAGTTCCCTTGTTCCGGTCCCACAGCTCCGAGCGTCTGCACAGAGACGTCTGAGCTTTTCTCTCGGATGCGTTAAAGCTTTAGTTTTATTTGTGGACTCTTCTGTTGTGACACTTCCACCATCAGCGTCAGAAAAGCTCCGCCTCGTCCTGACGTCCAATCAGAAGCTCCACAAATAAACACTCCACTTGAAAAGAAGCTGAAATAACGCAGTCAGTGATGTCTTTTTGTCAAATCCTGAGGTCAGACTCATCTAAAGTGGTCAAAACTACTCAAACAACTACTTAGGATTCAAGTTATTTAAACTTTTGTGGCGCGAAATGTTACGGACAGGCCTCAGAACAGACAGAATCCCACCAACTTTGGGATATTTTAGTTTATTTGAAGCAAAATCAGTTTTAAAAAGTCCTTGAATTCAGACAATCTGGTCTCAGTTTGAGCATCTTTGACTCGTCCAGGGAACGGTCTGACAACAGAACACTTTTATTGAACTTTAAAACCTTTTGTCAGCTCGTTGTACTTGAAAAGTCGAAGCTCAAGGACTCAAATCAGGGTCAGATCTTCTTAAATCATTTCGGCAACACTTGAGTTTGGGACCACATATTCATTCTTAACTAATTAGAATAAATTTAAGATACTAAGTGCTTAATTGGAGGATTTTTAGTATTTATAAAGTACATATTTCCTGTAATGATCAGGTCTTTCTTCGCTTTTTTTTTAGGCGAATGAGGTCCCACGTCAGATCTTAGCCAAACCTTATAAAAAGTCTCGTAAATCCAGTTTGAGTCAGACTTTTTTCGCTCGAACTTAGTCCTAACCGGGTCTTCGCCGGGTCCCAGCGCCTGCCCGCCCCTGCCGCACCCGTCTGACGCCCCTGTCCCTCTCAGGTCTGCTGGGACTGCAGCTGATCAACGGCAAGAACGAGTCGGCTCACATCTCGGACGCCGTGGGGGTGGTGGCCCAGTCCCTGCAGGAGCTGTTCGAGAAAGAGAACATCACCGAGCCCCCGAGAGGCTGCGTGGGGAACACCAACATCTGGAGGACCGGGCCGCTGTTCAAGAGGTGCGTACGGGCCGGGTTTATGGAGAGGAGAGGCCAGGGATGGGATAAGTAAACCATGTCTAAAACAGGACTTAACGAGGTCTAAAACAGGACTAAACGGGGACTAAACCAGATCTAAAACGGGACTAAGCTGGGACTAAAACAGAACTAAACCAGGTCTAAAACAGGACTAAACCAGGTCTAAAACAGGACGAAAACTGAACTAAACCAGGTCTAAAATGGGACTAAACTAGGTCTAAAACAGGACTAAACCGGAACTAAACCAAGTCTAAAACAGAACTAAACCAGGTCTAAAACAGGACTAAACCAGGTTTGAAACAAGACTAAAACGGGACTAAACAAAGTCTAAATCAGGACTAAACGAGGTCTGGAACAGGACTAGAACGGGGATTAAAATGGAACTAAACCAGGTCTAAAATAGGACTAAACCAGGAGGTCTAAAACAGGAAGAAACCAAGTCTAAAATGGGACTAAACGAGGTTTAAAACAGGACTAAACCAGGTCTAAAACAGGACTGAACCAAATCTAAAACAGAACTAAACTACCGGTAAGTGTAAAACGGAACCAAACCGGGACTAAACGAGGTCTAAAACTGGGCTAAACCAGGAGGTCTAAAATGGGACTAAACCAAGTCTAAAACAGGATTAAACCAGGTCTAAATCAGGACTAAACGAGGTCTGAAACAGGACTAAACCTGGACTAAAATGGAACTAAACCAGGTCTAAAACGGGACTAAACCAAGTCTAAAATGGGACTAAACCAGGTCTAAAATGAGACTAAACCAGGTCTAAAACGGGACTAAACCAAGTCTAAAATGGGACTAAACCAGGTCTAAAATGAGACTAAACCAGGTCTAAAACAGTACTAAACCAGGAGGTGTAAAATGAACTAAACCAAGTCTAAAACCGGATTAAATCAGGTCTTAAACAGGACTAAACCAGGTGTAAATCAGGACTAAACCAGGTCAGGTTCAGGAAATGTTCTGCTCTGTCCCGTCAGTGGGACTTTTTTAGTATCGATACATATGAAAAATGAGGATCTAGTTTTCGATTTCTCGTGTTGGTGTGAGTTAGTGTCAGATTTTGATGCTCGACGCCCCGGGGAGACAGAGGACAGAGGAGGCACGGTGCGGTTCAGTGACCTACTTCCTCTGAGCTGATGTCATGTGACCTGTCATGTGACGTTTGAGTTTAGAGTCACAACCCTGAGCAGCGACGCATCATCCAAACCAATCCCCGAGATACTGTTTTGTACAGATTTCATTTTTTATTTTCATCAGAATCATCCAAAAGGTAAATTCACAAATATTAAACCGGATTTTTTTTTTTTTTTACATTAGTGACTAAACCCAAGAACTCACCGTATTAAAATGAAAGTCCACATCTCAACACTTAAACTGCCCATGTCCTTATTTTTAGACTTAAATTGGAGTCAAAGGAATATTTCTATTGTACATGAGATTTTAAAAATGTATTAGCAAACAATTAAAGGTCCCGTATTGTGTAAAATTGACCCTTGTGAGCTTTAAATCATCTTACAATGTTGTTTCCTCTCTTTATTATTAGTCTCTCTACATCTGTAAAAACTCTAAACACCCTTTTCCACCTTGTGATGTCATGAAGAAGTAGTTTTAACAGCTCCTTTTACCTTTTAGTTCAGTAGAGATCGGCAATTCCAGGGCTGAATTGATCCAAAAGATTCCAGTGAAGATGTGTGGAGTTTAAAAACACAGTGGAGCTCTTCCTAAGTGTTTTCTGTCTGAGAGAAGAGCAATATGAAGGGTTTTAACTTTTAAGTGAAGAAAAACTGTTCCCTAAAGCTGATTTGAAGTCTAACAGAGATTCTGACAGAGCAGTGCCTTCAGTTAGCATCACACACCCACAGAATGTTGATGACATTAAAAGCTCAATAGGTGCAGTGACCAAAGAAAGAGCCAGGACTAAACCAGGCCTAAAACAGGACTAAACCAGGCCTAAAACAGGACTAAACCAGGCCTAAAACAGGATTAAACCAGGTCTAAAACGGGACTAAACCAGGTCTAAAACAGGATTAAACCAGGTCTAAAACAGGACTAAACCAGGTCGAAAACAGGACTAAACCGGGACTGAAACAGGACAAAACCAGGTCTAAACCAGGACTAAACCAGGTCTAAAACGGGACTAAACCAGGTCTAAAACAGGACTAAACCAGGTCTAAAACAGGATTAAACTAAGTCTAAAACAGGTCTAAACTAAGTCTAAACCAAGTCTAAACCAAGTCTAAAACAGGACTAAACCGAGTCTAAAACGGAACTAAACCAAGTCTAAAACGGAACTAAACCAAGTCTAAAACGGAACTAAACCAAGTCTAAAACAGGACTAAACCAAGTCTAAAACAGGACTAAACCAAGTCTAAAACGAGACTAAATCAAGTCTAAAACGGGACTAAACCAGGTCCGGTCGTCTTGTGTATTTTCTGCTGTGCTGGTTCAGACTCAGTGACACAGATCAAACTCGGACTCTCGCTCTGGCTCTCGCTCGGGTTCCTCTGTCTCCACACCGGGATAACGAGCTCTTCATCGTTAGCGCAGGGATCACAGCAGAGGCTCCGACTGGACCTGACAGGCGCCCGCAGAGGTCAGAGGTCAGGGCACAGTTTAGGCAGGACCAGGGGGTTAATACTTCAGTTTGCCTTAGAACTGGACTCAGCATTTACCAGCTAACATCGCGCTACCAGGACTACACCAGGTCTGAACCAGGACTAAACCAAGGCCAAAATCTGGACTATACCAGGGCCAAAATCAGGACTAAACTAAGGCCAAAATCAGGACTATACCAAGTGCAATCCAGGACTAAATCAAGTGCAATCCAGGACTAAATCAAGACCAAAATCAGGACTAAACCAGGGCCAAAATCAGGACTAAACTAAGGCCAAAATCAGTACTAAACCAAGACCAAAATCAGGACTAAATCAGGACTAAACCAGAGCCAAAATCAGGACTATACCAAGTGCAATCCAGGACTAAATCAAGGCCAAAATCAGGACTAAAACAGGGCCAAAATCAGGACTAAACCAAGGACAGAATCAGGACTAAACCAAGGCCAAAATTATGACTAAATCAGGACTAAACCAGGGCCAAAATCAGGACTATACCAAGTGCGATCAAGGACTAAACCAATTCCTAAATCAGGATTAAACCAGGGCTAAAATCAGGACTAAACCAGGGCTAAAATCAGGACTAAACCAGAGCCAAAATCAGGACTATACCAAGTGCAATCCAGGATTAAACCAAGCCCAAAATCAGGACTAAATCAGGACTAAACCATGGCCAAAATCGGGAATAAATCAGGACTAAACCAGGACCAAAATCAGGACTAAACCAAGGCCAAAATCAGGACTAAATCAAGGTCAAAATCAGGACTAAAACAGGGCCAAAATCAGGACTAAACCAAGGACAAAATCAGGACTAAACCAAGGCCAAAATCAGGACTAAATCAGGACTAAACTTAGTCCAAAATCAGGACTAAATTTTGGCCAAAATCAGGACTAAACCAGGGCCAAAATCAGGATTAAACCAAGGCCAAAATAAGGACTAAACAAAGGCCAAAATCATCAAAGCTGCTCTCTGATTGGTTGTTGTCCCTAAACGCTGCTCTCTGATTGGTTGTTGTCCCTAAACCCTGCTCTCTGATTGGTTGTTGTCCCTAAATGCTGCTCTCTGATTGGTTGCTGTCCCTAAACGCGTCTCTCTGGTTGGTTGTTGTCCCTAAATGCTGCTCTCTGATTGGTCGACAGGGTGCTGATGTCGTCCAAATACCCAGATGGTTTGACGGGTCGAATCGAGTTCAATGATGATGGAGATCGACGCTTCGCCACCTACGCCATCCAGAACTACCAGAAACCCGGCAGAGTGATCCAAGTCGGGGTTTTCAACGGGACCCAGGTCAGGACTAGACCGGGTCTAGACCAGGACTCGGACAGGACTAGGACAGGACTAGGACAGGACTACACCAGGACTATATCAATACTAGACCAGGACTACCCCAGGACTAGGACAGGACTACACCAGGACTACACCAAGACTATATCAATACTAGACCAGGACTACACCAGGACTAGGACAGGACTACACCAGGACTACACCAGGACTATATCAATACTAGACCAGGACTACACCAGGACTAGGACAGGACTACACCAGGACTACACCAGGACTATATCAATACTAGACCAGGACTACACCAGGACTAGGACAGGACTACACCAGGACTAGGACAAGACTACACCATGACTTTATCAATACTAGACCAGGACTAGGACAGGACTACACCAGGACTATATCAATACTAGACCAGGACTACACCAGGACTAGGACAGGACTACACCAGGACTATATCAATACTAGACCAGGACTACACCAGGACTAGGACAGGACTACACCAGGACTACACCAGGACTATATCAATACTAGACCAGGACTACACCAGGACAAGACTACACCATGACTTTATCAATACTAGACCAGGACTAGGACAGGACTATATCAATACTAGACCAGGACTACAATAGGACTACACCAGGACTATATCAATCCTGGAACGGGACTAGGACCAGACCAGGACTAAACTTACCAGGTCTGGCTGTGCTCAGGTGGTGATGAACCCTCAGAGGAAGATCATCTGGCCCGGAGGAGAGACGGAGAAACCACTCGGATACCAGATGTCGACGAGACTCAAGGTACAACTTTATTTACGTCAAACTGTAGAAGAATATAAAATGAATTCAACTCTTGACTTGTAAATTGAAGCATCTGAAAGATTTTTAAAGTCAAATAAACAGTTCAAAAGTCCAGAAGTCTGAACTCTGACCGCGAGTTTTAAAAAAATCAGTTCTCCTCACATTTCTCTCTTTATCTTCTTGCAGATTGTGACGATCCATCAGGAGCCGTTTGTTTACGTCAAACCCACAAAGACGGACGGGACGTGTAAAGAAGAATACACCGTCAACGGAGTCCTCATCAAGAAGGTCATCTGTACTGGGCCCAACGGGACTATACCAGGTCTGAACCAGGACTAATACGGGACTGAACCAGGACTGAAACAGGACTGAAACGGGACTGAACCAGGACTAAAATGGGACTGAACCAGGTCTGAACCAGGACTAAAACGGGACTGAACCAGGACTAAACCAGGACTGAAACAGGACTGAAACGGGACTGAACCAGGACTAAAACAGGACTAGACCAGTACTAAAATGGGACTAAAACATGACTAAACCAGGACTAAACCAGAACTGAACCAGGACTGAACCAGGACTAAGACGAGACTGAACCAGGACTGAACCAGGACTGAACCAGGACTGAATCAGGTCTGAACTAGGACTGAACTAGGACTGAACCAGAACTGAACCAGGACTAAAACGGGACTGAACCAGGACTAAACCAGGACTGAAACAGGACTGAAACGGGACTGAACCAGGACTAAAATGGGACTGAACCAGGTCTGAACCAGGACTAAAACGGGACTGAACCAGGACTAAACCAGGTCTAAACGGGACTGAACCAGGACTAAACCAGGTCTAAACCAGGACTAGACCAGCACTAAAATGGGACTAAAACATGACTAAACCAGGACTAAACCAGGACTGAACCAGGACTGAACCAGGACTAAGACGGGACTGAACCAGGACTGAACCAGGACTGAACCAGGGCTAAACCAGGGCTAAACAACGACTGAACCAGGACTGAACCAGGACTGAACCAGGACTGAACCAGGGCTAAACAAGGACTGAACCAGGACTGAACCAGGACTGAACCAGGACTGAACCAGGACTGAACCAGGACTCAACCAGGACTCAACCAGGACTAAACCAGGTCTGAACCAGTATTAAAAAGGGACTGAACCAGGACTGAAACAGGACTAAAAACGGGACTGAACCAGGATTAAAACAGGACTGAACCAGGACTGAAACAGGGCTAAACCAGGACTAAAACAGGACTGAACCAGGACTAAACCAGGTCTGAACCAGGACTAGACCAGCACTAAAATGGGACTAAAACATGACTAAACTAGGACTGAACCAGGACTAAGACGGGACTGAACCAGGACTGAACCAGGACTGAATCAGGTCTGAACTAGGACTGAACCAGGACTGAACTAGGACTGAACCAGGGCTAAACCAGGACTAAACCAGGTCTGAACCAGGACTCACCCAGGACTAAAACAGGACTGAACAAGGTCAGAACCAGGTCTGAGCCCAGATTGAACCAGGACAGAACTAGGACTAAAACCGGACTGAACCAGGGCCAGAAGAAGGATTACACCAGGCCCAGGACTAAACCAGGACTCTGGAATAGTCCTGGTTTAGTCCTGCCTGAAACAGCACTGAAACAGAACTGAGCCAGAACTAAAGCAGAACCAGGATTAACTCAGGACTAAATAGGATGTAGTTTTGCCTGGGGTAGGTCTGGTTTTACGGATCTTATGGTGGATTATGTTTTGTTTGTTTAATGACAAATATTAGTCCCACATGAATGAGTCATTGATCGTGTTTGTTTATCGTGTTTGTTTGTTTATTGCGGTGTTTTTCAGGCCAGCCGATCGTGCCTCAGTGCTGCTACGGCTTCTGCATCGATCTGCTCATAAAACTCGCCATGAGCATGAACTTCACCTACGAGGTTCATCTGGTAGCAGACGGCAAGTTTGGAACACAGGAACGAGTACGTAAAACTACAAAACACTACTGAGAACTACAAAACTTTATTTATGTGTTACAAAAAGACACAGGAGTGAGTGCATGCTAAAAACTATAAAATACTACTGAAAGCTACAAAACTTTATTTATAAATGTTAGAACAGACACAGGAGTGAGTATGTGTCAAAAACTACAAAAGGTTACAGAGAACTACAAAACTTTATTTATAAGTGTTATGAGCAGACACAGGAGTGAGTATGTGTCAAAAACTACAAAACGTTACAGAGAACTACAAAAATTTATTTATAAGTGTTATGAGCAAACACCGGAGTGAACCCGTGCGAAAAACTACAAAACATTACTGAGAACTACAAAACTTTATTTATAAATATTATGTAGAAACACCGGCGCAAGTATGTGCCAAAAAGTACAAACACCAGTTCCAAACTAGGTCTAAACCAGGTCCAAACTAAGTCTAAACCAGGTCCAAACTAGGTCTAAACCAGGTCTAAACCAGGTCCAAACTAGCTCTAAACCAGGGCTAAACCAGGTCTAAACCAGTTCCAAACTAGGTCTAAACCAGGTCCAAACTAAGTCTAAACCAGGTCCAAACTAGGTCTAAACCAGGTCTAAACCAGGTCAAAACTAGGTCTAAACCAGGGCTAAACCAGGTCCAAACTAAGTCTAAACCAGGTCCAAACTAGGTCTAAACCAGGTCTAAACCAGGTCCAAACTAGCTCTAAACCAGGGCTAAACCACTTCCAAAGTAGGTCTAAACCAGGTCCAAACTAGGTCTAAACCAGGTCCAAACTAGGTCTAAACCAGGTCTAAACCAGGTCCAAACCAGGTCTAAACCAGTTCTAAACTAGGTCTAAACCAGGACTATACCAGGTCCAAACTAGGTCTAAACCAGGTCCAAACTAGGTCTAAACCAGGTCCAAACCAGGTTCAAACCAGGTCTAATCCAGGTCCAAACTAGGTCTAAACCAGGTCCAAACCAGGTTCAAACCAGGTCTAATCCAGGTCTAATCCAGGTCTAAACCAGGTCCAAACTAGGTCTAAACTAGGTCTAAACGAGGTTTAAACAAGGTCTAAACTAGGTCCAAACCTGGTCCAAACTAAGTCTAAACCAGGTCCAAACCAGGTCCAAACTAGGTCTAATCCAGGTCTAACCCAGGGCTAATCCAGGTCTAACCCCGGTCTAGTCCAGGTCTAATCCAGGTCTTAAAGTCTGTATATTTTGCCTGTCTGCCGGTGGTGTGACTCCTCTTGGAATCTGCTCTGCTCATGATTCACCGCATCACCTCCTCCTCCTCCGCCTCCTGTTTCCACGGCGACCGACTCCAGCCTGTTTCCCTGACAACGGCTCCATCCCTCTTCCTGATTCCTCATCTGTCTGACCTTGGGTGCGCAGGGGGAGGAGGACGAGAGCGGCTTTAAACCCTCCGTCACAGAGGAAGATTCGGAGAGAGCGCCGTCTGAGAACTGAGCTAATGTCAGAATGATTACACGGGTTTGTGGACTAAAACAGAACCAAACCAGGTCTAAATGTGGACTAGAACAGGACTAAACCAGGGTCTAAGCGGGGTAAACTACTCCACCAGGTCTTAATCAGGATCAGAATGAAGCCAAGACTGAATCAGGACTAAACTGGGACCAGGAAGTGAAATTTTAAGATTAAAAAAATGTCAAACTGGGAAAGATTTTAAAGATTTTTTGTTAAATATTGAGTCTAATGTTGTGCCTAAAGCAGCACTAAACCCACTGTTCTGTTCAGGATTCATGTTCGATCACGAATGATTCAATAATTCACTCAAACAAATCAAATTTTAACCTCACAACTCAACGCGGTTTCTCACATCCAACAAACGTGTTTCTATAAATACACAAACACACTCTCCTGTTTAACCCTCGGAATCTGTGTGTCATTAGCAAAGGACTAAACCAGGACCAAACCAGGACTGAACCAGGTTTAAACCAGGACTAGGGGGGGTTAGACCTGCTTTAGTCCTGGTTCAGTCCTGGTTTAGACCTGGTTTAATCCTGGTTTAGACCTGGCTCAGTCCTGGTTTAGTCCTGGTTTAAACCTGTTCAGTCCTGGTTCAGTCCTGGTTTAGATCTGGTTTAGACCTGGTTTAGTCCTGGTCCAGTCCTGGTTTAGACCTAGTTTGGACCTGCTTCAGTCCTGGTTTAGACCTGGTTTATTTCTGGTTCAGTCCTGGTGTAGTTCTGGTTTGGTCCTGGTTTAGATCTGGTTTAGACCTGGTTTAGTCCTGGTTCAGTCCTGGTCCAGTACTGGTTTAGTTCTAGTTTAGTCCTGGTTTAGATCTGGTTCAGTCCTGGTCCTGGTTTAGATCTGGTTTAGCCCTGGTTTAGTCCTGGTTCAGTCCTGGTTTAGACCTGGTTTAGACCTGGTTTAGTCCTGGTTCAGTCCTGGTTTAGACCTGGTTTAGACCTGGTTTAGTCCTGGTTCAGTCCTGGTTTAGACCTGGTTTAGACCTGGTTTAGTCCTGGTTTAGACCTGGTTTAGACCTGGTTTAGTCCTGGTTTAGTCCTGGTTTAGACCTGGTTTAGTCCTGGTTTAGACCTGGTCCAGTCCTGGTCCAGTCCTGGTTCAGACACAGACTCTCCACACACATATTAAGACCGGGAGTTTGGTTTGGGGAAACGGGAAATGGTCGTTTCCGTCGCCTGAAATGTTCCACAGTACGGCATTAAACATATCTATCTCGTATTTACTTAATTACAGCTGCTTTTACTGCTTAAAAAACACAAGCAGGTTCTACAAAAAACATTCTTTCGTTCTGCAGATCTGACGCGTAACTTGGCTCGGTTTGGTCACTTTTTTGTCTCGCTCAGGTGGATAAATGTGTTTGTGCTCCCGCAGGTGAATAACAGTAATAAGAAGGAGTGGAACGGCATGATGGGAGAGCTGCTCGGGGGCCTGGCCGACATGATCGTGGCTCCTCTCACCATCAACAACGAGAGAGCGCAGTACATCGAGTTCTCCAAACCCTTCAAGTACCAGGGCCTCACCATCCTCGTCAAGAAGGTACACGGACTCTACCTACGTGAAGTCGAACCATCAAACTCAAACCTGCACAAAAACTATGTCAACGTTTGTGCTGCAAAAAGTTTCGTTTGTGCTGCTTTAGTTTTGGAGAAATTAATGATTCTTTTATAGATCAAATTGGGGTCGGCCCCACAGGAAGAGTCAAAAACGCCCAAAATGGTGTTAATCGTTCGTGCTTCGTTTGTGCGATTCTTGAAGTTTTGTTTTCGGCCGATGACGTCGTCCAGCCCCTCAAAATGTTAAATAGGCTCAAAACAGGCAGAAAATTATAGAAAATGTTTGTATTTGGTTTGTGCTGTTTTGTGCTGTGACAGTTTTCCTTTGTGTGTTTATTTCTAAAATTATTAATTATTATTTCTGTGGTAATTACAGGACGTCATTTTCGCTCAGCTGAAGCAGCGACTTCAGCAAAACTAGTGAAGAGAAACGATCTCAGGCTGTGGGAAAGTCTGTATCAGTCTTGTGTAATTTGCTTTAGATTCATATTTTATATAATAATACAGACTTTTCCACAGCCTCAGATCATTTATCGCCATGAGTTTTGCAGAGTTTGCTGCCGTCAG
Organism: Odontamblyopus rebecca; assembly: GCA_030686955.1. Classification (NCBI taxonomy): domain Eukaryota; kingdom Metazoa; phylum Chordata; class Actinopteri; order Gobiiformes; family Gobiidae; genus Odontamblyopus; species Odontamblyopus rebecca. Next base: position 37,199,272 of record CM060661.1, read on the forward strand.
TTGAACGGAAATGATGTCCTGAAAATTGTCCATAATTTTTCCATAATTTCCATAATTTTCCATAATTTCCATAATTTTCCATAATTTACATAATTTTCTGCCTTTTTTGAGGCTGTTTCACATTCTGAGGTTCTGGACGATGTCATCGGCCCAAAATAAAACTCCTAATATCTTAAGAACCAGAATCACACGAACAAAACTTTTTGCAGCACAAACGAAGCACAAACGACTGACTCCATTTTTTGAGCGTTTTGAAGCGTACACATGAGTGGACTAAGCTAACCCGTTAGCCGCCGCGTGCCAAACAGGAAGTGCTTCAGGAGGCTCTTCCGGCTCCTTCTCTCCTTTTTCCCTTTGACTCACACTGGGATCTTCTCGTCCTTCTGTCTGTACCTGCTGCTGTGGCCTCGTCATTTTGGTCTTATTTTTTTTGTCTGTCAGAATAATTCTCTTTATAACATAGAGCCAGCGAAATTTGATAAAAGTTCAGATTTTTCAACTCTCATGTCTGACACCTGTAATCTGACTCTCTGCTCTCTGATTGGCTGTTCTGTGTCACCTGTCTGACTCCCTGCTCTCTGATTGGCTGTTCTGTGTCACCTGTCTGACTCTCTGCTCTCTGATTGGCTGTTCTGTGTCACCTGTCTGACTCCCTGCTCTCTGATTGGCTGTTCTGTGTCACCTGTCTGACTCCCTGCTCTCTGATTGGCTGTTCTGTGTCACCTGTCTGACTCCCTGCTCTCTGATTGGCTGTTCTGTGTCACCTGTCTGACTCTCTGCTCTCTGATTGGCTGCTCTGTGTCACATGTCTGACTCTCCGCTCTCTGATTGGCTGTTCTGTGTCACCTCTGACTCTCTGCTCTCTGATTGGCTGCTCTGTGTCACCTGTCTGACTCTCTGCTCTCTGATTGGCTGTTCTGTGTCACCTCTGACTCTCTGCTCTCTGATTGGCTGTTCTGTGTCACCTCTGACTCTCTGCTCTCTGATTGGCTGTTCTGTGTCACATGTCTGACTCCCTGCTCTCTGATTGGCTGCAGGAGATCCCCCGCAGCACGCTGGACTCGTTCATGCAGCCGTTCCAGAGCACACTGTGGTTGTTAGTGGGGCTCTCGGTTCACGTGGTGGCAGTGATGCTTTACCTACTAGACCGATTCAGGTACACGCGACAACACAACCGAACATAAGAATAACGAAACGTACGGAAGCCGGGAGGGGTCACAACAAATGGAAACGCCGCAACACAACAAAAAGGCACCACAGAAGTGACCCAGGACTCTTTTTCCAAACGAGGAGGATCAAGCGGGGAATTATTTACGAAGGTCAGACAGTGACATCGATCCTGGACACAAAACAATAAATGACTTTTACTCACGTTTCCAACTTCGTTCACTTCTCCGTTCCTTTACTTTTCACATTCTTCTTCTTCAACTTTTCCCGTTCACTTCCCACTAGATCCTCCTCACTTGGTCCACTGGAAAATAGAGTCCTGCGGCCACTTCCGTTATGGATTTTTTTTGGTGTGTTGTGGGTCTTTGTATGTGTTTGTTTTTTTTGTTTGTTTTTTTTCTTTTTTTGGTGTGTTGTGGCTTTGGGTTTTTTGGTGTGGTTTTTTTGGTGTGGTGGTTTTTTGGTGTGTTCTGTTTTTTTTTTTGGTGTATTGTGGTGTTTTTTTTTTTGTATGTTGTTTTTTTGTGTTTTGTGTTTTTTTGTGTTGTGGGTTTTTTGGTGTTTTGTGTTTTTTGTGTGTGTTGTGGCTTTTTTTGTTGTGTTGCACCGTTTACACTTGTTGTGAGATCCCTCGCTTCTGTAGAAACATTCACTGGAAACACCTCAGGTTGGATTTTAAAGGTGCATTGTGTAATTTTTTTCTGGTGAGGGGTCCGACAAATGCTTTTCTCCATGTACACATGTTATTCCTTTGTCTGGAACAGGGGCCACATGAGAAACAGGAAATATTGTGGAGCCAAACTAGCAAAAAACTCAATTCTACACAATATTAATTGCATTTCTTTATTAAAAAAAAAAAAAGCAGACTGTAGAGTTTATGTTCTGACTAAACGACGAAAAAGTGAAGTTGCTTTACAAAAAATGTAAACGGGCTGGTCAAAGTCAACCAAAGGGCTGAATGTGTCCTGGGAATTGTGCAATGCCCAGGTCTGGTCTGGAATGTTCCACAGTGCAGCATTAAAGGGGAACTCAGGCACATTTGAAGCTAAAGTCCGTTGCTAGAGGTGGTCGAATTCTGTCAGAAGCCAAAAAACGGCACAGATCAGTGTTTCCTCGGTGGAGATCTCACTGTGGCAGTGATTCTGTCAAGGCAACAAACTAGTGTAGTGATGGGGGCAAGTTCTGAACTTCCACGTAAAACACCAATTTGCTTCACACTGAAGAAGCTTAACACCACTTTAACCCATCTGACAACAGCCACGAGTCTAACAAACCAAACGCTCTGCCTGGTTCACTCATTAGTGTCTGGAAACGTTAGAAAACAACTTTATAAGCACCTCACACTTCCCTCTGCTGATTTCCCACAGGCCAAAGCCCAAAACACTCGATCGCCGATGTCGTTTCTAATCCCATTTATTTTACCAGTGAATTATATTTTACGGACTTTAGCTTCAAACGTGCCAGAGTTTCCCTTTAAACATTTCTATCTTCATGGAGACCAAACCAGACCAAGTTACAGGTCAGATTTTTGGAGAGGCGACGCCGCTCACAGTCAGAGTGTTTGTTTTTCTAGGGATTTTTGAGCTATAAAACCACCTGTAATTGAATAAACATAAAGTAGAGCTGTTTAATGTGACACTGTGGAACATTCTGGGCAGAAACGAGCAGGTGACGGACCCCGAACCTCAGAGTAATTAGCCTCTTACATTCATCCGTTCATTGTGGTTCGTCCGAGTGCCGTTTTTGCCATGACATAACCATCTGGTGTTCTCCACGTGTCCATCTGTCCATCGTCAGAGCCTCGTCCTGGAGCTCCCCCCTCCTCATGTGTTCCAGACCCTCCTCCATCTCCCCACGAACAGAAGCGGTCAGTTCACATCACCCATCACGACATCTGTGTTCGTTTGACGTTTGACCCCGTCCATCAACTGTTAGGTGTGTGTCTGTGTGTGTTTATTACAGCTGAATTGTTGCTCTGATTCAAACGTCCCATTTTACGCTATTTTCTGATCATTTCCTCGTCACAAACACACCTGGAGTTGCGTTTCGTTTCATTCGCACATGTTCAACACACAAACCTGCAGATTTAGGCCGAGTTCTTCTCTGAAATGGAAAACACTCCACCTTTTCCCACCTTGTGATGTCATGCGGTAATGCCGGAAGTGTTTTTAAACTCCACACACCTTCACGGGACTCATCTGGAGATGGTTTCTGCCCTGGAATTCCCAATCGTTACTGAACTAAAGGTAAAAGGAGCTGTTCACTTCACTGCAAGAAAGCTTAAGATATAAACACTTAAATAAGATAAGATAAGATGAGATAAGATAAGATAGGACTTTATTGATCTCGCAGTGGAGAAATTCAACAGTCACAGTAGCTCCAGGACAGTTTAATGGGAAAAAAAAAGGAAAAAAGTAGAAGAAATCTACCAGAAAATGACTTAAACGTAGTGAAATTATTTTGCTGCATGGACAGATCACTTTACTGGACAAGTTCTCTTAAAACAAACGACTTCTAGACGAGAATGAAGCGTCTCAGAATGAGTAAGTCGATAATAAATCTGAAAACAAGTTGAAAAACCAAATGTAAGTTTTAAAATCTTGGCCGGATCAGAGACATTTGCAGTGTTGAAAACTTCCGCTTCATGACATCACGAGGTGGAGCAGAGCATTTTGAGCTTTGCAGATGTAGACAGACGAATAATAAAGAGTCACTCAAACATGTGAATGAAACAAAACATAACTCCAGGTCTGTTTTTGAGGAGGGAACGACATTAGAACACGATCTGAAGCTCACAGGAGTCATTTTCGCGTCATATGAGACCTTTATTATTATGCTGCTGTTGTGTTTTCAGCCCGTTTGGAAGGTTCAAAGTAAACAGCGAGGAGGAGGAGGAGGACGCTCTGACCCTCTCCTCGGCCATGTGGTTTTCCTGGGGAGTACTGCTGAACTCCGGTATAGGAGAAGGTCAGTGTCTGTGGGGAACGTGCACACTGAGGCCATTTTAAACCACACAGAGTAAAACAGAACAGGTCACGATAACTGGAATTAAAGGTTGTGTAGAGGATTTAGAGGAAGAAGTAGAAAACAAGTTCGCTACGACAACAACAAGCAGCCGCAAACAGATTTTTCTTAGGGTTGCGTTCAAAATTACGTTTTCAGATACAAGATGTCGCATTCGTGTCCTGAAAAATGTTTGTCAAGCTCTTGGAAATAAAGTATGTTTTTAAATGATAAGCAGACGTTTCCTGTCCGGAAGTAATTTAGCGACCGACGTGTTCGTCTTTAAGGCAACTCTGGCACATTTACAGCTGTACTAACACATGCTGATTAATGTGCACTGTCCCATATTTAAGAAATAAACATAAACATATACAGTTCTATATTTAGCTCAAAGTGCTCATGATGTAAACTTGTGCAAATAAAACAACAAAAAAACTAAGTAAATGGTAAAAAAACAAAACAAATATAAATGATATAAAACAAATGTAAAGGGTAAACAAATGTAAATGATAAAAAAACAAATTCAGTCGCGCCATCGCCGGAAGGAATCTCCAAGAATCACCTCAGTTTGGCTTCGTCTCTTCTTCTTTCAGCGACCTCAAAAACTGACTTTTTTTTGCAGTGAAATGGTCGTGGATTCCCGTCGGCCATTGCGGCAAACTTTGTGCGAACTGCAAGGAAGCTACAGTTCGGAAAAGCCGCTCAGAACCGCTGTGTTGGTCAAGTAAACGGCGTCTTGTGTATGTGGAATGTGTGAGAGGTGAACGTAAACCGCGTAATCCCAGTGCGCCGGAAAAGCAGCTACGCTAGAAACCGAAAGCATTTGATTGACGACCTTACAGCCCACTGCAGAGCACCATTTTCTATCTGGCTCCAGCACGTCCATAGTCCACAGTGAATTTTCATTCTCTTTTTTTGGTCATCATAATTATAAGGCTGCTGCATCTCTACAATGCTGTCATTGACAATTTGAAACGGGAAAAAAATCCTCCATACAACCTTTAAGAATGTTTTATCATGATTTGAGTAAATGTCACTTGACACGTAAAGTGATCTACCAATGGAACAAGACTTACGCCAAAAATATTCATTATGTCTTCTTAGTACTTTAACTTCTTAGGTTCTTTCTGTAATATGAAATTATGTCTTGCTACTGTCACGTTTAGGATTACGTTAAGGATTCAAAATGCAGGATTCTCAGACACTTGCAAAGTTGTTTGATTAAAAATAACAAAAATCTGAAAAATTAGCAAAAACGAAGATCCACGAGACACAATGAGAGGTTTTAGAAGTTTAAAAATACAGAAGATGTGAGAGGTTCAAGTATAAAAATTTACTGTGATGGAATAAAAAAATAGTCTATAGTCTAAAATAATAGTGAGACTCTGTTGGAATTATAATAAATGTTTAAGAATTACATGGAGACAAGTGAATGCGTTTCATCAGAGGCCGTGTCTTTGTCGGGACTTTCTAAAGTTTGTTCTTTATGGCGGTGGTTTGGAGGTGAACTCTGGGGTTTGGAGGTGAACTCTGGGGTTTGGAGGTGAACGTTGGGAGTTCTATAGAAGCTACAGAGCAATATTAATATAAATTGAGTGTTCGAAATTCCCGGTGTTTGTGTTTTGCAGGAGCGCCGCGCAGTTTCTCGGCGCGTATCCTGGGAATGGTGTGGGCAGGTTTCGCTATGATCATCGTAGCCTCGTACACTGCCAACCTCGCTGCCTTCCTGGTGCTGGACCGGCCTGAGGAGCGCATCACTGGCATCAACGACCCCAGGGTCAGTCACAAGGACGTCTGCCGGGGTGGGACCAGATCTCATGGCACAAGATCTCGCACCACATGATCTCGTGCCACTAGATCTCGCTCCATAAGATCTGGTGCCACAAGATCTTTTGCCACAAGATCTTGTGAGACAAAATTGCCACAAGATCTCGTGCTACAAGATCTTGTGCCATAAGATCTTTCGCCCCAAGATCTTTCGCCCCAAGATCTTGTGCCACAAGATCTTTCGCCACAAGATCTTGTGAGACAAAATTGCCACAAGATCTCGTGCCACAAGATCTCGTGCCACAAGATCTCGTGCCACAAGATCTTGGGCCACAAGATCTCATGAGAAAAAACTGCCACAAAATCTCACATAAGATCTCTTGCTGCAAGATCTTGCTCCATAAGATCTCGTGCCATAAGATCTCGGGCCACAAGATCTCGTGAGAAAAAATTGCCACAAGATCTTGCTCCATAAGATCTCATGCTGCAAGATTTTGCGAGACAAAATTGACACAAGATCTCTTGCAACAAGATCTCATGAGATAAAATTGCCACAAGATCTCGTGCCACAAGATCTTGCTCCATAAGATCTTGCGAGAAAAAATTGGCAAAAGATTTCTCGCCACAAGATCTCGGCCCACAAGATCTCTCACCACAAGATCTCTCACCACAAGATCTCGCTCCATAAGATCTCGTGCTGCAAGATTTTGCAAGACAAAATTGATACAAGATCTCTCACCACACGATATTGAGTCAGAAGATCTCGTGCCACAAGATCTCGCAAGAAAAAATTGACACAAGATCTTGTGAGACAAAATTGCAAGACAAGATTGTACACACATAAGAAAAATTATCTGGTGAGATTTTTGTTTCCAAGTGTTTACATTTCGATTGGACAAAAGTTAGTTATTTGTTGGTGAGGTTTTTTTTCTTTTTCAGTTCCAAAAAGCAATGATAGAATGTGAAAAATATAAAATCAAATGTAAAAAAAAGAAAACATGTGGCCAAAATTAGAAACTGAATCTCAAAATGTATTAGAATATATTAGAAATCATGTCAAAATATATAAATATACGGTTTTGGACTGAAAATACTGAAGATTTTCGACTGTTCATCTGATATAAAGGAGGGTTTATAGGGGTGGGCTACACAACAAAAGGAGGAAGTAGGTTTTTAAAGGTCTTAAATCTCCCACAAACCCTTAACCAGAAACACAGCAGCTTTTCTCAGATGTGAAAGTGAAACTGGGGTAGAACGAGCTCGGCCAATCAGAGCGCCGGTTTCAGAAGAAATAAAAACATGCTGCTGCTGTTATTATTAGCTCCAAACTGTGTGAAGTGGCCTCATTTAGTCACTAAGTCTGTTTTTACACAACAGGCCACTCCATTCTCACGTGTAAAAAAGTAGTCCAGCTTTAAAAATGCTGCTTGTTTCTATGGAGATGTCACTGATCTGCCCGGAAAGTTCCGCAGTGTGACATTAAACAGCTCTACTTTACATTTATTCAATCACAGGTGGTTTTATAGCTCAAAAACACCTAGAAAAACAGGCGTTCTCACTGTGAGCGGGGTCGTCACTCCACAGATCTGACCTGTAACTTGGTCTTGGTTTGGTCTCTGTGAAGATAGAAAGGTTTAATGCCGTACTGTGGAACATTTCAGACAAAGCAATAACATCTGCATGGAGAAAAGTGTTTCACGGAGCCTCCACCAGAAAAGTCAGACTGCAAATTTCTCTGATCTGGCCGAGATTTTCAAACTTCTATCAGGTTATTCATCTTGTTTTCAGATTTATGATCTGCTTGCTCGTTCTGAGGCGCTTTATTCTTGTCTAGAGGTCGTTTATTTTAAGAGAACTTGTCAAATAAAATGATCTTGCTGCACAGACAGATAATAATTTCACTACTTTCAAACCATTTCATGATAGATTTAAGTGTTTGGATCTTAAATTTTGGCCTATCTTTTTTTGCAAAGTACACAGTGCATCTTTCAAAGTACTCCAGATTTAACATTTCTGTTTCTCTGTGTGTCAGTGGACGTAGCTGAGTCGCTAGCCGTACTTTCCAAATAGGAAGTGATCATGGATACGCCTCCGGCTCCGTAGAGTCTGGCTCCAGTTCACTTTGTATTGAAAAAATGTGATGTGGGAAGATGTGGGACCGTGTCTTTGAGCTCAAGTCCCAGTCAAGTCCCAAGTCAAAAACCAGCAAGTCCAAGTCGAGTCTCAACCCTGTAGCCCATGAGTCCAAGTCAAGTCCCAAGTCAAGTCCAAGTCGTCTGCTTTGAACTGCTTTGAACAAGTCATTTCAAGTTTTCAAACCAAAGTACCAAATATAGCTAAGATTTTGGCTTTTTATATGACTTTTAAGATACATTTAAAAAGTCCTGGTATATTTATATATGAATATTTATATTGAGTTGTAGAAAGGCAGATTTTTCCTTTGTAAATGTCTTGACAAGATCTTAGTGCGAATCCTTAGAACAGAAAGAATTCAGATTTAAAAGTTCTTTTTTTTAGAAGCATCAAGCCTTCTCAAGTCCCAAGTCACTGACCTTCAAGTCCAAGTCGGGTCCCAGGTCTTAGTCTATTTTATCAAGTCAAGTCTCAAGTCCTAAAAATAGTGACTCAAGTCTGACTCGAGTCCAAGTCACGACTCACAAGTCCCCTCCTCTGGCAACTGCTGCTGCCAGACTCGTCATTTTGGTCTTAAAATGTTCGTATTAAGCCGCTCTTACATGATCCTGGGGGTTTGTATTTCACTATTTTGTCCGTAAATCAGTTCCTATTCCTAATATGAAACTCAACTCCAAATTCTGCCCATAACTACTGGCCTCGATGAGCTTCACTCATCACTGACTGGAGCTAATGCTGTGGGTGACGTCACACTTACTTAGTCCACTTCTATAAACAGTCTATGATTTTTACCTGACATGAGAATTGTGTTTTCCTCTCTGGTCTATTTTGTCTTTTATTTTCTATTTTTGTCTCTTATTTTCTATTTCGTCTCTTTCTATTTTGTCTCTCATTTCCTGTTGTTGATTTTGCAGCTGAGGAACCCCTCGGATAAGTTCATCTACGCCACAGTGAAGCAGAGCTCAGTGGACATTTACTTCCGGAGGCAGGTGGAGCTGAGCACCATGTACCGACACATGGAGAAGCACAACTACGAGAGCGCCGCCGAGGCCATCCAGGCCGTACGAGACAAGTAAGACCAGAATATGGACCAGAATATGTCCTATAACCTGCTCTGATGAGGCTGTTCTGGGGTCAGCTTCCTGTTTTACGCAACAGTCCTCACCGTCGAGGGTTTTAAGTCTTGTCTTAAAGGGACAGTTGTGAATTTTGGACATAGGGCCTCATTTCCTCGTGAGTGTTGGAGACGTGTGGAGACACTTTTTTAAATCTTCCATCCAGTCCTTGTATTTGCAGAGGTTGCTGGTGCTAGGCTAGTGCAAGTCAATGGCCATAGTCGTCCTGCCACTAAAAACAGTCTTACCCACTCCACAGTGACAAAACTATTATAACTCCAGACTGTCCATGTGAGCGTCTGTGTCCAGAGAATAATTTTAGAAGTAAAACCAATCTTTGCATTTGAAGGATTTATGCCTGGGCAGCAGTAGCGAGTTGTACTGTTGTAGCGGGCTGATGTGCTAGAGTTGTGCGACATCCAAATTTTGATCCCGTTAAACCATCTCATCATTTTATCCGGGTTTACGGTTTACTGTAACTAATTAAGAATAATTTTGTAGTTGCACCTAAACCATTCAGAACCAGAAGAGCAGCATTATATTTGAAGATGAGGCTCGAGTTCTGATCAAACCAAACTTTGCAGCGCGTTTTATCGCGTCAGCATCATAGCACGAGCTGTTTTTATCAGTGCTTATACTGTATGCAAATGAGCCATGCGCTTTGACGGCAGTCGGACGCGGTGCGTAGGGGCCGCACGTCCACACAAACATGTTTTGATGCAGAACCATAAATTGGGCTTTACCGTCTCCTCAGTGAAAGTCTGACTTCGCCCTCGAGCGGGAACTTTCTCCTCTTCAGCCTCGTCCCCTCTCGACTCTCGGCTTCAATAAAACGTCTCCATCACAAACTTTTGGGCTCAACGTCCCACACGAAGCGTCAGTCAGGTTTTTTTCTTCTTCCTCGCTGCATGTGGATGGAAATCTCCGAGCGGAACCACGTTTGAAGAGGAGAGAGAGCGGAGGGAGAGAGTCGGTGCTGTGCCCGGTGTCCGAAGCGACTGTGGTGGATCTGGCCTGACGCAGGGTCGTAGCTCCGTCAACATTTGTGTCTCTCCCCTGAAGCCAAAATGCTCCTAATATTATATTAGGTCCTTATGCAGATTTTTTTAATGACGGTAATGAAACTGATACCATTGATACTTTGTGATACCTCGGTGTACTGTATTACCGCCCAACCCTGCTGTGGAGTGGGTAAGACTGTGTGACAACTATGGCCCTTTAAGATCCACTTTTTATTCTCTTATGTGATGTCATGAAGTGGTCATTTTCAACTTAGCTGCTTTACTCGACAACTGTTGCTTTTATTTTCTGTTTTAATACCTGTGACCTTCTGTAGACTTTCTATCGACAATCTCAATGTGCTGCTGAAACAGTTTAAATTTAAATGAGGCCAAAAGTCACTTCCTGTTTTACCACATAATGACCCGACCACGAGGAGTTTAGAGTTCAAGAAAAGAACACAGCCTAAAAATAAAACATCATCACACAGACGCACAAAAACAGCAGAATAAAGCCTCTCGCCGCGCCTCTTAAATGACTTTCAACCTACTTTTGTCCACCTTAAACCTGGAGGATCTGAGCCTTCACCCTCACGCTCACAGACGTTTGGCACAGTTTTGCGGTTTCAGAACAGCTTTTTTCACCCTGAACTGAAACTGGGCACGAGTTTGGCCAATCGGAGCGCCGCTTTCTGATGAAATAAAACCACATTGTCAACACAAAACGGAAAAAAACAAAATAAAAGGTGGTTACCCCAGCTGTAAATAGAGCTTTGTGTAATACTGAATTAGATATAAAGTGTTGCCACGAGACTAAAATGGTGTACAGTGATCCCTCGTTTATCGCGGGGGACGCTCCAAAAATAACCCGCGATAGGTGAAATCCGTGAAGTATCAGCTTTATTTTTTACTGTTATTTTACAATGCAATACTTTACTGCAGAATGAAACAAAAAATAAAACCATTTTTCAGGCCCAAAATGTGTTTAAGAAATAGAAATATTAACATTTTCTTACAAATAACTATAATAGCTTAAAGAACGGTGTTGTAAAACAATATTTTTTATATAGTAATGAACACAAGGTAGGAAACACTGTCACTCGCGTATTTCACAGTCCCTCCAGCTGCGCCTCTTCGTCCTGACTCCGCTGCGCTGTAGCGTCTTTTTCTACTGAAGGCTGCGCGACCAAGTGTTAGTCCTTCCTCCTCTTCTTTATCAACAAGACACAGATTCACTGTAAAAAAAAAAAAGCACTGTAAAAATTCCGTGAAGCAGCGAAGCCGCAATAGGTGAAGCGCGATATAGCGAGGATCACTGTATACGGTTTTGACACCAAGGAACAGAGTCAACAAACCGGAAGTACCGTGATGTCGCGTATTCTGCGTAAAAGCTTTAGGCAGGTGTGAAAAATGCTGTAAACAAAGAACGCTTTCAAAAATATAAATAATGATTGTTTGTTTTTATCAGTTTACAAAATGCAAAGTGAGAGAACAACAGAAAAAGTCATTCAGAACTCTCTTGAGCGTAAAGAAGAAGTTGTGTTGGTGCTGGTCTGGCCCCACAGGCCCTGACCTCAGCATCATGGAGTGAGTCTGGGATTAACATGAAGAGACAGAAGGATGTGAGGAAGCTCCATCCACACAAGATCTGAGCTCAGTTCTTCAACATGTTTGGAACAGCGACCAGCCCAGTTCCTTCACAAACTGTTTGCAAGTAAAAACCCAGAAGAACTGAGGCTCTTCTGAAGGCAAAGCTCACACCAAATACTGATTTGGTTTAGATTTCTCTTTTGTTCATTCACTGCATTTTGTTGACTGATGAAAATAAATGATGAACACTTCCATTTTTGAAGCATTCCTAGTTTTTATTTTTTCTTCAATTTTTCTACTCCTGCCTAAAACTTTTGCACAGAACTGAAAACGGCACTTTTGGTTAATGGTTTTCCGTGGCAAAATACCAGTGGAAGAGTGTTGTATATTCTCCACCAGCTTCATAAATCTGCCCCAACACCAAATCTTCACCCAACAAGGTCGACAGAGAACAGATTCTGTCCATGAAGAATTTATCCACAACGATCGAGGGAAGAAAGACGAAAACTTAAAGGAAACGACGACGAGCATCAGTGAAACGACTGAGCAACACTAACGTTCTGGTCCTGGAGAAAACAGAAGGAACTTGTTCACTCAGACTGATTCTACAATAAAAATTAAAAATCGATTTTGTGTGTTAGCATAGATAGATTTGTGCTGTTCGAATGCTACAGATGCTCACAGATTACAAGTCTCGCATTTAAACTGCACAAATCGATCTCTGCTAATGTCGACATCATGAAATCAATTTTTATTTTAATTGTAGAATCAGTCTGAGTGAACAAGTTCCTTCTGTTTTCTTCAGGACCAGAACGTTAGTGTTGCTCAGTCGTTTCACTGATGCTCGTCGTTGTGTCTTTCTTCCCTCGATCGTTGTGGATAAATTCTTCATGAAGAATGTTTCTCCTTTGTGGACCTTGTTGGTTGAAAATTTGGTGATGGGGCAGATTTATGAAGCTGCTGGAGAATACTGTATATGACACTTTACCACGGGGATTTTGCGATAGAAAAGCGTTGACCGGAAGTTTCGCCACATACAACATCGTGGCCACTAAAAACATTCTTTATTTTTACCATAGAATTTGATTGATTGAGGATTTTCCAAGGAAAGAGCAACACGGCGACTGTTTGTCCTGTTCCAAACGCCTCCTCCCGCCTCCTCCTTACTCTAGAAATCACACTTGTTTACAGCCGGGGCACGTTCAGAATCGTAGTAGTAGTAGTAGTAGTAGTAGTATTTTGACTCATTTCCTCTCTCCACAGTAAGCTCCACGCCTTCATCTGGGACAGTGCGGTGCTGGAGTTCGAGGCGTCTCAGAAGTGTGACCTGGTGACCACCGGGGAGCTGTTCTTCAGGTCGGGATTCGGGATCGGGATGAGGAAGGACAGCCCCTGGAAGCAGAACGTGTCTCTGGCCATTCTCAGGTGCCCGCACGTCTTACTATTTATTCCAGGTGCACTGCGTAAGTTTTCAGGTGGGAGGTCTGCTACCCTGGAGATTCTTTTGCTTTAGACTTAGACAAACTTTATTGATCCACAAGGGAAATTATTTGGACACAGGTCTAGGTCTGTTCTTGTTTCCATGTTCAGGAATCGTACTTCTGAGCTTTGTCGGATCTTTCAGAGTACACCTGTCCTAAAAGAGCTGAACGAAGCGTTTGTTTGTCCACAGTTCTCATGAGAACGGGTTCATGGAGGATCTGGACAAGACCTGGGTCCGATATCAGGAGTGTGACTCACGAAGCAACGCCCCTGCCACCCTCACCTTCGAGAACATGGCAGGTCAGTCCCACACACCAGAGTCAAGAAGATCCTGCTCTAGTCCTGGTTTAGTCCTGGTTTAGTCCTGGTTTAGTCCTGGTTTTGCTCTGTCTGGTGCTGTTTAGACTTGCCTGTTCAAATAAATGTTTGCTTAAATGTTGGGACCAGGACTGTTTATGCTTTCTTCTTGGCGTCTTTTCAATACAAAACTGTTTGTAATCATTCTAATAATTTATATTAGAGATTTTAACCCTGTTTTTTGCCTCTCAGAGGTCTTTATGCTGGTTTAGTTTGGTTTTAATCCTGGTTTTTGCCTCTCAGGGGTCTTCGTGTTGGTTTAGTCTCATTTTAACCAATTTTTTTGTCTCTCAGGGGTCTTCATAGTGCTTTGGTCTGGTTTTAACCCTGATTTTGCCTCTCAGGGGTCTTTGTGCTGGTTTAGTTTGGATTAAACCCTGTTTTTTGCCTCTCAGGGGTTTTTATGCTGGTTTAATTTTATTTTAACCCTTTTTTTTGCCTCTCAGGGGTCTTCATAGTGCTTTAGTCTTATTTTAACCCTGGTTTTTGCCTCTCAGGGGTCTTTGTGCTGGTTTAGTCTGGTTTTAACCCTGGTTTTTGCCTCTCAGGGGTCTTCATGCTGGTTTAGTTTTATTTTAACCCTGTTTTTTTTCCTCTTAGGGGTCTTTGTTCTGGTTTAGTCTTATTCTAACCTTGTTTTTTTGGCTCTCAGGAGTCTTCATGCTGGTTTAGTCCGGTTTTAACCCTGTTTTTTGCCTCTCAGGGGTCTTTATGCTGGTTTCGTCTTATTTTATCCTGTTTTTTGCCTGTCAGGGGACCGTGCCGGTTTAGTCTGGTTTTAACCCTGTTTTTTGTCTCTCAGGGGTCTTCATGCTGGTGGCTGGAGGGATCGTGGCCGGGATCTTCCTCATCTTTATCGAGATTGCGTACAAACGACACAAAGACGCGCGCAGGAAACAGATGCAGCTGGCCTTCGCTGCGGTCAACGTGTGGAGGAAGAACCTACAGGTGACACGTTTTACCGTTTTTATCCACAATTTGTACCGTCAAATACTGTTACAGAGGTGTTTTTAGTGTTTTCTTTCTGCTCTGTTAGCCACGCTCCAACCCTGACACTGATCGGCCTCTAAAACACAAACATACTATACGTGTTTTCATATTAAACCTGTTTAAAGAAGTTATATTGTGCAAAAATAAAATATTTTAGAGCATAATCTCATTTAGGGCAACATACAAACCCAGAAGTCAGCAAACATGTTTCTTTTATTAAGTCGTTTTAGATCAACATTGCGATTTAAAATGTATATAACATAACATAACAATATAACATAAAGATCCACTGGTGTCAAAGATTATAACTGTTTACCAGACAAAAGCACAATATCTCTTCTTTAACATTTAGCGTAAATTGTAAAAACAAACAAAACAAACATCATCTGTCTTGTTATACTTGTCAAATAGTTTTATTAGAAAGGGCCTGTAGATGTTTCGGTTCATGATTGTAGTTGGAGCCTGGTCGGAATAGTGTTTGTTTTGTAAATTTGTAAAGATTTTGTCAGATTTCATAGCGGTTTGTGGAGGACAGAACCCCGGAAGAGGTTCAGACTGAGTTTCTTTGAGGCTTTTGTGTTTTTAAAATGTTTGATAAAGTTAAACAGAGAACGGTGAGACTGAAAGTTCGTCTGCAGAGGCCTGAGGTTTCACTAAAATACGTCTTTGCGTTTGTCTGTAGTGAATCTGCTCATTATTTAAACACCAACTTAATATTTTATTCACAAACGTTACATTAACGCAAACTCACCTCCAGAAAAAAACGTCGCACGAAATCTGAAGATGGAGAAGGTTTCTGTGTCAAAGCTTCAATTGGGTGGAAATAGAGATAAGGTAAAGATAAGGCTTCTTTTTATAGTAAATATATGGCCACAGACACGGCCCGCGCACCTCATCTAAGCTCGTCTACAAATATATTTGATGAGTTTAAATGGAGAATACTCAAGATCCTCTGAGTGTGTGATGAAGAACCACTGTGGCCTGTGCTGCCTCCGTTAGCGTCGCCTTTCAGAAGGTGTCGTCAGATCTGACTCTTCAGATCCAGGAGTTTGTTTCTAGAGTCAAAGTTCAGTAATGATGTTCTAATATCACGTGACATGTAGACCTGTACTGTACTGAGGCGTTCCTGTGGGTAAAGATGCAGAGGAACATCTGTGGAGCATCAAGTCCAGCCTCATCCTTTATTACATTATTCTTATTGTTCAGAGAGAGAGTTTCTAAAATAATATAATAATAATATATTTTCAGTTTGTGTAACCACAGAAGCTTCATAACATGAGGCCTCTCCTCTCAGCTCCACAGCGCTGTGTGTGTGCTCAGCTGGACCCGGCTCCTGTTAGCTCCAGGAGGACTGTCTCTATAATATCATGGCTGCCCTGAGGCCAGAGCAGCGCCTCCTGGTGGAGGCTGGAGTACAATGTCTGACCTCAGAGTGAGTGAGACCTGTGAGTCTGAATAAGTCATGTGTGTGAGCGAGAACTTCATATTAAAAACATGAGCAGAATCTGGCTCTGCTCTGTTGCTGTAAAACTTTAATTCAGCTGCAGGGAAAAGTGACAGGGACACCCGTGTGACCTCTGACAGGGACCGCTGTGACAGGGACCGCTGTGACAGGAGCTCTGGGATCTCTGTGACTGAACTCATCATGATCACAACACTACAGAGCTGTACTAGACACATGACCCCAGGTCAGCCTCAGACACTCTGCGCTCAGCACAGATCAGCCACAGTATAAACCACAGGAACACAACACACAAACCTGCAGCACAACACACAAACATACAACTCACAAACCTACAACACAACACACAAACATACAACACAAACCTACAACACAACTCACAAACCTACAACACACAAACCTACAACACAACACACAAATCTACAACACACAAACCTACAACACAACACACAAATCTACAACACACAAACCTACAACACAACACACAAACCTACAACACACAAACCTACAACACAACACACAAACCTACAACACACAAACCTACAACACAACACACAAACCTACAACACACAAATCTACAACACAACACACAAACCTGCAACACAACACAAACCTACAACACAAACCTACAGCACAAACCTGCAACACAAACCTACAACACAAACATACAACACAAACCTCTACACACCTGCACCTCTGCAGTCTGTGGTCAGTTCACTGTGTATGAACCACAGACTGTATAAAGAAGTGTTGTGAGTGTGACGTCACCACATTGTTCAGCTTCACTCAGATGAACCTCATGATGTTACAATTACAGGAGTGAATCTGGAGCCAGGGTCTATGTTATGAACAGGATTTTTTGACAGACAAAACATTGAGGAAAAAACCCCTCAGAGATCATGTAGAGCACGTTAATGTGAACAGTTTAAGACCGAGTTTGCCGAGGTTCACAGCAGCAGGTACAGCGAGGAGCCACAATATTCTAATCTAAGTCAATGGGAGCCAGAAGGTGAATCCAAGATGCCCTGTCAGAACACGGGTCATTTGATTTCACACAAATGCTCTGTGCTTCAGGCTGCAGGTGCAATATCTCGCTCAGCCACACATCAATCTGCGGTCATGGTCAGAGGAGCCGTGTCTTATCCAGCTCTTATTATAGAATTATAGATCCTTGGAACTTCCTGGTTGGAGCGTGGCGACTAGCACATTAGCTATGTCTGCTAGGTCTGCGGTCTGGACTCAACCCAGTCCAGCTCCACTGACCACAGATCTGCCCCAAAGCCTGGAACAAGCCAACAACAACAAGAACCGCTACGACAATTATAAATTGAGATTTATTTCCACAGCTCCTCAGCAGAATCATCCTTCCATCATCGGACCTGCTGATTCAAACCGCAGGAAATCACCCTCCAGATCTCCCTCTGTTTAATAAATGATGTAAATCTGCTGTAACGCTCATAGAGGATCGCTCCGACATGAAGCGTTTGACCTGTTTCCTCACATGTTCCAGAGCTTTTCCCCGCGCTAAACCCTCTCCGGATGTGGTCACCGGTCTGAACCCAGAGCCCGTCCGCTCCAGATGTGCGGCAGCAGCTGCTCTCTACGCTACATTAGCATCGGGCTAGTGGCTCATTAGCATTTCAAACACCAAGCGCTAACGCTGACAGATCCGGGCTAACGCTTCATTAGTGCTGAGTGGGTTCCGGCAGCTGCGCGTTTAAACGGAGAGCGATAAAATAACCCACGCCGGGGCAAAGGTCTCTGCAGACGAACGCACCAGCTCACTGTTCTCTGATGGGGTTAAAGAAAAGGATTATTCATGAAACCAAAGCACAAAGCAGCTAACAAGGAAAAAAATGAAGCGTACAGCCTTATTGTTTATTTGTACAGAAAGCTGCTTTAAAGATGCATTATGTAACTTTTCTGGCAGAGGGTCCACCACCTGCTTGCGTACATGGAGATGGTTTTGCTTTGCTTGGAATGTTCCACAGGATTAGGGCGTCCAGACGTCCCTGTTTACCCGGGACGGTCCCAGTTTTGAGCCCTGTGTCCACTGTCCCAGCAGATTTATCCAAAACCAGAGATTTGTCCCAGTTTTATAAAAGAAATGTCCCAGATGTCCCTATTTTTGACCAACCTGATCCCTGCCAACAGTAAAGAGAGGCAGAAACTGTCATTTATTTAGGTAAAATACAGAAAAGGATACTTAAAATGACCAAAACACAAAGAAAATGTGACTACAGTAATGCTTAAAATCAGGGGTTTTCAACTTGGTGAATGTTTCTCCTCTTCTTAGTGCAGGGGTCACTAAACTTTTTTTTCTCTGGGGGCCTCATTATCGCTCCTGACTGTGAAGGGGGCCGGGTTCGGGTTTGGTTGGTTTCGTAGTGACAACGCAGATTATATTCTTTGAAAACTGGCACACTTTCTTTACATATCAGACAAACTGCACGGCCCTTAACACTGAACAAACAAAAAAAAATCAGTCATTCACTGAAAACTCGACATTCTCGCTCAACTTTTCATACTTTAGCACGAGCCCTTTTGCTTAAGTGCATCACAGAACTCGCGCGTTGACTGGCACTGTTTGATCTCGAGCTTGTCAGGTGACGAAAATTCTGTGGCAAATGTAAATGCCTCATATAATTATGTAAATACTCCATATAAATATGAATAGGAACCGAACCCACTCCCCGACCAGGTGAAACCAAACTTTAATCAGAATCAGACGTGTTCTGCTGGGTTCTGTCTCATCTCTTGCTGCTGATTTCTGTTGAGATGGAATCAGAAAATCTTACAGCTGATACACGCACGCAGTTACCCAGATCAGTACTGCTGCAGATATGGACACATGTTTTTTCCGTGCGCGCCTCACGAGTTGAAAACCACTGCTTTAGATAGATTAAAAAAATGTAAAAGTGTGATGCAATACTGTGGACCATTCGAGGCAAAACAAGAATATCTCTCTGGCAACAAGCATATGGTGGATCCTTCATCAGAAAAGTTACGCAGTGCACCTTTAAATACGTTTATAATCCCATATTTGATCTATTTTAGGTCAAATAAATCAAATTGTTGCTTTCAGTTCACATAAAATGACATAAAATTCAGGCTTTAATTTGTTGAGTTTTGGTTCTGCAGATTCATCCACAAAAAACTGAAGTGTGCGTCTGTGGAAAATCGCGGCTTCAATTCACGTTCTGTTACTTAATTTAAAACTCTAATAAAGCAAAATAAAAATAAATAAAAGTAAATAAAACAAAAATTACTCAGAAACATAGAAAAAGTGGAATAGGAAACTGCAGAACCAAAGCCGACCAGTAGAAGTCACAGTCTGAGAGTCCGAGGTTTGTTGTTTTTTGTTTTCCTGACGGCGAAAATCCAAGTCTTCCATGTGAAGTGATGCAGTACATGTTTATGAAGTACTGAGTGTACAAAGAGTTGGTCAGAGGAGAGGCTGGTTCAGGTTCTGTCCCGGACAAAGAGCGGTGGATTTGATCCACTGGAGAAGAGTGTGGAACTTTACCACAGAGAAAAGTGTGAGCACCTTTAAATCAATGCCACATGAAAACGCCTCTTCATTATTGGACTGAGTGAGTTTATTTGTAATCCAAATATTTAAAGGAATCACAGTGACGAAATGTATTTGGAGATTGGGTTTCCCGCTCTCAGAACATTCCAGATGAATCATTGTGTACGTAAATAAACTGGCTGATGCTAAACCTTTGGCCTGGGATGTCCAGACTTTTGTGATTTAGAAAAAAACACATTAGACCTGGACGGCCTTAGTTTTTCCAGAGCCACGATACCTTTAAAAAGTCTGAAACATCCATTTTAAGTCACTGAAGTGCAGCCCGTGGTGCAAATACCATTGCAATCTGCTCTAAACACTTCTACCTTTGAACAAACGAGCAGAGGCCTGAGAGCAAATAGACCCTTTTAGAGCGAAAGTGATTAAAAAACACTACGTGCGCATTCTGGCAACGGAAGTTTCATTGTTCCTCGTTCATTCCGATTCATTCAGACTGACCACGGACAGAAGAAGACGGAGATAAACACATTTCCAGCACCAAAATGTCTGGTTGTTTTGTGTGTGGTTGTCAGATTCTACCTGCGGACTAAAGTTTTACTCACTGATCACACGAGGACCTGGCAGTCGGACACCGTTTGTCAAAGTCAGCTTGTTGAGAAAATATTCACAATCTTTTGATGATAATCCTTTCGCAGAGCTCAACAAGCTGCTGAGTTCTGCCGTACTTCTGTTGCCAAAATGTGTGCGCAACTGGACCTACGTCGCCACTGTTTACGAACACTAAAAGGGTCGGTAGAAACTGATCTGAGGGCCTCGTATGAGTCTCTGTTTGACCTCCAGTCCACCAGAACCTGAACCAGACCCAGTCCCAGCTCTGATCGCGCTGCTGGACCATCCGTGCTGCTGCCATTCCTGTTCTTCTAACCTCACTCGAGCTCCTCCCCTTTTCCCTCAGCAGGACGTGACATCATAGCACCGCAGGAAGTGGCATTATAGCAGTGCTGTTATAATGGACCCCCCACACATCGCTTCATCCATCCACCCCACCCATGTGTGATAACCCCGCCCCCTCCTGACCCCTCACCTTTGACCCCGGTGTCAGGACCCTCTGCTTTGCTTCGGCTCGTCCTCATGTGTGTCGTATTACACCCGGGAGCTCAGGCTAACGCTAACGCTCCCGTGGTGTGTTTGTGGACACTGATCGTTGCAGTAAAACGGAGTGTTCTGTTTTACGGGTCATTTCATGTGAGAATAAGAGCAGGAGCAGGCTGGAACGGTACGGCACAGAATACAGACAAAACACTACGCTAAAAAACACAACAAGGAACGTTTTAAGTCGTCTGGACAAACTAAATGTGTCTTCTGTGGATGTTACATTGGTCTTATGTAATTTTCATGTCTATGCCCTGGGGTGGGCAAACAGAAGGGACTATAAATCTGTGCCAACAGATTATCCGACGACAGCCAACAATAATAACACTCATTATGCAGAGTTTTATACAGGACGTACTGATGCTACAGTCCTGTCCAGTCAGATCTTAGCAGCAGGAAGGGGTCAAAATGTTTATGTAAGTAACAAACGTCTCATTCAGACTGCACAGGCCCCGCTGTGACTCTGACTGTGGGATTGGGGCTGGAAAGACGAGCGTGTTGTTGTGGTCAGCACCTTTGAAAGTTCAATAACTAAACTAAAGTGTAACAGAGTTATAGATCTGATATTGTAGTTTGGTTAGACTCAGCTGTGCGTCCTCCTGAGCTCCAGGGGGCAGCACACAGGTCTGTAGCTGTGTTTTCTCCGAGTGTAGATGAGAGAGGCCTGTGCCGTTCCAGCCTTAAGCCGTGTCCTCTGATGTTCCTGAATGAGACTGTGTGTGACAGGCTGTAGACATGGAAGTTTCACTGGGCTCACTCACACTGCATCCACTCACAAACCAGTCCAAAGGTCTCTTCATCTAAACCGGCTCAGAGACCGGCCCCAGTCCCAGCTCGGTTTAGGCTCAGCCCAGGTCCCCTACTACATTAGTGTAGCTGCATAAAGAGGTTCAGTACAGTAAGACTCCTTCCTCCACTCTTTACCTTTTACCTTTAGAGCTCAAACTGGTCATGTTCACGTAACGAGGAGGTGGAGCAGGTTTTGGAGTCCTTCGCACAGCCCCGTCCTTACTACATAATGGCTGGGTAAATTGGCTCCCACTCTAGTCCTGCTCTAATCCAGGTTTAGTTCTGGTGTAGCCCCAGATGGATCGAATATTTGACGGTCAGAGTGAGTCGTCTATTCTAAGCAGTGATGGTCCTGAAGGTTACAGTGAGTGGATCATCCGCAAGGTCCATGTGACCTTTATATATGTCAGCACATGCCGAGGGCCTCAGCCTCTTAGGGCCTCAGTCTCTAAGGGCCTCAGTTTCTTGGGGCCTCAGTCTCTCAGGGCCTCAGTCTCTCAGGGTCTCAGCCTCTCAGGGCCTCGGTCTCTTAGGGATTGTCTTGCAGGGTCAGGGTGGTGGTGTTCTCCCCTGAGCCTCTTCAGTAGCTTTATCCACTAGCATTATCCACTAGCATTATCCGTTAGCATTATCCATTAGCATTAGCCGCTAGCATTGTCAGTGGCCTCACACCTGAGCTGAGCTCGCCCTCGAGTGATTCGGGCCTGTGGGCAGTGAAAGCGTCAGTGAAGGAGCACTGTTTGGGCTGTCACATCACATCACACTGCATCAAACACATCCAGGTGTGTCAGCGGGCGGGACTTGGGAGTGGGTGGGGTTTGTTAGCGGTTAGCGCTGTGCTAACAGTCTGTGCCCCCTCCGTATCTATTTTAGGATAGGAAAAGTGGTAGAGCAGAGCCCGAGCCCAAACTGAAACCCTCTTTTAGGTCCATCACGGGCAGCTGCGACCTGAAACACCGTAGGGCGGACGGCGACTCCACGGTAAGACAGAAGCCACGCCCACTTCCTGCTTTACCTGTCTCTCACCTGTCTCTCACCTGTCTGTCCCTCACCTGTCTGTGTGGTCATGTGTGCGTCAGTTCTGTCTGTGTCCATGTGTCTGTGTTATTTGTGTTTGTTCACTGGAGCACTGTAAATCCTCAGGCCACAGGCGGCCACACGGAAATCATGTGACATTTAAACAAACTAAAGATCATTTAGATGAGAAAATATCAGGCCTGTTATTCCCAACAGTACAGCTACACATGCAGAGAGATATCCAACAGAGTCCTGACCCCCTTTTCTTCAGTCCCTTTGAAACTGGGATCGTTTGTGCTTCGTTTGTGCTGCAAAAAGTTTTGTTTGTGCGATTCTGGTTCTTAAGATATTTGCAGTTTTATTTTGGGCTGATGACGTCGTCCAGAACCTCAAAATGTGAAAAAGCCTCAAAACAGCAGAACATTAAAGAAAACGTTTGTATTTCGTTTGTGCTGTTTTGTGCTGTGATAGTTTTCATTTGTGCGAGTTTATTTCAAAAATTATTCATTATTATTTCTGCGATAATTATATAATGTAATTTCTGCTCAGCTGACGGCAGCGACTTTACGATAAATTACCTGAGGCTGCAGAAAAGTCTGTATTATTATATAAAATATGAATCAAAAGCAAATTACTAAAGACTGCCTCAGATCGTTTATCTTCACTAGTTTTGTGGAGTTTGCCGCCGTCAGCTGAGCAGAAATGACGTCCTATAATTACCACAGAAATAATAATGAATAATTTTAGAAATAAACTCGCACAAATGAAAATTGTCACAACACAAACGAAATACAAAGTTTTCTATAATTTTCTGTCTGTTTTGAGGCTGTTTCACATTTTGAGGTTCTGGACGACGTCATCGGCCCAAAATAAAACTGCAAATAACTTAAGAACCAGAATCGCACAAACAAAAGTTTTTGCAGCACAAACGATTGACATAGTTTTTGTGTAGGTTTGAGTTTGATGGGGCGACTTCACGCAGGTTCTGCCGATAGATCCTGAGTACAAACATTAAATACAGCAAAAAGAAAGTGTGAAAGAGTGTGATCATGGCTCCGTATGAATTCTGTCCAGTTTATTGCGTTTATGTTGTATCCTGAATATTGGACGTTCAACAGGAGAAACGTTTATTTGAATCTCTCTAAACGACGCTGTTCAGAATGAAAGAAAACGACAGAATCATTTGTAAACAATAGGTTAGTTTTACAGTGCTCTCAGCTGAAGCCACGCCCATCTCCTTTACACCTGTCCTCACCTGTCCTCACCTGTCCCACATGTATAATCAATGTGTTCAGTTTTTGAGCTGTCTGTTCAGATGTTTGTGTCCGCTCCATACACTGTAGGTCACATTAAAGACATAAGCCACGCCCACTCCTGTCTTTACCTGTCCACCTCACCTGGTCCTGTCCTAACACTTGTCTGCACCTGTCTGCCACTTTTACCTGTCCATCTCCTACACTGTAAAAACTGACTCTTTGAGGTTTGGTTGACTTTTGTAAGCTACAGTCGTGTTGTTTCAGCTTTAATTAGAGTCGTCCTGTAGATTCTGTAGACCCAGAGTATGAAGAAGTGCACAAACGGAGTAGAACACTATAATTCTATCTTATTCTAGCACTTACAGCTGCTAATCTGGAGCCAGGGTCCATATTTGGAAACCAGAGTGTGTGAATGATAACAACCAAAGAGCCAATCAGGAGCGAGGTGTTTGAGGCTGTTTTCACACTTGGTCCCCTTTAAGTGAACCGAACTCAGTCCTCTGTAAGTCGACCAAAAAGTGAACCAACAGAAAAAGAACTGCTCCACTTGAGCTTTGATGGGGCCAGTCCTTTCTGTCCACACTTCGTCCAGATATTGCAGTCTTGATGTTTATTTTTTGTATTTGTATTTGCGTTGGCGTCAACCAGAACGACGACCACTGAACCAGGTCTGAACCAAGTCTAAACAAGGTCTAAACAAGGTATAAAACTATGACTAAAACAGGGCCGCATCTCCTCCCATATGCTGCATGTACACCCCCCTCCCGGGCTGCGAAATATTGTCGCACATAAAGCTGGTCTGTGGCGCAAAAGAATAGAGCTCCACTGGGTTACAATACATTGAAAAAGACGAAGAGAACCCGGTGCGCTTTGTGTTCACACTGCGTAGATCAGGTGAACTGTACCGCAGACTTTTTAGCGAACTGTACTGAGACCATTCTTAGGACGGTCTGAGTCCAGTTTGCTTCAGAGGGGCTGGGGACGGTTGGAGCGTCCACATGTGCGTAAAAAAATCATTTAAAGGGCTGAGACCAAGTGTGAAAGCGCCATGAAAGTACTCGCTCCCTTTGTACTCGATCAAACCTGTTGCTAACCCTAAAAGGGGCAGCCTCGGGAACCAGTGCGCCTCATTGGTTTGTTATTAATGTTCAAATCTTGATTTATGGACAAAAAAGTGAAATAACACCAGGATCAGCGCCTATGCCCACGTCCAGCAGCTAGAGAACAGCTGTGTCCATCTGTTTAGTCTTTGTAGAACACATCCGGCTCACTTATATCAACATCATTTGTAAAAACAGTGGTCAGTTTCTTTCATAATCCAGTGGAAAGTTGAAAAGCTGCAGAGCTAAAATGAACTGGCCAGTGACCGTAGAATGATCTCTATGCAGCTATATTTTATTTACATTCAGGAGTCACATTGATGATTATAGAACATATGTTTCTATGCAAATTTTGGCCAATTACAATGTGATACGCGCAGATTAAAGTGGTATAATGATAGAACTACAGACAGATCTGAAGTCAACAAACAGGTTTGGAGTTTTTACAGTGTATCCTTATGTCCTTCCTCGTCTCCTTCCTCGTCTCCTTCACTTGTTCCTCAGCCATGTGTCTGCTGATCATCAGAACCCTCCAGTCTGTCCTCTGCCGACAAACACATCAGGTCTGGTGCAAGTCCGGCTCTGGTACTGGGTCCAAGATGAGTCCAGGTTAAGTCCGGTCCAGGTTCTGGTACTGGTCCAAGTCCTAGTCCTGCTGAGTCTAGGTTTAGGGTGTGTGAGTCGTCCTCTTGCAAAGGGACGAGGTCCAGCCTGTGTGGTCTCTGTCTCTGTCTGTCTCTCTGCCTTCAAATGGAAACCCACGTTAGAGCAGTGATACTGGACGAATAGAGACACGAGTACGATACGAGTACGATACGAGTACGACACGAGTACGACACGAGTACGATACGAGTACGATACGAGTATGATACGAGTACGACACGAGTACGATACGTGTACGATACGAGTACGACACGAGTACGATACGAGTACGACACGAGTACGATACGAGTACGACACGAGTACGATACGAGTATGATACAAGTACTGTAGTGTAAAATATATGAAAATACCACTGTACGAGCACTGTGGTGTGCAGTATATGACTATATAATATCACTATAAAGTACGGCACTGAAGCGTGCTAGTGCAGTTATACTGAAAATACCACAGTATAAGTGCTGAAAACAATATTAATATACCACTGTATGAGCACAGTATGGCACTGCGGTGTAAACTATATGAATACACTACAACACAAGCACAATATTGCAGCATGTTAGTGCAGTTATACTGTACGAATATAGTACAACACAAGTACAGTATGGCACTGCAGTGTAAACAGGCACTGAATGTGAGTCAAGAATAATTACTGTGTTTTGAGTCAGTTTTATTGCAGTTATTTAGTAAATGGAGTTATCTTGTTTCAGTAGGTTTCAGACTTTCAGGGCAAAGTGATCAGCCAGTAGAGGTTTTTTGTGTTTTTAAAGGATTTTTGTTGGAGATCAAACTGAAGTTATTCAGTTATTCAGAGTTGGAAGAAGTCAACAGAAGAAGTTTATTTACATCAGTACAGACCCGACACAGAGACATGAACCTTCAGGGCTCTGTGAGAGTGCTGTCTATTCCAGGCCTGTCACAGTCTAGCTGTGCTTCTGCTGTAGGGAGTATTATGCCTCTGATGATGCAGGCTAAGATAATGAGGACTGAGCTGGCAGTGAGTGCCCTCAGTACAGCACAAACAAACGGTTAAAGTTCCCAGATGAGGGATAATGCTCAAATTATGAATTGAGGTCAGTGTAGAGTGTTCTGAATCTGCAGTGGTTCTACTTTTAGTCGTTTTACAGTGAAGTAATTATGAAGCAAATAGAAAATATTTCCAGCATAACATCTGCAAACACGTGGGCAGGTGGGCTTCTCCGTTTGAAGGCAGTCTGTCTCTTCCTATCACTCACCTCACCCCCATATAGTGGCCGCTGCCACATCTCCCATCATCCTTTGCAGCATTCAAGTCCCATGATCCTTTGCAGGAGTCCAACAGTCTAACCGTTTTTTATTTCAGGAGTTACGGAGTGAACTGTGCCTTTTCAGCTCTTGGTGAATGACTTGGCCTCAGTAGAGTCTTGTTTTTGAATGAAACTGTTTTATCGTCATCATGAAAGCAAAATATCAGAAAAAGGCAACAATTAAAACATACAAATACATTTTTAATAGTTCTTAGACACGTCACACACTTGACACTTGTACATATAAACTCTAGGGGGCACTGTGCTTTGATCGAGGCATCGGCTCATTCATTTCTGATTCGTTAAGTCAAACTGATATGATGCTTTTGTGATTTGAATATTTTGATTTTGTTTTGGTGAAATGTTGTGATTTTCTTGTAATTTTGCTGTATTTTTTTCTGGCGTATCTTGTTCTGAAGTGGGTCTTTCTGTCAGACCCTCTGAATCTCAGGGAAGTGCTTTTGTTCCATCCATTTTAATGAGGATCTCCACCTCCTCATTAAAGACCCGTCTGATTGGTCTAAAACGCCACAGCCGTTCGGGGTGAGCCGCGTGATTGGCCGGCTCCCGGGGCAGTAGGAGGGGCTAACCATGTTTCTTTGTGACCATTTCTCTCTATACTTTCTCTATCAGTGTTTCAGTGGATTTGAATGGTGTCCCATACACACACTGCCTCTGTCCTCCTGCAAGAACGACCTGTTTCGACAGAGCACACGTGAACACCGAGCAAACACACTACAAACAACACGCTAAACACACGTAGCACCCTGTACCGTCAGGACAGGTCATGTTAGGCACAAACTATACACAGAATTAGGATTAGTTTAGTGTAGTAGCTCAGCATAGACTCAACATTATCCAATATCAGCAGCATTTGAACATCTGAACAAAGAAATCTGTCAAAATACTTCTACTTTTGCTGTTTTTGGTGTTCTATCAGCGAGATGGTCCCCAAAAAATCCACAAATCCCCAAGGTTTTGCAAACTACAATACACATTTATTAGCTGCTTTTTATCAGCTACAAACGTCTGTGGATTAAAGGGGAACTCCGGCACGTTTGAAGCTAAAATCCGTTGCTAGAGGTGGTCGAATACTGTCAGAAGCCAAAAAACGGCACAGATCAATGTTTCCTCAGCAGAGATCTCACTGTGGCAGTGAGTCTGTCAAGGCAACAAACTAGTGTAGTGATGGGGGCAAGTTCTTAACATCTTACAACAGCCACGAGTCTAACAAACAAAACGCTCTGCCTGGTTCACTCATTAGTGTCTGGAAACGTTAGAAAACAACTTTATAAGCACCTCACACTTCCCTCTGATGATTTCCCACTGCACAGGCCAAAGCTCAAAAGACTCGATTGTCGACTCGAGAGGGGCTCAACCCGCCAGAAGCAACAAGTGAAGATCGAATACTGACGGGGAAGAAGAGAAACTGAAAGTTGTTGAAAGAAAATGGTTCGGGAATGTATTTTTTAGCATTTTTCAAAAAATATAATTCACTTGTAAATAAATGGGATTAGAAACGACATCAGCAATCGAGTCTTTTGGGCTTTGGCCTGTGCAGTGGGAAATCAACAGAGGGAAGTGTGAGGTGCTTATAAAGTTGTTTTCTAATGTTTCCAGACACTAATGAGTGAACCAGGCAGAGCGTTTTGTTTGTTAGACTCGTGGCTGTTGTCAGATGGGTTAAAGTGGTGTTAAGCTTCTTCAGTGTGAAGCAAATTGGTGTTTTACGTGGAAGTTAAGAACTTGCCCCCATCACTACACTAGTTTGTTGCCTTGACAGACTCACTGCCACAGTGAGATCTCCGCCGAGGAAACACTGATCTGTGCTGTTTTTTGGCTTCTGACAGAATTCCACCACCTCTAGCAACGGACTTTAGCTTCAAACGTGCCCGAGTTCGACTTTAACTCAACTAACTCCCAACTTAGAACAAGATCTTAGGGACTTAGTCTGGAAAGTTTCAGCCTGAGCTTTGTTCTGAAAACCTGCAGATAGGGTTGGGCGATATGCAGTTAAAATCAAATTGTGATCTCTTCCTTGTGACGATCTGTTAGTTTGGTCAAATCGCCATATCGTAATTCACTTTTGTTTTACGGGGCATTGTGTAAATTTTCTGTAAATTCTTTTTTCCATAGAGATGTCATTCATATGTCTGGATTTAAACTTTTCTATCTTCATGGAGACTAAACCAGACCAAGGTCAGATATGTGGAGAAGCGATGCCATTCACAGTCAGAATGTCTGTTTTTTCTAGGTATTTTTGAGCTATAAAACCATCTGTGATTGAATGAATGTAAAGTAGAGCCATTTAATGTCACACTGTGGAACATTCCAGGCAAAACGATGACGTATCCATAGAAACAAGCAGGTGACGGACCTCCAACCTTAAAAGTTACACCGGGAATGCAGCTTTATGGTAAAAAAAACTGTCACTTTCCACCACACACTCCTCCTGTTGGTCAGACTCCATGATGAGCAAATTTCTCTGATCTGGCCAAGATTTTCAAACTTATATCAGGTTATTTGTTTTGTTTTCAGATTTATTATCGACTTACTTGTCCTGAGACGCTTCATTCTAGTCTAGAGATCGTTTATTTTAAGATAACGTGCTGTATGGACAGATCATTACACCACTTTTAAGCCATTTTCTGATAGATTTAAGTGTTTAGATCTTACATTTTGGCCAAGCTTTTTGCAGTGTGACAGCGGGATATAACCAATCACAGTGAAGAATTAAACGGAAACAGCAGATAGCTTTAGTCACCTCTTAAAGAGTGTACAGAAGATACCAAAAATGTTCCACAGTGTGACATTGAACAGCTCAATTTAGTTACAGGTGGTTTTATAGCTCAAAAATACCCAGAAAAACAGGCGTTCTGAAAGATCTGACCTATAACTTGGTCCGGTTTGGTCTCCGTGAAGATAGGAAGGTTTAATGCCATACTGTGGAACATTCGGGACAAAGAAATAACATCCATGAAGAAAAGGATTTGACGGAATGGACGCTCCATCAGAAAAGTTACACAATGCACCAAGAAAATCTTTTTTATTTTTTTCTGCATATTTCCCACACCTACCAGCAGGGATAACTTTTAGTGGGAATGCAATTTGGAAGAAATAATTTAATAGAAAGGTTGTCCAGGTTACCACCTCAAAATCCAACTCACTCCAGTATAATTTCACAGAGTTACAAAGATTTACTGAGACTCTATCTATGATTATGTCCCAGAAATGTAAAAATCCTCTAGAAGTGTATGGTAAGGTAAGGTATGACCTGTAGACGAGTTTCTGGAGGTCTTCGCCCAGTTTTCCGTTCTGTCCTGACGTTTCTCGCTCCTGTCTTTCCTCTACAGCCGTACCCCACTGACATCACCGGCCAGCTCAACCTCTCAGATCCCTCCGTCAGCACCGTGGTCTGAAGCGCCCGCTCAAAACTCTCCGTCTCCGTGGTGTGAAACAGCCAATCGCAGCCTTCCGTCGTCCGAACTGACCACTCGCAGCCCTTCGCCAAGACCACGATTCCGTCCGAACTTGCAATACACGGACCGGCCAATCACAGCTCTTCGCCCGCTCGCGAATTGGCCAATGGAAGCCCTCCCTTTGTCTGTCAACAACAACAACAAGTCCAACCGCCCGTGAACAACGTCAAACCCCTTGGATCACGGGCTAGACCATTCGAAACCCTTCGCTAATCAACGGAACATCTGTCTGTGTTTGAAAAACCAATCATATCTCTCAACCCTCTGTTTTATGTTGAAATCGACCAATCACAGCCCTCCGTCAGCCTAGTTTATGTAAAGAGTGACAGCTAAGTACAAGAATGACACTACCTGATTTGCATCAATGATATCATTTAACATGTTCAACTTCACTTGGACAAGCAACAGTTGTCAATTAATTACAATTTCTTTATTTTTTGCTGTATCAATTTGGTCATCAAACCTGTTTTTTAAGTAACAATGAGAAGAAAAGTCACAGTTAATTGTTGAATGGCTAAGAAAACTGAAGATTTCGCTATGCCTGATTTGCGTCAAGCTATCTGCCTTTTTTAAAATTTCATTCTACAACTTTTGCCGAGAATTTCTGTTGTTTGTTCAAGAGGAAGTCACAAGAGTAAAGCAAATTAGGAAGCTAAAAAGACTGTAGGATATGCTAGAAAAGTCACATGACGGAGAGCTGGACAGTATTTGGTATGGAAGGTTAAATGGGAGGAGCTTCGATGAACGACAAACGATCGACAACCCTCTGAACCAATACAAATGCAACGCGCAAACACACAGCACTGAGCAAACAGCCTGTCCAGCCTAAAAAATCTAACGAAAACGAATTTTGGCTTAGTCTGACCTCTATTACTACTATTAAATTACTACTATACTATTAGTACTACCTTTATTATGACTACTACTACTACCACTACAGCCCTGTTGACCGAAATGTGGGGGCCCGGGGCAAGAAAACTCACACGGGCCCAACTCTGATATCAAACAATAGGCAGATTTTCCAATTCAGGGCCCCTAAGACACTGGGGCCCTGGACAACAGACCCCATCCATCCCCCCCAATGTTGACACCCCTGACCACTACTACTAGAAATGCACCGATCCAGCTCTTTTAGCTTCGATTTCTGAGTTTCAGATCACGTTACGACACACTTCAGGCCAGTGACATTTAATACAGATGCAGTTTTTTGTCGCAGTGTAGTGAGTTCTTGGTTCTAGTCTCGAATCGAAATGATACTGTTGAATATATTTCTCGGCAAACCACAGTGTAATCAACAGGGAAACGGTGTCTTGTCTGGAACCATCAATACCAATATCGATACTTAAGTTTTGAGAATATCTGCAGATGCCTGATATTAAGGGATGGGCAATTTTCCTCCAAAAAACACAGTTCATTTATTATTATTATTATTATTTGATCCAACTGTGTTAGAAGAAGCAAGAAAGTACCAAACAGCTTTGTATGAATAAAAGTTCAGTAACCATCTATATCAGCCAGTAAATAGTCTTTTTACTAGGGGTGTGCGTTGCCTTGAATCTGACGATACGATACATATCATTATACGCACATCACGATATATCCCGATACTAAAACAATGGTTGAGATATTGCGATTTATCAATAATTACTTCTAATAATAATACAGTCAACTACACCTTCAAGAGAACAGAAGTTTATGATTTTTTTTAAATCATGAGAACAGTGAATGCAACTAATGAATTTTTGTGAAATATATTATTTAAAAAATCAATTTGGATCCATTTTGAATCCATTCGAGAATTGTGCAATGAAGTAGCACGATATATCACTAAAATATTAAGCTCAATCAGGATATCGGCTGAATCGATATCCGATCTGGCAAAATTTCCTAGATCAGTGTCAATATCTGATACTAGTACTGGTATCGGTGCATCCTTAACAACAAATATTAGTTCTTCTAATACAGTATAAGCAGCAAAAGGGTGAGTATACACCTCTATTTACCCGGTACAGTCCCAGTTTTGAGCCTTGCGTCCCCTGTCCCAGCAGATTTATCCAAAACCATGAATTTATCCCAGTTTTCCATACTAAATGTCCCAGGTGTCCCTATTTTTGACTAATTTGATCCCTGAAAACAGTAAACAGTGGCCTAAACTGTCATTTGTTTGGGTAAAATACAAAAAAGCTGCTTAAAAACGACCAAAACTGGGGCTGTCTACTACTACTACTACTAATACTACTGCTACTCCTACTAGCATTACTACTGCAAATCCTCGGATGAATGAAATGCTGAAACGGCTGTACAGACTGTGGACGGCTCACAGCACCGTCCCGTCACGCACAGATCTGATCCGGGGAGGACATATGGATCACAGTCAGAATCTGAACCATCTGCTGTTTTTTTCACGGAAATATCACAGAACTTTTACGTAATCCGCCACCCACAAACCAGCCTATTATTCTCGCCTTTTCTGTTCGAAGTCATGTTAGTCATGTTTCTTGTTTTTCTGTTTTCTTAGGCTCAAGTACTTTTGGTCACATGTAGGCCTATTTCTTATAATTATTTCGGTCTGGTCATTTAAATATGGCTAATCCATAATACTTACATGTAAAGAGTCGGAATGTAATGATATTTTTTTGCGATATTATGGAGATGCAAAGAAGAAATGCTCCTCGACAGGCCTTTGGTGCTATATTACTGTTATAATCCAAATAAGATAGAAAAGTTCTTAATAACAGCTATTTTTTCAAGGTGTCTGCCCTGAAATGGAGCAAAGGATTATTGTATTTGTAGTTTCTTCTGTTTATATTATTTTGACACGTTTGATAATACAATTTTATGATATTTTGGTTATTGTTCCATCCATAAAGAGGAGAGGAATGAAACTGAGGCTATCATGTACTCAAAGATATTCATACGTTGCACTGACATCGCGCTGGGGGTTTTCTACATGTATCTGTATCTGGACTTACCATGGTGACACAATGTAAACATTAGCAAACATGGTCAAAAAAGATTTAAAACTGTCTGAAAACTCAAGAGAAAATACAAAAGTGC
Source organism: Odontamblyopus rebecca (assembly GCA_030686955.1). NCBI lineage: Eukaryota > Metazoa > Chordata > Actinopteri > Gobiiformes > Gobiidae > Odontamblyopus > Odontamblyopus rebecca. The sequence continues at coordinate 37,232,664 of CM060661.1, forward strand.
ACATTTTTATTTTCCTGTGTTCAGTCCGAGCGTCCATGGTCCTGTTTTGGAGTTTTATTTTCGACAAAAATGGTGAAAGTGACTAACTGAAAAACTGTTGGCTAACGTTAACGCTAATGCTAGGTAGCTAATGAATGTAATTTTAATTGAGAGGGACTTGTTTAACAGCACAAATCAGCTCACCTGTTGCAGTTCCAGCTACATTAGTTCTTTAGGATCAATTATGTTAAAACAAAACTCTTATTATTATCGTCAAACTTGAGTTACAGACAGACAGAGCAGTGTCTATAATTAGCATCACACCCCCAGCGAACGTTGATGACGTCAGCTGCAAAGTATTAATATTCCCACAATTTTAAATACCATAAGTAATTCTAGCAGCAACATTAACGTAAGATTTGTACACATAACATACGTAGCCTGTTTCAGCTCGTAGTTTTAATTAAGACATTTAATTTTAACTTTAATTTTTTACTTATTTTAGAGTTTAGAGTTTGAATTCATAGGTTATATATAGGTAATATGGACTAACTAGCATGTCTTTTGACTAATAACTTAACAATAACAGATTTTCCGATTCAATATCTGCAGACTTTTTGTCCAAAATTTGCCATCCACTGATTTTGAAATATTAACCATATTTAGGAACCTTTTGTATTTTTGTTCCAACCATTTTATTTTTCGATGCCATTGTTTTCGTGCCTCTTTATCCACACATGGCACTGGCTCCACACTGGCTTATCCCGACTCATTTTGAGATTATTTTAATGTACGTACCTTTTCTGAGTGATCCAAATGTCCTCAAAAACTCAAAAATTTCACTGCTGCATTTCCTCCTGTAAATCTTCTTGCATTCTCATTAAGGTCAGAGGGTTGTCGTCATGAAAGGTCACACTCCATCGCTCCAAAACGCCTCGACGGAACGAAAAAACGTCACCAACACTGAGCCTGCTGTCAATGTTTTATCAGCGTATTGATCTTCGTGCTGATTGGCTGATAGAGGAAAAGGGGGAGGAGCCTCTGGGACTGAACGCAGAAGCAAAAAATCACCTCTCGTCGAACTTTTGGAACCAGAAATCATAATATACGAGAAGAATTCTGGTCCGGTTCAATGACTGGAAGCGAGTTTGGTTCTGCTTTTAGTCATTTTTTAAAAACGTAAGGATTTGGACAGGTTTCTATTTTATTTTTTATAGTTTCACTTATTTTTTGTAGTATTTTTAAATAATTTTGTTCATTTATTTATTTTGTGTTTTTATTTATTTATTTATTTTTATTTCATTTTTCGCCACATTCTCCTGTACAAATGACTTGCGTTGCCCCCAGAGACTTCGCCTCTTTTCTGTTTTTTGGCCCAAATGAGTGTAAACAAACAAACAAAGCATTTTGGGAAAACAAAAAAAAAATTCTTGTTACTGGTTCACGTTCAATGTGTCCCCTGCTGATGATGTCATAAGATCTGTGTGATGATGTCATTCTCTGTCTACCTCCGCGAGCGAATCAGACGCCGACGTCAAGCCCAGTGGCCCCGCCCTCTTTAGCGCTCATGAACGAGGGGGCGGGGTCTCCGCTCGACGGACGCGGAATCGTAGCCGACGCGAGCCTCACTGAGAACAACACGTCGAAATTAATTTGTTTCGAAAAGAACAATTAGCCGTTTTAAACTGTGAATTCTTAAACGTATAAAATGTCGCTGAGCTAATCACTGCTTCTCATTCCTTCACGTTTGCTTCTGTCACGTCAAGCGCTACGAAAACCGCCTGTAATCAGCACGTTAAAGTGATTTTAATGTAGCTACACGTTTATTTACGCAACGGTCAACGCACCAGCAACTAAATCCAGGGTTCCTACAGTGTCTTAAAAAGTCTTAAACGCTTTGAATTTATGAATTTGTAAATAATACCTTAAAAAGATGTGATGACTTGTTGAATTTTTATATCTGGGTCTTAAAATTTGTGCAGTACATCACTTCTCTGCATCACATTTCTCCTCAGAAGTTTAATTTGTCCAACACCCTCATTTGGTTAAATAACGTTGCCTATGAAATAAAGATAAATAAAGAGTGGCAGAACCAATAATCGAGAACGCAACGCAGCCGAGGGTCAAAATCCTCCAAACACGTCGCCACAAGAAACAAACAAAACAGAAAAATAAAAGAAGATCTCAGCAGAACACAAAGTTCGATTAAAGCCGTTATGTTGTTTTTTAATGTTGGTTTTACATTACCGAGCGACACTTTTCATACCGGAGTTACGGGGGAGAGTCTCTACTCCCCAGATTCCTTTGAAAAATAAATTAACACAAATTTAAGAATTTCGTTTTTCTTTGCTGGTGGGTCTATAAAATATGCCGTGAAATAGGTATTAATATTTTCTATAAATGGTCTTAAAAAGGTCATAAATAGACTTGAAGAAACCTGTAGGAACCCTGTAAAACAAGCAAAAACAGTAGCTACAGTTTACAGAGCAGAACCGCCACGCCGTATAAAGACTCCTGGAGCTTTATCTTAGTAAACTATTACGTTAGAAGTGTAAAAACGTACCAGATCGCTGCTCCGACCTCAGTACTCAGACGTATGCCGGGCTGTTGAGAGAGAATGGACATTTTGGTGTGCAATGCTGTCACGTCACCTTTGTTTTTTTCTTTGATTATTTGTTTTTTTATCATTATTTTCTATTTGTTTTACGTATTCCTAAGTGTTGATACTTTCAGATTGGAATGTAATCTAAAATTTAAGCCTCATATTGAAAGTAAGTGTCGATACTTTGGCATTTATTGCACTTGGGTATTGCGCAAGTCCCCCTCTCAGCATCCCCGCATACATCTGCGTTGCGTTTTCATTCATATATTTAAAACTGCCAGTACGTGGAATTATCTCCTAGCAATAGCAATAGCCTTTAGCCGCCGTGTCTTTGAAGCATGACTGATTTCTGAGCTGTTTTTTTACCTCCTGCTCGTGTTATTGTCGTTCGACTTCTTTTGAGTGATGTCACTGTAGAGCTTTAAACTGCCAGGGTTAGCTTTGACGCTACATTTGCTACAAAAATATGAAAATATGATAGAGGACGTCCACTATTGGGGTATTTTTTAGCCCTGGACACCTGCAACACTTTTTTAATCACGCTACAGTAACGCACAATATAATAATAATAACGTATTTTTGCTCGATAGCTGTCAAAATCAGATTAAAATGAAGGTTTGTGAAGGTGAATAAACGTATTTTGCTCAATTAATACAAAATAACTTGATAATTGAGAATAAATAGTAGACACAAATGTAAATACAATAGAATTCAGTTCCAATGTTTTGGAACTGAATTTTAGAAGATTTCGTGGTTACAAATACAGGAAGATGAAGTTACATGAAGAGATTAAAACTATAGTCATGGCAGCCATTTTGTGAAGGTAAATGTATTTTTCTCAATAAATGACACAATAACTTGATAATTAACAGTAAATATTAGACACAAATGTAAATATGGATTTTGGAACTGAATTTTAGAAGATTTTGTGGTACACAAAGTTGACGTTACGTGAATTGCTAGTCGCTGTTAAAGACACACTGTGTAACTTTTCCGGTGGAGCGTCCGTCGCTGCTCTGCCTGGAATGTTCCAAAGGTTTTACACCAAACTGTGAAACATTCCGGATGAAGCAAAAACAAAAAAACCTACGGAGGAAAGTGTTTGACGGGTGATCCACCGGAAAAGTTACGTGGCGCGGCTTTAGCTTGTAGCACCTTTAGCCTCGCAGCCTTTAAATCCGTTTGGGGCGGACAACAGTTGTTCTCAGTGACGCTCGTCTTTTTTTTGTTTCACTTCACAAGAACTTTCCGAACATTTTTTTTAGAGAGAGCTGCATCTGCGAGAACTGTTAAAAATGAACAAATCCAATCCGCCCGATGTTTACGGTGGATCTTTCACGTGCTAATGCTAACGTTGTACAGCTATCTTATATTTCTTTTGCTTTGTATTGTATTTCACAGCCTGGCGTAGTATTTTTCTGTGTTTTCTGCGTAATATTCTAACCGTATTTGTAGTAATAACGATAAAAGGGTCGATTACAGCTACAGTATTCTTTGTATGACTTGCTGCTAGCGTTAAATTTGTAAATATAACAGTGTTAGCCTACGATATGTTTAGACAGGCTAAAATATAACGCTAAATGTGCCAATGAGAGAATTTTAAACGCTTTTATTCACAGTATTGTCAAAAAATACTTAATTTCAGTCGCAAAAACTGAAAATACTACACGCCATTAATCAGTATGAGTCCAATATGAGGTTATTTTAAAGTTCCTGCTCAAATGTGCGTTGAGGAAATCTGTTTTAAGGACCATTTTGAAGCAGTGATGCACTTTTCTGATGAACGCACACGATGCCAATGACGACGCACAAGCTGTAAATATCAGTCACAAAAACATGCACAAAGACGACATGAAAAGTACGATTTTATGATCACTTTTGCGTTCAAACAGACCTAAATATTATACATATATATATTTATTCATTAATATCTATAACTTATATAGACACTTATTTAACTTTATCTAGTTTATCTTAATGTACCAAATGTAAACGGTAAAGCGCTAATCCGCTTGCAAAAAACACTATCGGAAAAATTTCTCTGTAGGATATTTTAAAAGTTCTGCGGATCTTTTGTTTAAAGCTGCACTGCGGAACATTTCTAGTGGAAGATCTGCCGCCCGATGTCTCCATGGAAATGTTATTGCTTTAGAATGTTCCACAGTGTAGATGAAACCGGTCTACCACAAGAGAGACGCTAAGAACGAAAAACAATTAAATGGGAAAACAGTTATTTATTATTATTCCGTTTTAGTGTCAAACAAAAAAAACAGATTTCGACCTCTATTTCCAATATTTAATTTCGTTTATAATAAGTTTATTTAAAAAAAAAAACTGCCTATTTTAATTCAGATATTTTTAATTCTCTCTGGTTTATCTGAAGTTCTGCTGCTGAAGGACCTGAAAAATTGTTGTAGTTTTCTGGACAAACGTCGTCTTCTTTCATAGCGTTTACTTTTGCGTCTTAGAAAGTAAATGTTGAGCTCTATGACGAGAAACAGGAAGCAGCAATAAATTCTCTCTTTCTCTCAATTTCCAATATTAATTTAAAGTTTATTTCAATTAACACCAATCAAAAAATAGTCTAGGTGCCTGTTTTAATTTGGATATTTTATTCTCTCTGGTTTATATGAAGTTCTGCTGAATTCAGAGTCGAGAGTTTATTGCTGCTTCGTTGGGTTGGGTTGTAGGTATATTTGTTTTTCAGATTTGAGAAGCTAGTCCCACATTTCACTTTTCGTTCATCCACACTCTACACAATAAACACAAATAAAAACACAATTACAAATAAAGTGTTCCAGTGCTCCAGTTCCATAAATAAATTAATTCATCTTCTTTAGCTAAAAATCACAACATAAATATGAACTATATCAAAAACATGACAGTTAAATAGATAAATACAGTAGCAGCTGGAACGAAACTCCTTTTAAAAAAAATGTGTTCTTGATCTTTGGACTTAAAGGCAGCTGAAACTCTGAATTTAGAGGATGCTGCATGGCTTCCTGTTTCTCGTCCTGGAGTTCAACATTTTCTTTCTAAAGACGCCAAAGTAAACGCGTCGCTATAAAAGAAGACGACATGTTTGTCCATGAAACTGCAACGATTTTTTTCAGGTAAATCCTTTTGCAGCCGAACTTTCAGGGCAAATAAACCGGAGAGAAAATATCAACATTTAAACAGGAAATAGAGGTCAAAATCTGTATTTTCTTTGACAGTAAAATTGAAATTCAGAAGGACGGACCCATCAGAGCACTACGCTACGTTATAGGCCAAATCTGTGGAGAGTCTTCCCTGTTCACAGATGGAGTTATTGTTATTTTTGAGCAACAAAAACGTCTGTAATGAATAAATGCTAGACACATATATTTAAAGTCACACCGTGGAACATTTTATTGTATCTCCGTGGAGACGAGCAGCTGGCGTACACTCCACCAGAAAACTTGCACAGCTTTAATAATGTGACCGTTACACCTCCCAACACTTTGACGTTTGGTCCGTTCCCGAAAACAGCCGACTCATTTTGATAAAGCAGCATCTCTGTCCTTTACCGTTTGTATTTTTAATGAAGTTAATTTTAAAGATAAATGAAATATACGAAATTAAAAGTATTCTAAATGCACACCTGTAAAGGCTGTCTAAAGATGTAAACTTGATTATAATCTGTATTAATGTTGTTGTAAAATAGGCTAGCAACAGTTTGCACTAGCTAACTTTGTCAATAAGAGTTAGCCTCCATTAGCTTCACTTTGTCTCATTTTAAACGGTTAAAAAAAAACTTTCTCGCGATAGTTAAACCGCTAAACCTTTCACGGCTTTTTTCTGCGGCCGACACGCCGACTTAGTAAAAACACAAACGTTAGCTCCACGTTACCTCGCGCTCGAACTGTAAATACGTTTGTACATTTGTTTTTGCACATTTCACAGAGTAGCGGTCGTTTCCCGCGCGTTTCCGTCGTCGTTTCTCTGCACTGACTTGAAGGTCGATCCTGAGCCGGTTCTCGCTGTCGCACGGTGCAGCTCTCTTTAACCCTGATGCCATTCCGTGTTTCCGTGTTACTGCCGTTGTACAGCGATAGACGAGCTGCTGTAGATTCATGTATTTTAACGAGCTGTAGTTTTTAAAGAGCCTTTTTGGGTTTTCTGTTCATTTTGGTGCAAACACATGTAGCTTCTGCTGTTAGCAGCTAACGTCCTGTGAACTTCGAACTGTAAAAACCATGACAGAAGTATCAGAGTTTAATAAATATTCTGTGTATTTTTGGTGAAATCCAGCTCAGTGTCTGTCATGATTTCTTTTAACCTTTGACATGTTTTTTTAATATTATTTTTTATTTAGTTTGTTATGACCTACGTGAAGCTGAACCAAACACAAACCTACACATAAACTATGTCAATTTGCTTTGTGCTGCAAAAAGTGTTCTGCGATTCTGGTTTGTAAGATGGGAGCGTGACTATGTTTCCTCAGCTCTATGTTCCCTCAGCTCTATGTTCCCTCAGCTCTATGTTCCCTCAGCTCTATGTTCCCTCAGTCCTATATTCCCTCAGCCCTATGTTCCCTCAGCTCTATGTTCCCTCAGCCCTATGTTCCCTCAGCTCTATGTTCCCTCAGCCCTATGTTCCCTCAGTTCTATGTTCCCTCAGCTCTATGTTCTCTCAGCCCTATGTTCCCTCAGCCCTATGTTCCCTCAGTTCTATGTTCCCTCAGCTCTATGTTCCCTCAGCTCTATGTTCCCTCAGCTCTATGTTCCCTCAGCCCTATGTTCCCTCAGCCCTATGTTCCCTCAGCTCTATGTTCCCTCAGCTCTATGTTCCCTCAGCCCTATGTTCCCTCAGCCCTATGTTCCCTCAGTTCTATGTTCCCTCAGCTCTATGTTCTCTCAGTCATATGTTCCCTCAGCTCTATGTTCCCTCAGCTCTATGTTCCCTCAGCCCTATGTTCCCTCAGCCCTATGTTCCCTCAGCCCTATGTTCCCTCAGCTCTATGTTCCTCAGCCCTATGTTCCTCAGCCCTATGTTCCCTCAGCCCTATGTTCCCTCAGTTCTATGTTCCCTCAGCTCTATGTTCCCTCAGCCCTATGTTCCCTCAGTTCTATGTTCCCTCAGCTCTATGTTCCCTCAGCTCTATGTTCCCTCAGCTCTATGTTCCCTCAGCCCTATGTTCCCTCAGCCCTATGTTCCCTCAGCTCTATGTTCCCTCAGCCCTATGTTCCCTCAGCTCTATGTTCCCTCAGCCCTATGTTCCCTCACTTCTATGTTCCCTCAGCTCTATGTTCTCTCAGTCATATGTTCCCTCAGCTCTATGTTCCCTCAGCTCTATGTTCCCTCAGCCCTATGTTCCCTCAGCCCTATGTTCCCTCAGCCCTATGTTCCCTCAGTCCTATGTTCCCTCAGCCCTATGTTCCCTCAGCCCTATGTTCCCTCAGCCCTATGTTCCCTCAGCCCTATGTTCCCTCCGCCCTATGTTCCCTCAGCTCTATGTTCCCTCAGTCCTATGTTCCCTCAGCCCTATGTTCCCTCAGTCCTATGTTCCCTCCGCCCTATGTTCCCTCCGCCCTATGTTCCCTCAGCTCTATGTTCCCTCAGTCCTATGTTCCCTCAGCCCTATGTTCCCTCAGTCCTATGTTCCCTCAGCCCTATGTTCCCTCAGTCCTATGTTCCTCAGTCCAGCTCGAGGTCCTGGTGCAAAGGACCCTAGGCTGAAATTACTCTGAATCATCCCTTTAAATGTGATATAAAAATAAAAATGACTTGACTTAGTGTTTAATTTTGAGAACAATATTAGAAATAGTAGTAGTAGTAGTAGAACATAGGACTGTGGGAACGTAGGGCCTATTTCTCAAACTTTTCAGTGAAAAGCTTTTTTTTGTCATCCAGCCTGTCAAAATGTTAAATAGCCTCAAAACAGCCAGAAATTTATACAAAACATTTGGATTTAATTTGTGCTGATAAACGATCTGAGGCTGTAGAAAAGTCTGTAAATTACTAAAGACTGATACAGACTTTTCCACAGCCTGAAATCATTTCTCTTCTTTAGTTTTGTGGAGTTTTGCTAAAGCCGCTGCCTCAGCTGAGCTGAAATAATGTCATATAATTTCTGCAGAAATAATAATTAATACATTTATAAATATGCTCGCACGAATGAAAATTGTCACAGAACAAACAAAATACAAACGCTTCATATACTTTTCTGCCTGTTTTGAGGCTATTTAAAGGGACAGTTGATAGAATAATGTCTGAAATAAAACTAATTTTGCGTCGCCTGAATCGTCGCATGTTGAGGGACTATTTTCTCATATATCAGTCGCCGTTGCCGAGCTTCTATCAGGAAGTACAACTCACTGCTGCTCAGACAGAAATTCTTCAAATAAAATGATTCTCTGGACACAGACGTTCACATGGACAGTCTGGAGTTTTTCCTCGGGTCTGTGGAGTGGGTCAGACTGTTTTTAGTGGCAGGACGACTATGACCATTGACCTGCACTAGCCTAGCACCAGCAACCTCTGCAAATACAAGGACTGGAGGAAGATTTAAAAAAAGTGTCTCCACACGTCTCCAGCACTCCAACACCAGGAAATGAGGCCCTGTGTCCAAAATTCTGAACTGTCCTTTTAACATTTTGTGGGGCTGGACGAGTGTGAATATCTTAAAAACCAGAATTGCACAAGCCAAACTTTTTGCAGCACCAAACAGCACAAAAAATCAACTCCATTTTAGAGCATTTTGAAGCTTCCTCAGGGACTGTCTGACCCCAATCTGACCAAAAAAAGTATTATTAATATCTCCAAAACTAAAGCAGCACAAATTAAACTTTTTGCAGCACAAACGAAGCACAAACGATTGACAGTTTTTGTGTAGATTTGCGTTCGATGAGGGTATAACTTCACGCAGGTTTCTCAGGCTTTAGTTTCCCTGACACCACCTCGGGCCTCGGAGGCTGGAGCCAAAACAGCGAAAGGAGGAGCCAGAGTCGGAGGATATGTTTATGCCGCGGATTGAAAATGCGAAATGTAAATCTCTCACGTGGATCTCGTCGCCATGGTAACGGACGGGCCTGTTGCCGTGGTGACAATGGTATTTTTAGAAGTGGCAGAAGCCGAGTTTCTCTTTCTGCTCCGGATCACCACACCTGAGACTCAAACGCTAAATATATGAAGCGAATGACTGCACCTACTATCACTTTACTACTACTGCTGCTACTACTACTGCAGGCTATATATACCTGTGTACTGCAGCTACTTCTGTTACTGCCTACAACCTGAGTCTGCAGTTGTTGTGTCCTTGTGCAAGACTAGCATGACCAGATGTCTCTATTTACCCGGGACAGTCCCGGTTTGGAGCCCCTGGTCCCCTGTCCCAGCAGATTTATCCAAAACCACTCATTTGTCCCAGTTTTATACAAGAAATGTCCCTATTTTTGATCAATATGATACCTGACAACAGTAAAGAGAGGCATACATTGTCATTTGCTTTAGTAAAATACAGAAAAGCTGCTTAAAAATGACCAAAACACAAAGAAAATGTGTGGTAAAATGCACACTGAGCAGAGAATTAGCCTTTCTTGCAGAATTACTGGTAATATAAAGTGAAAAGTAAAGAACAAACATTAAAATCAACTTAAAATTGGGTGACCAGGCGTCCCTTTTTACCCGGGACGGTCCCAGTTCTGAGCCCCGTGTCCCCCTGTCCCAGAAGATTTATCCAAAACCACTGATTTGTCCCAGTTTTATACAAGAAATGCCCCAGGTGTCTATTTTTAACCAATTGAGCTAAACCAGGAATAAACTAAAATGAAACCAGGACTAAATCAGGTCTAGACCAGGACTAAAACTGGACTATCACAATTTTTGACTAATCTGATCCACTGTCAACAGTAAAGAGGGGCATAAATTGTCATTTGTTTTGCCCAAATACAGAAATCTGTGTTTGCGAATGACCATAAAGCAAAAAAAAAGTAAAAACAGAAGCCCCTCAGATCATGACTGATGCAAGAATGCACAAGCTTAGACACCAAAACCAGTGATTTGTCCCAGTTTTATACCAGAAATGTCCCAGGTATCCCTGTTTTTTACCAATTTGAAACCTGCCAACAGTAAAAAGAGATATAAACTGTCATTTGTTTTGGTAAAATACAGAAAAGCTGCTTAAAAATGACCAAACCACAAAGAAAATGTGACTGTACTGACTCACTGCATAATGATTATCCTTAAGTACGCACTCGTTTCACAAGTCACAGTTTAGTTTTTTATTTTGAAATTCTGGTCACCCTGTACGATCGCCTTCGTCCTGGAGCTGCTGCACTGTCCCCACTGCGGCTCTGACTTTCACGATGAGACAGAATAATGAAGGGTCCTGAACTGTTTCAACCTTGGATCTAAAATAAGATTTTATTACAGTTTTATGGTTCAAACTGAGGGAGGAACATGACATTTACAATAACAGACCATCAGCTCTACTCCCACTGGCCCCAAGAGGAGACAACGTGCTCCTGTCTGCTCCTGTCTGCTCCTGTCTGCTCCTGTCTGCTCCTGTCTGCTCCTGTCTGCTCCTGTCTGCTCCTGTCTGCTCCTGACTGCTCCTGTCTGCTCCTGTCTGCTCCTGTCTGCTCCTGTCTGCTCCTGTCTGCTCCTGTCTCAACACTGTGTACCTGCAGTAATCTGGTCTAGACTCTAGGGGGCAGTGCAAACCAATCAAAAACGTGATTACAGACGGTTTGTCAGAAGGAAATGCAGATTCGAGTGTCCAGAGATGTCCTTTTTTTTACCCGGGACAGTCCCAGTTTTGAGCCCTGTGTCCCTTGTCCCAGCAGATTTATCCAAAACTAGTGATTTGTTCCAGTTTTATACAGGAAAGTCCCTAGATTTGACCAATTTGATCCCTGCTACAGTAAAAAAGAAGCATAAATCATAATTTCAGAAAGAAAATATGCTTAAAAATGACCAAAACACAAAGAAAATGTGACTATACTGACTAAAATGTTCATCATGAATGGTCTCTGCAGAACAATTATCCTTAATTACGCACAAAAAATGTTGTTATTATGAACCACCACAAACCGGGGATTTTAGTTTTTTATTTTGAAAATCTGGTCACTCTGTTGTAGATGCCAATTTCTAAACAGCAATTTTGTCCATGAAATTATAATTTACCATCAAATACCTCTTATTTTGGAGCATGTTTAAACATTATTTATCCTCCGCTCTAACAAAACATCCTCCTCTGACCCTGAGAAATGTACCAAAGTGAAGTGAGGTGAAACGCTGCATCTGTTTATTATTTATGTAAATGAGTAAAGATAAAGTCCTGAGTTTATACGGGTAAATTCTAGTTTAGTCCTGATTTAGTCCTGATTTAGACCTGATTTAATCCTGCTTTAGTCCTGGTTTAGTCCTGGTTTAGTCTTGGTTTAGTCCTGGTTTAGTCCGGTTTAGTCCCGGTCTGGGTCTTGTGCTGGCTCTTGTTGTGGTTTAGTCCTGGTTTAGTCCTGGTTTAGTCTCAGTCTGGGTCTCGTGTTGGCTCTTGTTGTGGTTTAGTCCTGGTTTAGTCCTGGTTTAGTCTCAGTCTGAGTCTTGTGTTGGTTCTTGTGGTTTAGCCCTAGTTTAGTCCCAGTCTGGGTCTCGTGTTGATTCTTGTTGTGGTTTAGTCCTGGTTTAGTCCTGGTCTGGGTCTCATGCTGGTTCTTGTTGTGGTGTTGTCCTGGTTTAGACCTTGTTTAGTCCTGGTTTAGTCCAGGTTTAGACCTGGTTTAGTCCTGTTTTAGTCCTGGTTTAATCCTGGTTTAGTCCTGGTCTGGGTCTCATGTTGGCTCTTGTTGTGGTTTATCCCTGGTTTAGTCCTAGTTTAGTCCCGGTCTTGGTCTCGTGTTGGATCTTGTTTTGGTTTAGTTCTGGTTTAGACCTGGTTTAGTCCTGGTTTAGTCCTGGCCTGGATCTTGTGTTGGTTCTTGTTGTGGTTTAGTTCTGGTTTAGTCTGGGTTTAGTCCTGTTTAGGACCCGGTTTAGTCCTGGTTTAGTCTCGGTCTGGCTCTTGTTGTGGTTTAGTCCCGGTTTAGTCCTGGTTTAGTCCTGGTTTAGTCCTGGTTTAGACCTGGTTTAGACCTGGTTTAGTCCTGGTTTAGTCCCAGTCTGGCTCTTGTTGTGGTTTAGTCCCGGTTTAGTCCTGGTTTAGTCCTGGTTTGGTCCTGGTTGAGTCCCGGTTTAGTCCTGGTTTAGACCCGGTTTAATCCTGGTTTAGTCCCGGTCTGGCTCTTGTTGTGGTTTAGTCCTGGTTTAGTCCTGGTTTAGTCCCAGTTTAGTCCTGGTTTAGTCCTGGTTTAGACCTGGTTTAGACCTGGTTTAGACCCGGTTTAGTCCTGGTTTAGTCCCGGTCTGGCTCTTGTTGTGATTTAGCCCTGGTTTAGTCCTGGTTTAGTCCTGGTTTAGTCCTGGTTTAGACCCGGTTTAGTCCTGGTTTAGTCCCGGTCTGGCTCTTGTTGTGGTTTAGTCCTGGTTTAGTCCTGGTTTAGTCCTGGTTTAGTCCTGGTTTAGACCCGGTTTAGTCCTGGTTTAGTCCCGGTCTGGCTCTTGTTGTGGTTTAGTCCTGGTTTAGTCCTGGTTTAGTCCTGGTTTAGTCCTGGTTTAGACCCGGTTTAGTCCTGGTTTAGTCCCGGTCTGGCTCTCTGTCGGGGTGATGTCTTTCACAGATGTTTCTCACTTTTATTGTGGCGGGTTTTACTGCTGCTGTTTACTGCCACACACACACAGGAAGTCACCTCCTTTCACAATAAAACAGCTCAACCCCCACCTGAGGGAACGGGCTAACCACTCTGCCACAGTACTACAGGGGGACATGCAGTACTCTGTCAGTAGTACAGCTGTAGTACTTTTAGAAGCCTAATCATATCAGTAGTACTTGTACAGTAGTATTCGACTAATAATGGAAATAGGTGTAGAAATATTAGAAGTAGTAGTAGCAGTAGTACTATAGTAGTCGTACTTTTGTAGTAGTAGTAGCAGTAATATTGTAGTAGTAGTACTACAGTAGTAGTACTTTAGTAGTAGTACTTTAGTAGTACTTTAGTAGTAGTACTTTAGTAGTAGTACTTTAGTAGTACTTTAGTAGTACTTTAGCAGTACATTAGTAGTAGTAGTAGCAGTAGTATTGTAGTAGTAGTACTTTAGTAGTACTTTAGTAGTAGTACTTTAGAAGTACTTTAGTAGTACTGTAGTATTTGTTCTGTTGGCAGAGCCAGACCACAGAGACACTGACACATCAAACATCTGGAGCCACGAGTCCTGGTCCGGGTCTAAATCTGGTCCAGGTCTAAATCCGGGTCAGACGTGGTTCAGGCCTGGACTAAAATAGGTCCGACCACAGCCCAGAGACCGAGTCACACCGGGACTTCACAAGAACCAACCCGGGACTTTGTTTACCTCGGTCCCGGGCCAGGACCAGACCAGGAGGAGCCGGCCCGGTCCGAGAGGTTTCACAATGAGGAGAAGTCTGGGCCGTTACCATAGCGACGGGAAACAATTCACAACCATATATTAAATCAAAACAAAGAAAAGTCTGGGAGGGAACATAAACAGACAAAAACCACCACACGGAGACGAGAGGAGGTCCAAAAACGACACTGCTCTGCCCGGAATGTTCCACAGTGTCACTTTAAACAACCTAAAGTCCTTAGATTTAGTCAAGTACAGGTGGGTTTGGGGTTTAGACCTGGTTTAGTTCTGTTTTAGTCCTGGTTTAGTCCTGTTTTAGTCCTGGTTTAATTGTGGTTTGGGTCTCATGTTGGTTCTTGTTTGGATTTAGTCCTGGTTTAGTCCTGGTCTGGGTCTCGTGCTGGTTCTCGTTGGGGTTTAGACCTTGTTTAGACCTGGTTTGGGTCTTATGTTGATTCTTGTTAGGTTTAGTCCTGCCTTAGACCTGGTTTAGTCCTGGTTGAGTCCTGGTTTAGACCTGGTTTAATCTCGGTCTGGGTCTCGTGTCGGTTCTTGTTGTGGTTTAGTCCTGGTTAAGACCTGGTTTAGTCCTGGTCTGGGTCTTGTGTTGGTTCTTGTTGGGGTTTAGACCTGATCTGGGTCTCGTGTTTGTTCTTGTTGAGGTTTAGACCTGGTTTAGTCCTGGTTTAGTCCTGGTTTAGTCCTGGTTTAGTCCTGGTTTAGTCCTGGTTTAGTCCCGGTCTGGGTCTCATGTTGACACAGACCATAGCTCAAAAATACCTAGAAAAACAGGCGTTCTGACTGTGAGCGCGGCCGCTTCTCCACAGATCTGACCTGGAACCTGGTCTGCTTTTGTCTCCATGGAGATAGAAAGGTTTAATGCCGTACTGTGGAACATTCCAGACAAAGCAATAACATCCAATGCATCCAGTTACAGGTGTTTTAAAGCAGAGAAAACCAAAAGAAAAAGGAACAAACGAATCATCCGTCACAGAGAGGGCTTCTCTGGACCAGAACTAGACCAGGACTAACCCAGAACTAGATCTAGACTAAAGCAAAACTCAGTCAGAACAGGACCAGAGACCAAACCAGGACTAAATTAGAGCTAAAACGGGACTAAACCCTAATACATAGACTACGATGAGCAGAATTTCAAAATAAAAAACTGGGACGGCCCTGTTTTTTTGGTGGTTGGTAATAATAAAATTGCGAGTCGAGTGAGTAATTACGGAAAATTGTTCTGCAGAAACCAGTCATGATGAACATGAGTCAGTAAAGTCACGTTTTCTTTGTGTTTTTTGTCATTTTTAAGCTGAATTTTTGTATTTTACCCAAACAAATGACAGTTTCTGCCTCTCTTTACTGTTGGCAGGAATCAGATTGGCCCAAAATAGGGACACTGGGACATTTCTTGTATAAAACTGGGACAAATCAGTGGTTTTGGATAAATCTGCTGGGACAGGAGACACAGGGCTCCAAACCCGGACTGTCCCGGGTAAATAGAGACGTCTGGTCACACTAACATAGACCAAACCAGGACTATAATGAGGACTAAACAAGTACAAACCTTTAACCTGGACGAGGACTGAACTGGATCTTTCTTTCTTTAGACACTTCGGTGTTTGTGTTCTTTATTTAAAGTTGAACTCCGGCATGTTTGAAGCTAAAGTCCGTCTCTAGAGGAGGTGGAATTCTGTCAGAAGCCAAAAAACGGCACACATCAGTGTTTCCTCGGCGGAGATGTCTGGAAACGTTAGAAAACAACTTTATAAGCAGTGTTAGTATTACTGATTCGATTTCCCACTGCACAGGCCAAAGCCCAAAAGACTCGATTGTCGACTCCAAAAGAAACTCCAGAAGAAACTGACTACTGACAGTGAAGAAGAAAAGAAACTGGTTCAGTAATGTATTTTTTAGCATTTTTCAAAAAATATAATTCACTCGTAAATAAATGGGATTAGAAATGACATTGGCGATCGAGTCTTTTGGGCTTTGGCCTGTGCAGTGGGAAATCAGCAGAGGGAAGTGTAAGGTGCTTATAAAGTTGTTTTCTAACGTTTCCAGACACTAATGAGTGAACCAGGCAGAGCGTTTGGTTTGTTAGACTCGTGGCTGTTGTCAGATGGGTTAAAGTGGTGTTAAGCTTCTTCAGTGTGAAGCAAATTGGCGTTTTACGTGGAAGTTAAGAACTTGCCCCCATCACTGCACTAGTTCAGAACTTGCCCTCATCACTACACTAGTTTGTTGCCTTGACAGACTCACTGCCACAGTGAGATCTCCGCCGAGGAAACACTGATCTGTGCCGTTTTTTGGCTTCGGACAGAATTCCACCACCTCTAGCGACGGACTTTAGCTTCAAACGTGCCGGAGTTCAACTTTAAACTCGTCTCGTTACCTGGTGTTTTATTGTGAAAGGTCAGGGCGGATGTGGTCACGTGCTCTCTCCGGTGTTGACGCTTCTTTTCTTAAACTTGTCCCGTGTCTGGTCCCATCACAACCGCGTCTGTCTCTGCGGGCCCCGGGTCCGGTCTAAGGCTCCAAATACCGGTCTGGGTCTGGACCAGGATCTGGAGGATTTAACGGGACTTTTGGGAACTTTTTACTTCGGCTTTTTCCGCCTGATCCCGCCGCGGTTCGGAGTTTTGACGGAGTTTACGCTGCTTTTGTGGATTATTTTACACTTTTATTTAAAGTAAAAAGATTCTCGGATAAACTGTAAGTGGAAAAAAATACTTGGATTTAATTAAGAGGGGACATTATAGAGACGTTTTTAGTCTCGTTTCACATTATTTTTTCACCTATTTTCGCCCGTTATCATTTTCAAATTGTCAGTATTAAACAATTTGGGAAAACAAGTTAAAATGTATGTTTGTAATTGTAATAAACTTAAAATAAATTGTTATAAATTTAAATAAATTGTTAAAGTAGATTATTATATTGTCTACAGTTTAAAAAAAAATCTCTCGTCTTAAATTATAGCTTCAGAAGTCTGCAATTATATTTCGCTTTTCTCTGACATGTTTTGACATATTTGGACGTAAAATAAAATTATTGCCGTCTAAATTCGTGGTTACGTGAAAGTTTTTGGCGTTCGCTCTGTCGTCGTAAATAAAGGACGCGAGTGAAAACAGTAATTTCGTGCAGATCGAAGCTGATTGGTCCAAATCCAGAGACACGTGTTTATGTCATAAACATAAACTGTCATTACACGGTCCGGATATAGAGTCCGCACTTAGTCCCGGGTAGACCTGGTTTAGACCTGGTTTAGTCCCGGATTAGTCCTGGTTTAGTCCTGGTTTAGTCCTGGTTTAGTCCTGGTTTAGTCCCGGATTAGTCCTGGTTTAGTCCTGGTTTAGTCCTGGTTTAGTCCTGGTTTTTACTTTCTCCAGTCTTATTTAGTCCCGGTTTAGTCCTGGTTTAGTTCTGGTTAAGTCCTGGTTTAGTCCTGGTTTTTACGTTCTCCAGTCTTGTTTAGTCCTGGTTTGTACTCTCTTTGGTCTCATTTAGTTGTGGTTTAGAGCTGGTTTAGTTCTGGTTTTGTTTTAGCCCTGGTTTTTACTTTCCCCAGTCTTATTTAGTCCCGGTTTAGTCCTGGTTTAGTTCTGGTTTTGTCCTGGTTTAGTCCTGGTTTTTACTTTCTCCAGTCTTGTTTAGTCCTGGTTTGTACTCTCTTTGGTCTCATTTAGTTGTGGTTTAGAGCCGGTTTAGTTCTGGTTTTGTTTTAGCCCTGGTTTTTACTTTCCCCAGTCTTATTTAGTCCCGGTTTAGTCCTGGTTTAGTTCTGGTTTTGTCCTGGTTTAGTCCTGGTTTAGTCCTGGTTTAGTCCTGGTTTTTACTTTCTCCAGTCTCGTTTAGTCCTGGTTTAGTTCTGATTTAGTCCTGGTTTGGTTTAGTCCTGATTTTTACTTTCTCCAGTCTTGTTTAGTCCTGGTTTAGTCCTGGTTTAGTCCTGGTTTTGGTTTGTCCTGGGTTTTACTTTATCCTGTCTCATTTTGTCCTGGTTTTGTCCTCTTTTTGTTTTAGTCCTGGTCTTTACTCTCTTCAGTCTCATTTAGTCTTGGTTTAGTCCTGTTCCTGGTTTAGTCCTGGTTTAGTCCTGTTCCTGGTTTAGTCCTGGTTTAGTCCTGTTCCTGGTTTAGTCCTGGCTTTTACTTGCATCAGCCTCATTTAGTCCTGGTTTTGGTTTAGTCCTGGTTTTTACTTTCTTCAGTCTCATTTAGACCTGGTTTAGTTCTGGTTTTGGTTTAGTCCTGGTTTTTACGTTCTCCAGTCTCATTTAGACCTGGTTTAGTTCTGGTTTTGGTTTAGTCCTGGTTTTTACTTTCTTCAGTCTCATTTAGTCCTGGTTTTGGTTTAGTCCAGTTTTTTTCTCCTTAGTCTCATTCAGTCCTGGTTTAGTCCTAGTTTAGTGGACCTGGGTTAGACCTGGTGTAGTTCTGAAATAGTCCTAGGTTTTAGTTGGTTGAGCTTTGGTTTTGTCTTGGATTTGTCTTAGTCCCCATTCAGTCTTGGTCTAGATCTGGATCTGTTTAGTCCAAGTCCTGTTTATAGTTGCTTCTACAGACCTGGTTTAGTCCCAGTTTAGTCCTGTTCTTGGTTTAGTCCTGGAAATGTTGTAGTTTAGTCCTGGATTTTACTTTCTTCAGTCTCGATTAGTCCTGGTTTAGAGCTAGTTTATGTAGACCTATGTTAGACCTGGGTCAGATCTGGGTTAGTCCTGAGAAAGTCCATAGTTAGTCTTGGATTTGTCCCCATTAGTCCCCATTTAAATCCAGTTAAGTCCTGGTCTAGACCTGGTTCATTTTAGTTTTAGTCCTGTTTATACTTGGTTCTTCAGACCTGGTTGAGTCCTTTATGTAGACCTGATTTAGACCTTCTCCAGACCTGGTTTAGACCTGGTTTAACTCAATTAGTCCTGGTTTAGAGCTAGTTTATGTAGACCTGTGTTAGACCTGGGTCAGATTTGGGTGGTTAGTCCTGAGAAACCAGTGAAGTCTTGGTCTAAACCTGGTTCATTGTAGTCTTAGTCCTGTTTATACTTGGTTCCTCAGACCTGGTTGAGTCCTAGTTTATGTAGACCTGATTTAGACCTGCTTCAGACCTGGTTTCATCTTGGTTTAACTCGATTAGTCCTGGTTTAGAGCTAGTTTATGTAGACCTTTGTTAGACCTGGGTTAAATCTGGGTTAGTCTGGCAAAACTAGTTAAGTCTTGGTCTAGAGCTGGTTCATTTTAGTCCCAATTGTGTTTTTTAGGCTGTTTGCTTCTTCAGACCCGGTCCGGTCTTGGTCTAGACCTGGTTCGTCTTCAGACCTGGTTGAGTCCTGGCTCAGATCACCATGAGGTCCGCCTTGATCCTTGTTTGGAGTCTGCACCTGGTCTGGACTTTCCCGAGCTCGACCCCGGCACCCTCCTCGGACCCTGTTTTTGACCCGTCCTCGGACCCCGTGGGCCCAGGACCGGACCCAGGACCGGACCCAGACCCGGTGCCCCCCGGCTGCCCGCCCTGTGAGCCGTCCCTGTGCCCCCCGGCGGTGGGCTGCAGGGCGGGGGTGGTGCGGGGCGTCTGCGGCTGCTGCGAGGAGTGCGGGAACATCCTGGGACAGAGCTGCGACCCGGGACCCGAGCCCAGACTGCACGGACTCTGCGGCGCCGGCATGAGGTGAGACGGCGCCCCCTGCTGCAGCAACGACGCACTTATGTGGGTCTGATGATCACGACATCGACTTTTCACTCAAACATGAAGCTGGAGCGAGACATTTTGGGGCTCAGTGTAGAGTTGAGCAGTCTCCAAAATTTGATCCTGTTAAACCGTCTCAGCATTTTCCCGGGTTTACAGTATTACCGTGACTCATTAAGGATTATTTTGTAGCTGCACCTAAACGGGCTTCATCCCCGATTCCGACATCCCCCCATTCCGACACTTTTTGACACCGCCATTCCCACAATTTTTTTATGAGGTAGCGGCGCACTGAGCACAGCGGGAGGCTCGCTGAGAGGAGGCACGCTGAGCGCGGCATGGTTTTAATCCTGATTTAGACCTGCTTTTAGTCCTGATTTAGACCTGCTTTTAGTCCTGATTTAGACCTGCTTTTAGTCCTGATTTAGACCTGCTTTTAGTCCTGATTTAGACCTGCTTTTAGTCCTGATTTAGACCTGCTTTTAGTCCTGATTTAGACCTGCTTTTAGTCCTGATTTAGACCTGCTTTTAGTCCTGATTTAGACCTGCTTTTAGTCCTGATTTAGACCTGCTTTTAGTCCTGATTTAGACCTGCTTTTAGTCCTGATTTAGACCTGCTTTTAGTCCTGATTTAGACCTGCTTTTAGTCCTGATTTAGACCTGCTTTTAGTCCTGATTTAGACCTGCTTTTAGTCCTGATTTAGACCTGGTTTTAATCCTGATTTAGACCTGCTTTTAGTCCTGATTTAGACCTGGTTTTAATCCTGATTTAGACCTTGTTTTAGTCCTGATTTAGACCTTGTTTAGTTCTGCTTTAGACCTGGTTTTAGTCCTGATTGTAGACCTGCTTTTAGTCCTGATTTAGACCTGCTTTTAGTCCTGATTTAGACCTGCTTTTAGTCCTGATTTAGACCTGCTTTTAGTCCTGATTTAGACCTGGTTTTAGTCCTGATTTAGACCTGCTTTTAGTCCTGATTTAGACCTGGTTTTAATCCTGATTTAGACCTGCTTTTAGTCCTGATTTAGACCTGCGTTTAGTCCTGATTTAGACCTGCTTTTAGTCCTGATTTAGACCTGCTTTTAGTCCTGATTTAGACCTGCTTTTAGTCCTGATTTAGACCTGCTTTTAGTCCTGATTTAGACCTGCTTTTAGTCCTGATTTAGACCTGGTTTTAATCCTGATTTAGACCTGCTTTTAGTCCTGATTTAGACCTGGTTTTAATCCTGATTTAGACCTTGTTTTAGTCCTGGTTTAGACCTTGTTTAGTTCTGCTTTAGACCTGGTTTTAGTCCTGATTTAGACCTGGTTTTAGTCCTGATTTAGACCTGGTTTAGTTCTGCTTTAGACCTGGTTTTAGTCCTGATTTAGACCTGGTTTTAGACCTGGTTTTAGACCTGGTTTTAGACCTGGTTTAGTTCTGATTAAGACCTGGTTTAGTCCTGGTATAGACCTGCTGTAAACCAGGACTAAAACCAGGTCTAAACCAGATCTAAACCAGGACTAAACCAGGTCTATACCAGGACTAAAACCAGGTCTAAACCAGGACTAAACGAGATCTATAACAGGACTAAAACCAGGTCTTAATCAGAACTTAGGTCTTAAACAGGACTACAACAGGGGCCGCACGTCCACACAAACACGTTTTGATGCAGAACCATAAATTGGGCTTTACCGTCTCCTCGGGAACTTCCTCCTCTTCAGCGCCTCGTCCCCTCTCGACTCTCGGCTTCAATAAAACGTCTCCATCACAAACTTTTGGCCTCAGGGAGAAAGTCCTGCTGTGGTTTTAGGTCCTTATGCAGATTTTTTTCATGACGGTGATGAAACTGATACCGCTGATACTTTTTGATACCGCTGATACCAGATTACTGCCAAACCCAAGTTCAGTGTTTAACAGTTATATTTTTTCTTTGCAAACTGGGGAGATTTTCGACACATTAATAGGAAAACGATATCCAATTCTCACAAGACGATATGGTCACGGTCTGAAGCTCACAGTACGATATTTGTTGCGATATTGTGGGAAATAGTACGATATTCTACATAATAACAAGACATATTATTATAAAATGCTTTGACCAGTCATTTGGTACAACATTTATTGTCATTAGTGAACGATATCCAAATCTCTCTGTACGATATTTTCACCATAAACATCTCACCGTAACAGATTTATTGTGATATTTTGTGGATCATTCCTCTAAAAATGCTTCACAGACTTAATCCAAAGAATGAAGATGTAAAAGTGCTTAGAACAGTTATTTCTTCATGTCGTCTGCACTGAAACGGAGCAAAGGATCATGGTCTATGTAGTTCCCTCTGGTTTATTTAGCTGTTTCTGCACCAGAACTGTTCATTTAAGCAAAGAGACTTGGGATATTGTGATGGTCCACGATATTATTGTGAGACCTTTGACGATACGATATCACCAAATTTGACTTATTTAAAGTAATAACGTAGGATCTGAGCTGTAGAGGGGAGAGTACATAACTGCTATGGCTAATTATTGGTTGGCCTTTTAATGACACCGTTTGTCTCTTTAAATACAGGTTTACTGGAATTCTGCTGCTTTGGGTCAGTGGCAGGAAGTAGTTTCAGTGTCATCGTTTACCGCAGTATTTCCCTGTAAACAGCAAAAAGTGGAGTGTTAAAATTAACTCTCACAGAATAAATTTGAAAATTATTTTCAGGGTTTATACGAGTCCAATCTGTTCTAGAGTTAATTTAACACTTTTGGAAATGTTAATGAAGTAACACTGGACCAAAGTTCCTGTTTAAGAGTTACATTCACGTTTTGAGAGTGAATGGATAACACTTTGTAGAGTTATCCTGATTTAGCTGAACAACACATGGAGGAGTTTTATTTTTACGCTTTATTTTAGATCATTTAAGATGAAATTCTGCACAAAAATGGTTCAACCTGGTCTTCTCTGGTGGGATTTTGAAGTGGAGGGTGGGATGTGCCAAATTAACACTAAGGGAAGTTGAATTAACACGAGAGGAAGTTGAAGTAACACTAAAGGAAGTTGAATTAACACTTAAGGAAGTTGAATTAACACTTAAGGAAGTTGAATTAACACTAAATGAAGTTGAATTAACACTAGAGGAAGTTGAATTAACACTATAGGAAGTTAAATTAACACTAAAGGAAGTTTAATTAACTCTAGAGGACATTGAATTAACACTAAATGAAGTTGAATTAACACTAGAGGAGGTTGAATTAACACTAGAAGAAGTTGAATTATCACTAAATGAAGTTGAATTAACACTAAAGGAAGTTTAATTAACTCTAGAGGACGTTGAATTAACACTAGAGGAAGTTAAATTAACACTATAGGAAGTTGAATTAACACTAAGAGAAGTTGAATTAAGTTCAACTATATCAACTCTGGCAAGTGACCCCAACTCAAACCCCCATTTAACTTTCAAATAATTAAAATAACACTTTTTCTGATAAAAACAATTCTGAAATATTTTACCCTGAAATTTAACCCTCCAGTTTCTGCTCTTAGATTGTGCATATATTGTGCAGCGCTCCACAGACACTTTATTGTTCTTTAGTCGCACCATATTTGACATTATGTGTGGAGATCTGGGGTAATAATTAAAAACAATATTATAGAAAAGAGCTCAGTCGGGTTTTATGACCGCACCAATCAGCTACTTATCACTTTATTAACATTTTAAAACTTAAGGATCTGATAAACCTCCAGACACCAAAAATAATGTACAAGGCAAAAAGGAAAGAACTGCCAAATAAATGTTCAGGAACGTTTTACTGAAAGAGAAAGTGCTTCTGATTTAAGAATGAAGGAATGTGTCTGTTTAAAATGTCCCGAGTCCGAACAGCGAGGAAAAGGTTTTTGTGTTTCAGTTTATTTGAGCTCAAAATGCCCAGAATCCCTTTGTGGCTCAGGTGCTGCTCTCAGACATAATGAAATGATCTTAGTGCATGTGGTCGTTTCTTTATGATCACTCACACTGAACAAAGGACAGTTCAGACGTCGCTGACAGAACACAGAGCTCCCACAGACCCGGGGGAAACAGTGAGGAGCACAATGGGGCCTGGAGCTTTTCCATCCCCTAAAATGACACTGTGCACTATCACGTTTACTGTTACATTCTCTTTGGAATATAGTTGCCAGAAAATAATAAAACTTTACAGTGGACTGGAAGAATCACAGAGCCTCAAGGCCAAGCTTCAGGGGCCGGAGCGTTTGTGTTCAAGGGCCCATTTTACACGTGTACGTTCAACTCCACTGCTTTTTATTTATCTTTATACGCATTAACCTGAGTTATCCTGAAAATCTCACACAGTATTTAATTCCATTCAGGCCCAGGGACCAAATGTGGCCCTCAGACCAAATTCTTTTGGCCCTCAGGCTTCCAGGTGAATTGGCCCACAGTCGCACTTTTTACTGAATGTTTTTGAAATCTTCCTTAATCAAGTGAATGCAGTGTGTCCTTCTGAGGGTCTGAGCCTGAACAAAGGTCTGTTGGGTCATTCAAACCTGTTATAAATGCACAGGTTTGAATTACTCACTGTTGTGGTCTGTGTTTTAATACGTGGCCCTTGATGAAAAAAGTTTGGACACCCCTGTCTTACGGTTTACTACACAGATCAGATATTTTTGTTGTCCCAAGAGTCAGAAGAACAAATTGGAAAACACTCATTTAACGCTGCGTTCTATTGTGCCTGGAACTCAGAGAAAACTGAGCTCCACCAAAGGAACGGCCAATGAACTCGATCATCTGAACATATAAGAGTCAAACTGCTGCCGACAGCTAACTGTTGCTAACAGACTCTTTATTAACAGCAGCTCGTGACAGTGACGTTAACTACATAAGCTGACAAAATAAACATTAAACTTTCTCCGTCGTCAGCTGAGCGGAAATGACGTCCTGTAACGATTGACTCCATTTTGGCCGTTTTAGAGCGTTTTGAAGCTTCCTGTGGGGCTGACCCCAGTTTGACCTGTAAAAGAATCGTTAATTTCTCCAAAGCTGAAGAAGCACAAACGAAACTTTTTGCAGCACAAACGAAGCGCAAACGATTGACACAGTTTTTGTGTAGGTTTGCGTTTGATGGGGGGCGACTTCACACAGGTTTTGAAGCCCACAAGAGTCAGTTTTGTGTCTTTAGGAGGTTTAACCCCGCTGTCCTGTTGTGCGTTCAGACCTTCACACTGTCCTTGTGTTAAATCCAGGTGTGCGTTGGACCCTCGCCCTGGAGCGCGCTCAGAGGACGACCAGGACGAGCTCATATGTGTGTGTGACCAGCAGGAGGCGCTGTGTGGCAGTGACGGCACCACGTACAGAAACAGGTCAGAGCGTAGGCCTCATACAGACATGAGGCTAACTGTGTGCAGCCCGCTTTAATCTGCCCCTTTGGATCTTCATATCTGCATTATTATCATGGCAATAGATCATTTTCACAACAGCCGGATGTGGTTTAAGTCTGAGGAACTTACAGTTAATGTTTTTCTGTGGTAAATGTGGCGTTTTCTCCGGCAACTTCATAAATCTGCCCCATCACCAAATCTACAACCAACAAGGTCCACGAAGGAGAAACATTCTTCATGAAGAATTTATCCACAACGATCAAGGGAAGAAAGACGAAAACTTAAAGGAAACAACGACGAGCATCAGTGAAACGACTGAGCAACACTAACGTTCTGGTCCTGAAGAAAACAGAAGGAACTTGTTCACTCAGACTGATTCTACAATTAAAATAAAAAGATTTGTGCAGTCCAAATGCTACAGATGTTCACAGATTATATGTCTAGTTTAGTCCTTTTTTCCCCGGGACAGTCCCAGTTTTGAGCCCTGTGTCCCCTGTCCTGCAGATTTACCCAAAACCACTGATTTGTCCCAGTTTTATACAAGAAATGTCCAGGTGTCCCTATTTTGGACCAATTTGATCTAAACCAGGACTAAACTAAAACTAAACCAGGACTACATCAGGTCTAAACCAGGACTAAAACTGGACCATCACAATTTTGGACTTTAATCCAATCCCCACCAACAGGAAAGAGGAGCATAAACTGTGACTTGTTTTGTCAAAATCCGTGTTTGCAAATGACCATAAAGCAAAAAAAATGCAGCAACAGAAGCTCCTCAGATTATGACACGAGAATGCACAATTTTAGACACCAAAACCAGTGATTTGTCCCAGTTTTATACAAGAAATGTCCCAAGTGTCTCTATTTTTGATCAATCTAATCCCTGCCAACAGTAAAGAGAGGCATAAATTATCGTTTGTTTTGGTAAAATATAGAAAAGCTGCTTAAAAACGACCAAAACACAAAGAAAATGTGACTGTACTGAATGGGTTGAGCGCAGAACAGTTTTCCTTAATTACGCACTCACAAATTTATTATTACCAACCACCACAAACCGGGGATGTCCCAGTTTTTCATCTTGAAAATCCGGTCACTCTAGTCTCACATTTAAACTGCACAAATCTGTCTATGCAAATATCGACATCGTGAAATCGATTTTAATTTTAATCGTAGAATCAGCCTCTGTTTTCTCCAGGACCAGAACGTTCGTGTCGCTCAGTCGTTTCACTGACGCTCGTCGTTGTTTCCTTTAAGTTTTCATCTTTCTTCCCTTGACCTTTGTGGATAAATTCTTCATGAAGAATGTTCCTCCTTTGTCGACCTCGTTGACCTTGTGATGTCATTGTAGACCCGTTTTCTTGGTGCAACGGCTTCTCGAGAAATGTTATTTTCCAGCACTTGACGCTTTTTTTATCCAATCCAAACTTGTCCCGTCCCTACAGTTAATTGTGCACAGTAAATACAGTAAATTGGACCACATACTCTTCCTTCTACTTATTTTTTGACTGTTATTATTAAGTAACAGTCCTTTTACGACGTCCTCCCCCTCCTGTGTGTTCCAGGTGTGAGTTCCGTGAGGCTCTTTTCTTCAGTCCTCTGCTCAAAGTCAAAGGGAAGGGGCCCTGCAAAAGCGGTGAGACACAAACAGACCCTCCACCACAGCATACAGGGACATGCGACAGCTCCACACCTTCTATATTCAGTATCGTTATTCAAGAATTTGTATTTTAGGTTTCACAAAAAGTGACCCAGAACATCTACAACAGGCCAAATCTTCTAGCTAAGGCAGTAGGAGCCTGCGTGAAGTGACCCCCCATCAAACCCAAACCTACACAAAAAATGTCAGTTGTTTGTGCTACAAAAAGTTTCATTTGTGCTGCTTTAGTTTTGGACATATGAACGATTCTTTTACAGGTCAAAGCCCACAGGAAGCTTCAAAATGTTCTAAAACGCCCAAAATGGAGTCACTCGTTTGTGCTTCGTTTGTGCTGCAAAAAGTTTCGTTTGTGCGATTCTGGTTCTTCAGATATTTGCCGTTTTGTTTTCGGCCGATGACGTCGTCCAGAACCTCAGAAGGTTCAATAAAAAGTCTGGATCAGTCTTTACTAACGCACTTTTGATTCATATTTTCTATAATAATACAGACTTTTTCCACAGCCTCAGATCGTTTCTCTTCACTAGTTTTGTGGAGTTTTGCTGAAGCTGCTGCTTCAGCTGAGTGGAAATGATGTCATATAATCTCTGCAGAATAGAAAAGAATAATTTTAGAGATAAACTCCCACAAATGAAAACAACACAAACGAAATGCAAATGTTTTTCTACAGTTTTCCGCCTGTTTTGAGGCTGTTTCACATTCTGAGGGGCTGGATGACGTCATTGGCTGAAAGTAAAATTGCGTATATTTTTTTTTATTTTTTATTTTTTTATTTCATTCATTATAAAAGAAAAGGCTTTATTTGTTTTGTTTTACATGACAGTACAATATCCGAATGAAAAGGAGCAGAGAGAAGAACACATCTTATATTTTCTGCCCCTTTTTACAAAAAATATATTTACTTTTCACAATTGATTTCTGGTTTAGCATCTTAATTTAACTAAAATTAGTCATAAATGTTTTCATCTAATGTTTACCTTTGCCACAGACACTGTCTCAGTTTACAGTTTCATCATTATTTAATACACTTGATTTAACAAGTTTTTTAAATATATTCAGCGATTTTGATTCTTTTTTCTTATCATTTATGTTGTTCCATAAATGTACATCTTTTACTGCAAAACTCCGCTCCTTAACCTTGGTTCTAAATCGAGGTTTTTTAAATACTTCTGTTCCCTTCAGACTGTAATTACTCTTTTTTCAAACATTGTTTGAATATTAATTGGTAATACATATCTTAAGAACCAGAAACTTTCTGCAGCACAAACGAAGCACAAACGATTGACTCCATTTTGGGTGTTTTAGAGCATTTTGAAGCTTCCTGGGGGCTGAACCCAATTTGACCTGTAAAAGAATCATTAATATCTCCAAAACTAAAACGGCACGAATGATTGCCATAGGTTTTGCCATAGGTTCTGTGTAGGTTTTTGTTTGATGGAGGCCTTCACACGGATGTAGTGCCTGTGTGCAAAAACATCGATATCGATATATGGTGATACTAAATTGTGACAGTGTTCTTAGAAACTGTAAAACTTTTGGATATTTGTACTGTACTTAAGTACATTTACGGTTCATACTTTTTATCTGGACTAGACTGAAAAGTAAAAAGTATTTTTCATATGATTTTAAGAGGTGTTTTTTTTACCATGTTCCTGGTAACATCCTGACGAAAGGTTTGAAGCTTCAACTTGAAGCAAACAAATAAATACAAAAAAAGAATAGAAAATAAATATAAATACAATAAAATAAACAACAAATAATAATAATAATAATAATAATAATAATAATAATAATAATAATAACAACATAAAAAATACTCTTCATCAGTATCACTACATTTAACACTTTAACAACAACAACACTGTGAAATACTTTTTACTTTTTACTCTTAAGTTAATTTTTAAACTTTTACTTAAAGCTGCACTGTGTAGCTTTTCTGGCGGAGCATCCGTCAAATGCTGTTCCCCATGGAGATGTTATTGCTTTGTCTGGAATGTTTCACAGTGTGGCATTAAATCTTTCTATCTTCATAGAGACCAAACCAGACCAAGTTACAGGTCAGATCTGTGGAGAGGCGACGCCGCTCACAGTCAGAATGCCTGTTTTTTTAGGTATTTTTAAGCTTTAGAACCACTTGTAATTGAATGTATGTAGAGTGGAGCTGTTTAAAGTCACACTGTGGAACATTCCAGGCAGAACAGTGAGATATATGAGTATTTTTTTGCTCCTGAATCTTTACTTTTACTTTAGTAGCAAAATGGAATTCTTCTTCCACCACCGGTCGTTATGATTTTGAAGAAGCCAATAAAAAGGATGTCTGTTTGGTTTTACACTTTTAACCTTCTCGTCTGAGCGTGTGCTTCACCGTGGAGACAGCCCTGAGAGACAAAGACGAGGAGGTACTTAAAATACCTCAGGAGCTATAAAACAGACGAAGCAGCCCCCGCTCAGATCCTCCACGAGCGCTCAAACTCCCCACAGACACTTCAGGTCCACCACCACCATCCATCCATCTTCTTCCACTTATCTGGGGCCAGGTCTCGGGGTCATCAGTCTAAGCAAGGACTCCCAGACTTCCTTCACCCAGACACTTCCTCCAGCTTTTCTGGACGGACCCGAGGCGTTCCCAGGCCCAGAGACATGGTCCCTCCAGCGTTTCCTGGGTCTTCCTCCTACCAGTGGGACATGCCCAGAACACCTCCTGAGGGAGGTGTCCAGGAGGCATCAGAACAGATGCCCTCCCCTCGACTCTGCTCCGAGCTCCTCCCGTGTGACCGAGCTCCTCACCCTCTCTCTAAGGGAGCGCCCGTCCACTCTGTGGAGGAAACTCATTTCGGCCTCTTGTATCGTCCTTTTGGTCATTCTCCAGAGCTCATAATAATAATGCATTTTATTTATTTGGCGCCTTTTTGGACACCCAAGGTCGCCTTACAACAACAGCTATAGCACTTTTTCACAGACACATGTCCTTAAAGACGCTTTACAGATCATTATTAACAGAGCATTGTTCATTCACTCCAGACCCGATGGTAGTGAGCCACCACATCACTCACACACTCCACTTTCACACCTGCAGTACATGTTTTTGGTTGATGGGGAAAACCAGAGTGCCCAGAGGAAACCCATCCAGACACGGGGAGAACATGCAAACTCCACACAGAAAGGCCCAGGCGACCCGGGGATTGAACCCAGAACCTTCTTGCTGTGAGGCATGAGGGCCACTCAGCCACTGTGCCGCCATGACCATAGGTGAGGGGAAGGGACGTAGACTGAGGTAAATCTTCTTCACCACAATGGCCTGATACAGCGACCGCATCACTGCCGACGCTGCACTGATCCACCTGTCAACCTCACGCTCCATCCTCCCCTCACTGTGAACAAGACCCTGAGATACTTGAACTCCTCCACCTGAGGAGTGGAGGAGCAGATCCACCACGAGAGCTCAAACTCCCCACAGACGCTTCAGTCACAATCATCTCTGTTTTATATCACACTCTTTTAGGTCACACTTCACTCCTCTGGACTCCTCTGGACCCTCTGGACCCTCTGGACTCCTCTGGACCCTCTGGACTCCTCTGGACTCCTCTGGACCCTCTGGACTCCTCTGGACTCCTCTGGACTCCTCTGGACCCTCTGGACTCCTCTGGACCCTTGGACCCTCTGGACTCCTCTGGACCCTCTGGACTCCTCTGGACCCTCTGGACTCCTCTGGACCCTCTGGACCCTTGGACCCTCTGGACTCCTCTGGACCCTCTGGATCCTCTGGACTCCACTGGATCCTCTGGACCCTCTGGACCCTTGGACCCTCTGGACTCCTCTGGACCCTCTGGACCCTCTGGGTTTGATGGAGCAGGTTTTAACGGGGCCCTGTCCCCAGCTGGTGCACATTCCCAGGAAATGCCTCTAAAAATGTCTGTAAAAAACACGCAGGAGAAGAGTCAGCTGAAAAAACACACTTCCTGTCAGTCTGGACCAGGTCTGGCTCAGGTCTGGACCAGGTCTGGATCAGGGTCTGGACCAGGTCTAAACCTAGGTCTGAACCAGGTGTAGAACCGGTCTAGACTAGATGTTACAATTTACTGTCACATAAATACATTACAAACAGGACCAGGCCAAGACCCGGATGAAACCTGGACTAGACCCAGGCCTGGACCAGGTCTGAACCGGGTCTGAACTGGGTCTAGACCTGGGTCTGGACCAGGTCTGGATCAGGTGTGGATCAGTCTGGATCAGATGTTGCAATTTAAAATCCCATAAACGCAGCCTTAACAGGACCATGTCAAGACCTGGATGAGACCTGGACCAGACCTGGTTCAGAACGTGGATCATATGTGATTTACATTTTTATATTTCCTGTGTGAAGGAGTCTGTTCGACTTTTGTTCTGGATTCAGTTCACCAGAGTTCAAAAGAGTTAAAACGTATAACTTATAACTCAGACAATAAGAGAATGTGACAAAAATGTCGACTTTAAAATCTCCAAATTACAGAAAAAAGCTGAAAAACGTCGAGACATATTTTGTTTTATTGCTGTTTCAGCAGGACACGTCATAACTCTTGTTTCCTCTCGTCACAGACGCACCGTGTGTCTGCTTCACACTCTTTCCTGATCCATAAACTGTTGCGTCACAGGTGTAAATACGTTCTTCTCCTGCACAGTTCTTCTTCTTAAACCGTCGCAGACTCTGGGGTCGGACACATGTCTGCACTTTGGTATTAGCGCATTAGCAGAGCATCCACAGCCTGAGGACTTCATCTGTTATTTACTCTTTGTTAATCCTGATGTTTATGTTCTAATCAAACCAGAATGAGTCTCACTTGAGGCTCTGTTCAGCTGCCAGTTTCACTGCCTAAAACCCAACACCTGCACCAGAGTCAGTGTTAGTGCAGCCACTGCAGCTCAGGGAGGGAATTCTGGAGGTTCTGAGCTTCACCTGAGGCCAGGACAGAAACTGAGACTGAGACAAATGCAGAACTTATCTGCAGGTGAAGGATCTGGAGACACAGGGTCAGTTCTGGCTGTAGTTGTGTCATCAGGATTAGGGGGATCAGGCATCGTCTTGAGTCTGACGATACATATCATGATCTCTTTATTTTATTTTCTGTTTTTTATCAGGTAAGTCAGTTCAGAACAGCTTGTCATTTACACTGACCACCCGGGACCTGTGTAGCATGTTTTGGGTTGATGGGGGAAACCAGAGAGACACAGGGAGAACATGCTAACTCCACACAGAACGGCCCGGGATCGAACCCGGAACCTTCTTGCTGTGAGGCATAAGTGCCACTCAGTCCCCGTGCTTATCCATGTCACAATTTAATATATCACAATACTGAACAATGATTTTGCAATTTATCAATAATTCATTCTAATAATAAAGTCAACTGCACCTTCACGAGAACAAAATTGTATGAAATATAATTTAATATATTATTAAATTTAATTAAATCTGCTTGAAAGGGAAGATCTTACTACTATGACATTACTCTGGAACTAATACTCTACTTGTTTACAGTTTCTGTTGTAGCTCGGCCTGTTGAAGGGGCTGTGCTCCTTTATGGCCCTGAATGATTCTGCTCATATAAGTTCAACAGGCCGAGTGAACAACAGAAACTGTAAACAAGCAGGGTGTTAGTTTCAGAGTCATTTCATAGTAGTTAGCTCCTCCCTGCAGGCAGATTTAAGTCTGAGTCCTCCAGTATTTTGACCAGAACTGAAGAAGCAGCTTGGATGAGCGGCGAAAAGTATTCGACTAAATAAACTTTTCTCCAGTCGACAAATTGAATTTCTCCTTTTTCTCTCTGTGTGGTTTCCAGCTTAGCTCTTTGTTTACTGTTGTAACTAAAAACCGAAAAACATCTTGTTTAAATTCAGGAATAACTTATTAGAATCCATCCATTGTCCTGATCCAGCTGCAGATCGTTGTAAAGACGTTCAGGAAAGCTTCATTTCTGCCCCGTCAATGGGCCTATTTTAGTTCTTTCCCCGCGTGAACAGAGGCTCGAGTATTCGCTGTGCTCAGGCTCTATTACCAAACCATTAAAGGGTCCCAACAAAGCTCGCGTCAACACTCGCTAACGCCCCTCCACAATCCGCCCCGCTCCTGCGGCGCTCCGGAGCTGTGGAGGGGCGCGTGGGGCCGCGGTTTGCCTTATTTCCTGGTGTTTGTGGAGGTGAGCGGGGCAGATCTGGGGGCAGTTCCGGGGGCAGATCTGGGGGCAGGTCTGATGTGGAGGTGAAAGGGCGCGGTGTGAGCTCAGACAATGCCTCTGTGTTTGAACCTCACAAATCCCGCTCTTTGCGAAGCCCCGAACGCACCGCCAAAACACGACCACGCCAAGACCCGGGCCAGACCTGGTTTAGACCCTGGACTAGGCCGGGTTCAGATGATCTCATCCTATACAAGGTTTTTATGTCAATTATGCAAAATCGACTCTTAAACCATGTTCTAGTGTTGCTGCCTCCTCAAAAACAGAGCTGGAGTTGTGTTTTGTTTCATTCATGTTTGAGTAACTCTTTATTATTCGTCTGTCCACATCTCCAAAGCTCAGAAACTCTCTGTTCCACCTCGTGATGTCATGAAGTGTTTTTTTTTACATGAACAGCTCCTTTTACTTTTACCTAATTCAGTCGAGATCGGCAACTCCAGGGCAGAAATGATCCAAATGATTCTGGTGAAAGTGTGTGGAGTTTAAAAAAACACAGTGGAGCACTTCCTGTTTCGCCACATGATGACATCACGAGGTGGAACAGGGTGTTTTCTGTTTGAGAGAAGAGCTCAGAACTCTAAGTCTGCAGGTTTGTGAGTTAAACATGTGACTGAAACAAAACACAACTGCAGGTCTGTTTGTGACGAGGAAACGACATCAGAATGGGATATTTAAGTATTATCACTTAACTCTCTCCTTCTCTTTCTCTCACTCCTCCCTCTGTTTTCTCTCGCGTTCCCTTTCCCTCGCTCTCCCTCTCTTCTCCCCATTTCTCTCCTTCTCTTTCCTTCTCTTCCTCTGTCCTTCCCTCTCTCTCCCTCTTTCTCCTTCATTCTCTCCCTCCCTTTCCCTCCCTCCTTCTCTTGTTCTCTCTCTCCTTCTTTCTCTTTCCTCTCTCTCCACCTACACGTCTCTCTCTCCGTGCCCACTTTCTCTCTTCCCCTTCTCTCTGTATTCTCTCTATCATTCTCTCTTTCTCTTTCTTTCGCTTTCTCTCTCTCTCTTCTCCCCTCTCCTTCTCTCCCTCGCTCTCTCCTTCTCTCTCTCTCATTCTCCTTCGTTTTCTCCCTTCCTTTCCCTCCTTCCCTCTCTCTTTCTCCTTCTCTCTCTTTTCTCTGTCTCTTTCTTTCTCTCTCGCTCTGTCTCTTCTCCCCCATCTCTCCTTCTCTCTCTTTCTCTCCCTTTCTCCTTCATTCATTCTCTTCTCTTTCCTCTCTCTCTGTGCCCGCTTTCTCTCTTACCCCTCTGTATTCTGTCTATCTTTCTCTTGTTCTTTCCCTTTCTCTCTCTCTCCCTCCCTCTTTCCCTCTTTCTCTGTCCCTCCTTATTTCTCTCTCCTTTCTCCCTCCTCCTTTGTTCTCTCCCTCCCTTTACCTCCCTCCCTCTCTCCTTCTCTCCCTCTCTTCTTCTCTCCCTCCCTCCCTTTCCTTCTCTCTCTTTCTCTCTTCTTCTATTCTCTCTCCTTCTCTATTCTTCTATCCTTCTCTCTCCTCTCTTCTTCTCTCCCTCCCTTTCCTTCGCTCTCCTTCTCTCTTCCTCTCCCTCTCTCCCCCTCTCCTTCTCTCCCCCTCTCATTCTCTCCCCTTCTCTCCCACTCTCTCCTTTTCTTCTTCCACTTACCGTCTCTCCCTGCCCCTCTCTCCCTCTCGCACCCCCTTTCTCTCTCTCTCTTTCTCCCTCTCTCCCCATCCCTCGCTCTCCCCCCTCACTTTCGCTCTCTCTCCCTTTCTCATTCTCTCCCCCTCTCTTCTCCCTCCCTCCCTCTCTCTCCTTCCCCCTCTCTTTCTCTATATTTCTCTCCCTCTCTCCTTCCCCCTGTCTCCTTCTCTTTCTCCCTCTCTTTCTCTCTCCCACCCTCTCTCCTTCTCTCCCACCCACTCCCCTTCTCTCTTCTTCTCTCCCTCCCTCTCTTCTTCTCTCCCTCCCGCTCTCTCTCTTCTTCTCTCCCTCCCTCTCTCCTTCTCTCCCACCCACTCTCCTTCTCTCTTCTTTTCTCCCTCCCTCTCTCTTCTTCTCTCCCTCCCGCTCTCCTTCTCTTCCTCTCTCCTCTTTCTCCTCTCCCTTCCCCTCTCTCCTTCTCTCTCTCTCCTCTCTTCTTCTCTCCCTCCCTCTCTCCTTCTCTCCCACCCACTCTCCTTCTCTCTTCTTCTCTCCCTCCCTCTCTTCTTCTCTCCCTCCCGCTCTCCTTCTCTTCCTCTCTCCTCTCTTCTTCTCTCCCTCCCTCTCTCCTTCTCTTCCTCTCTCCTCTCTTCTTCTCTCTGTCCCTCTCTACTTCTCTCCCTCCCTCTCTCCTTCTCTTCCTCTTTCCTTCTCTCCCTCCCTCTCTCCTTCTCTTCCTCCTCTCTACTTCTCTCCCTCCCTCTCTCCTTCTCTTCCTCGCTCCTTCTCTCTTCTTTCGTCTCCCTCTCTCCCTCCTTCTCTCCTTCTCCCTCTGTCCTTCTCTTCCTCCCTCTTTCCTTCTCCCTCCCTCCCTCTCTCCCTCCCTCTCTCCCTCCTTCTCTCCCTCCTTCCTCTTCCTCTCTCCTTCTCCCTCCCTCCCTCCCTCTCTTTCTCCTTCCCTCTCCCCCTCATAGTCCCCGTCATAAAGGTTCCTCCTCAGACTCAGGTGAACTCCTCCGGCTCTTTGCTCCTGTTCCTGTGTGAAGTTTATGCGTTTCCCGCGGCGACGGTCGAGTGGCGGCGGGAGGGCCAGGAGGGGGCGCTGCCCGGAGACGACCCGCACTTCTCCGTCCAGGTAACGCGCCCTCGTTCACCTCTTTACGCCCGTCCGAACCCTCTCACTCGTGTTTCCCGTCGGTGTTCCAGTCGAGGGGCGGGCCGCTGAAGTTCGAGCTCTCCAGTTGGCTGCAGATCGAAGGGGCGGAGCTTCAGGACGCCGGGACCTATCAGTGCGTCGCCCGGAACAAACTGGGGGCGGTGTCGGCGTCGGCGCAGCTCCGGATAATGACAGAAGGTATGGAAAATGATGCAAGGTATGGAAAATGACGGAAAGTACAGAAAATGACGGAAGGTATGGAAAATGATGCAAGGTATGGAAAATGACGGAAGGTATGGAAAATGATGCAAGGTATGGAAAATGATGGAAGGTATGGAAAATGATGCAAGGTATGGAAAATTACAGAAGGTATGGAAAATGACGGAAAGTACAGAAAATGACACAAGGTATGGAAAATGATGCAAAGTACAGAAAATTATGCAAAGTACGGAAAATGAGGCAAGGTACGGAAAATGACACTTGGTTTGGAAAATGACACAAGGTACGGAAAATGACACAAGGTACGAAAAATGACACAAAGTACGGAAAATGACACAAGGTACGGAAAATGACAGAAAGTACGGAAAATGATACAAGGTATGGAAAATTATGGAAGGTTTGGAAAATGATGCAAGGTCCGGAAAATGACACAAGCTACGGAAAATGACGCGAGGTACAAAAAAAGACGCTAAAATAGACTGAAGGACTTCTGTTTGCAACCTTAAAAATTACACCCAATACACTCAATATTTTGACTTTGTGTAAATAACTTTTTTGTTTTTGACATTTCCGTCCTCCAAC
The DNA here is from genome assembly GCA_030686955.1 of Odontamblyopus rebecca. Classification (NCBI taxonomy): domain Eukaryota; kingdom Metazoa; phylum Chordata; class Actinopteri; order Gobiiformes; family Gobiidae; genus Odontamblyopus; species Odontamblyopus rebecca. The sequence goes on from CM060661.1 coordinate 37,269,104, forward strand.
TAAAACCCATGAGTGTTAGGTAATGTTTTTATGTAATGAAGTCACATTAGTTTTGCCTCTCAGGGTCAAAATAAGGCCGCTGTGTACTGTCTGCATCTAATTATAGAGCATTTTTATTGTCCACGAAACAGGAAGTCCAGTTATCTACTATTACCATGACGACAGAACTTGAAAAGCGCTTAGAAAAGTACTCGCAGTGAAGAATTAAGATACTAAGATTGTTACAGGAAAACGTTGTATGAGTTTAGAATTAAAAAAAAAAAAGTTTTTAAGAGTCAAAATCAGGTCGGCTTTAAACGCACACAGGATACAATGCAGTATTCTTCCGTCTGATTGGCTGCAGCCGGTTTGCTTTGTCTGATTGGTTCCGTCTTTTTTTTTTGCAGAGGATTTATCGTCGTATTTGGCCAACAGTATCTCAGAGATGAACCAGCTTTTGGAGCAGGACTACGACCAGGACCTGTACTGAACTCGAGACCCGCGGGTTCTACACCAGAATAACACCGTCTCCTCACCAAAGACACACCTGGACTTTCATTTAAATCTGCCCAGGAGCTGTAAAAACTACTCGAATAAGAATACTACAATACTACATAATACTGCATAACACTACTAAAGACTGGGCACAGAAACTACACTTTTTAATGAACTTTATGGACTAATTTGGGGGCCTTGTTTATTTATTATTATTTTGTACCCACTTTTTCTTTTTAGCTATGGACCGAATAATATTTGTGTCGGAAATAAAGAATAAATAAAAATAATATATCTCATGTAAAAGTACAACATAGTGGTTCAAGAAAAGTACCAGTAAAAACATATTTGGGAAAATTCCCACTCAAGAGTAACTGTAAGAGTAACTAACGTCTGATTAGTGATCCGTACTTATAATTTAAATGTAATTTAATTGGACGGACAAAACATTTTTATTTATTTTTTTGGATTATTCTTTATTTCAGACACAAATATTATTCAGTCTATAGTTTAAAAGGAAAAATTGATACAAAAAACATCAAAATTATCAAAATTCATTAAAAAGTGCGACGTTTCTGTGCCCACTGTGCTTAAATTAAAGGTGCACAGCGTAACTTTTCAGTTGGGGGTCCGTCACCTTCTTATCTGTTTCTATGGAGACGTCATTGCTCTGCCTGGAATGTCCCGCAGTGTGACTTTAAACAGCTCTACTTTACGTTTATTCAATTAAACGTGGTTTTATAGCTCAAAAATACCTGGAAAAACAGGCGTTCTGAGTGTGAGCGGCGTCGCCTCTCCACAGCTCTGACCTGTAACTTGGTCGGGTTTGGTTTCCATGGAGATAGAAAGGTTTAATGCCATACCGCGAAACATTCCAGACAAATAAATATCTTTTTTCTTTCTTATTTAGAAGTTTATTACCGTTTTTAGCATATTTTTACTCTGTTATTATATTATATTATTGTGATGTGTGAGCTGCTGCGTCCAAGTCATTCATAAAGTTTGTCTAAGTCTAAAGCGATAACGTTTCCGCAGAAAAAAGCATTTGACTGACCCTCCACCAGAAAAGTTGAGAAATGCACCTTTAAATAATTCACTAAATCAGGCATTTTCAAAAGATTCACCACAACAATTGGGTCTAAACAGAAAACAGATCAGATCAAGAAACACAAATGATCAAATCATTTCATATTTATACACATTTTGTTAAGTAAATGTTCTGTTACTACACTGTCAAACATAGGACTACCTGTTACTCAAGTGTTAAAAATATAGAGTCTGAAAACTACTCAGAGAAGTACAATTTAATAATAAAAACGTTACTAAAGTAAATGTACTTTGAGTAAACGTCATAACTGCCGCGTAGATGCTTTTGTAATCTTACACATTTAGCTGTCTGTCACTGGCACTCAAAACATCCTGTTCCACCTGATGATGTCATTAGGTGGTGTTTCTCTTGTGTCTTCTCACCTTCACTTCACTGGACTGTACATTTTGGTGCTAAAAATGCCCTCACCACAAATGGCGATAGCTGCTTTTTTTTTATTTATGTGTGAATCCAATAAAAACGCAGTGACTTAGGTTCAAAATGGTGACACTTATTATGTTATTTTGTGTTTTATTATTATTATAAGTGTAATCTCTTTTGCAGTTTTGATGTACGATTTTGATAAAGATTTGTCTGTTTATATTGGCTATTATTTTGGACTGGAGTCTGCCTCATGTTGAACGTTTGGTGGATGTTTCGGAAATATTTTAAAATGTATGTTTTCATGAAAATGTGAAAACGTTTATAATGGTTTTGTTAAGCTTTAATAAAATATTGTGAAAAGACGTGGACTACTATTTTAATTGTCCACCACCGCCATCTTCTGGACATAACACACAATACAACACATCATAGAACTTGGAGGCTACATGTACGGAAGATAATTTGTTCCATCAGATTTGGAATCTGATGGAACAAATTATTTTGTACAAAATTTTTGTATACAATTCATTTTGTTTACAAATTGATTTTTTTAAATATTGAACTTTAAACACTTTGAAAAAGTATACTTAAAATTTCAGCAACTAAAATTCTGAATAAAAATATTTCAAACATCTTTTTTCAGAGTTGAAAAATTCAAAGCGAGAAATTCAGAGGGATTCAAAATTCCAAATCTGATGGAATAAATGATCTCCCATATACATGCTTGTACATACAGTAGACCTATGAATACATTTTTACTTCCCATTTTCTGTGGTATGAACATTAAGTAATAAAAAATAAAATAAAAATAATCATTTAACAGTGTAACCAATGAGTGGGTTAATGAATACATAGTTTATGTAAATGTTTATGAATCTTAGACAACCATTATTTATCCACAAGGGAAATTATTTGGATACAGTAGCTCACACATCACAATGTAATATAATAAAGAAAAAAATAGAAATAGAAATATAACTATAAATCTATTAATTTTGAGGTCGCGTCACTTTCTTTTTTTTTTAACAGAAGAGCGAACAGAGTTTCAACCAATCACAGCGCTTCATACACTGCGCTTGACCAATCACAGAGCTCCGGTCCTCAGCGGCCAATCACAGCCGCGTGCAAGGCTCAGACAATCAGAGTGCGTCCCCGTCCGACTGTCCAATGAGAGCACAACAACACGGTGACGCGGCCCTGAGTCCCGCGCCTGCGCACTGAGCGGACAGCTGATAGCTCTGATGCTACTCTGATGCTACACGGCTAAATACAAAAGCCACGGAACACGGAGCGCGGAGCAAAGGGACCAGCGCAGCGCCTCTTCGCAAAGTAAAGCCGTGTTTTTGTGTCTTTGGGGAGGTGTTTGCACGGGGAACGCCGCGGGGGGAGCGCCGAGGTGTGCGGATCGCAGCGCTGTGTTTTCGGGGTGGCAGCTCGACTCGGCGCCTTTAGACAAAGCTCGGGCTAATGGCTAAAAGCTAACGGGCTAACGGCTAAACACACGCAAAGGCGCCGCTTTTACTCGCTCGAAGCCACGCGTAGGCCGATTATTGGCATGAATTCCGCCTTGCATTGCGTTAAAAGTCGTATTATGCATCCGTGTGGGGGTATATTGTGTCTGCGGCAGCGTGGAGGGGAGATTTTTGTGCCACACTCTGCGCTGGAACAGCCCGTCTCCGCTGTGTAGCTTTAGCCGCGGAGCTAATGTTGCTAACTGTGTTCTGCCCGCCATCTTTTTAAAGCGAGAAAAACGGGACGTGTGTTCGACCGCGGCGGACCGAACCGAGCTCTGCCGTCCCCGCTCGGCCCAGGACTGCCCGCGGCCCCGCTCCCGACCCGCCCGGCTCTCCGTGCACCGGGGAGGGCGTGCGTTTGACCGGGTTTTTGCTTAGTTGAGAGGCGGGCAGCTGTTGGCGTTAGCCGCATTCAGAAGCATAACTCATGTCGGTGTCCCAGCGGCGCCCTGCAAACACTTCAGCCCGAATACGCAAACTTTGCAAAGCCTGAGCGGCGAATATCACATCAAAACATGTGCTCATCATGTGCACACTTCTGCACAACCTTTGCCCTCGTCCTGTCATTGTCGCGGGGACAGCTGGGGTCGAGGCGCGTCCGGCGGGGCTCATTTTAAAGACCACATTAGAGCAGATCATCAAACACTGAGATTGGCCCAAACTTTACGCACGGATTTGTTGTTACTGTGCTGCTTTTGTGTTTGTATTCGCGGAACACAGACACCCTGTTGTGAACGTTTGTGTATTGGCTTGATTTGCTTTGTATTTTAGGATAGTTTTGGTCCTCTCTGCTCCTGTCTCTGTAATGAAAAAAAAGGAAAAGTTTGCTTGGCTTACATTACAGCAGTGTCTAAGGTAGGGCTTGTTTAGTCCAGTGTTTGTCATTGTTCTTTCCCAGTTTGGCAAGAATGCACTGATATGAATGCAGTGAATTCCAGGTGGTATTTTGATAGCTTTGGGATTTCTGAGGCGGTGATGTGTGTGTCAAATGACTGTTCTGTTCTAAACTGAGGAGACATTAAAATGATCCAGCCTTTAATAAAAGTGGTTTTAACAGCTGTAGAGGTTCAGATGGATAATCATGCAAATATATGACAATCGCATGGAGGAAAACGGTCCCAGTTTGGATCTGTTGAGACTGAAGCTTTAGAGCCGAGTCCCTCGTGTCGACGCTGTGTTGGAAGAATCTGTTTCCATCCGATTTTTATCCAAAGTTAATTTCAGTTTTGTGAATTCTGCTCATGTTTAACTTTTTCAGCATGAGCATGAGTCTGCGGTGGAGCTGTAATGATTAGACTGGACCATCCAAACTGTATTATTAAATCAAAATGCAGTGGTGGGATGCAACGAAGCACAAGTAGTAAAGTACTGTTCTTATATACACATTTTCTGTACTGTACTTTTTACATTTTAAAGTACTTTTTACTTCACTACATTTAAGAGCAGGTATATCTATTTTTTAAACAATATATTTTTAAACAGACCTGAAAAGTGAAAGTATTTTTTATTATTATTTGAGACCTGCAGAAAAGCCTGAGGGATTATTTTGAACATGTTTGTAGTTTGAGCAAATAAAAACGGCAAGGAAAAAAAGATTGTTGTATTGCTCCAGTATCTGTACTTCTACTTTAAATATTTCTTCCACCACAGTCAAACTAGAATAAACAGTTTCAGATTTGTTTCAATAAAGCACTTTATTCATTATTAGTGTCTACAGTTGGAGGCCTGGTCTGTGTGCAGGTCTCGTCTCCTGCTGTAAAAGTCTGTGACTTATGATTGTTTTGATGAATTAATAAAAGCTCCTTATCTGAACAATCAACAGTGCCTCGAAAAATGTAAACGTTTTGCCCGTGAGTCATTTGATGTCTGTTCCAAATGTCTGTTTAATCAAATCTAAATAAGACTAGTCTCTCTTCAAGGTCTGGAGTTACATATTCTGCCTGCACAATATTGGAGAGATTTGGGATTTTGGATTAAAAAACATCTCAAACAAGTCGTATGTTTTCTGATGTGGATGTGGCCCTGGACTTTCTGATGTAGTCCAGTGGAGATGGTTGGACCCAAAGTTCTTGTTCTGCTTCTGTTTGGTTTTGTTTATTGTTTGAGTCCAGCCCACTGTGTGAACCTTTGCTGTTTCACAAGGACGAAACAGTCTTAGAATATATCAGGTTTTGTGACTATTGTTTTTAGATTTGCAATGTTTTTTTAAGGCATATCCCGGGCCTGATCCCAGTTAACAAAGATAAACAAAAGGGTTTAGCAGGTTTTCTCCATGCAACATCACAGAGACCGGATCGTTCCCACACAGGACGTTGGTTTCAGGCTTTGTGATCTGTTACAAGTCAAATAGTGATTTATTCTGTGCTCCTCTTTGATGTTAACCCTGTGTATCTGCTGTTGTGTTGAAGGTCGTGCGATGGACAGTTGTTTCAGGAGAAACTTGGATCTGAACTGAACCAAAACTCCCCAAACGAGTGTGTGGCTCTCAACTCTTCACAAGCAGTAAGTGTCCAAAGGCATCCAGTGTAACCTCACTCAGCCTGTTCCGCAGGGCTGCCGGAGGCGAGTATCAGTGTGTTGATGTGACTTTTATACTTTTTAGTAGTTTAATCAAATCAATTGCAGACTGTGCTGAAACCTATTCTCCTGTTTTCAGCCTAACTTTGTGTGGTCTAGATAACAACTATTGATTATATAGTTGTTTACAGCCGAGACTGTACAAATATGCTGTGAATGTATACATAGCCGTTTTGACATTTGTAGCATATTTTTTACATTTTTCCCGCAGGTGGACACTGCAGTCCCAGGGTGCATTGCTGCGTGTTGACTCGGCATCATGTCTGACGCCCCAGAGACAGCGCCCCCTAGCCCCCCGGCCATCACCAACCCTCCCCCTCCCGAGGTCACCAACCCAAACAAACCCGGACGCAAGACCAACCAGCTGCAGTACATGCAGAACGTGGTGGTCAAGACGCTGTGGAAGCACCAGTTTGCCTGGCCATTCTACCAGCCCGTGGACGCCATCAAGCTCTGCCTCGCTGTGAGTCAAACACGCGCTTTTAGAACGGATGTGATAATGGACTCATTTCATTAACTTCAAGTGATTTCGAGTGATTCATGCACGTTTGAGTAATATTTTTCTAGAGATAGACGTACCAAAATACATCCTCAAAGCTCCAGCGCAGGTTCTTGTTTTGTTTTGGCCGACCTGCTGCCGAAACGCTACACACACACGATAATAGCAGGGGATGTGACCGCACTCGCTTTAAAAAAAATAGGGAAAATTCTCTAAATTGTCTTGACTTAAAAGCCCCAAAATATCGGCAGAGCTGATGTTTGGTCTTGCCCTTCACCCTTTGATATTTTTATTTGCAGGGTAAATTTACTTGCCTGTCAGTAGCGTGAATGTTTTGTCATAAAAAAGAATGCAGTGCATCTGTGATTTGTGTCCGTCTGTTTGCAGAGCCGCTCTGCTTTAGTGTCAGTGTCATTTACAGTGATGTATTGTAAAGTCGAAGCCTCAGGACTCATTTTTCCAAGTTGTTTTATCTGAGGATGCACCGATATCAATACTTTCATAATGTACTCGTTAAACATTTGCAGATACCACGCACCGATCCCACTATTACATGACACTTTCTGCAGTATCCTGGTTATGAGAAACCAGAGCGACATAAATAAAGCGACTGTAGCGTCATCAGTGAAAGAGCCGCTGCACTCGTACGAAAGTTTAACATGAACCATCTCCAACACGACATACGCACAGAACAGACTCACCATCAGCAGAACATCCTCCGTCACAGAAAGAACACTCATATTCCACTGAGTCGTGTCCTTTAGTCCGACAGAAGCTGAACACATCAGCGCTTATACTGTATGCAAATGAGCTGCATGCAAATTAGCCATGTGGTTTTAAGTTTTATTTCTGTAAAACGAAAACAAATGTGCACAAAGCTGCATTAAACACATTATAATCAAGATTCAAAGGTTCTTAAAGTTTACTGTCAAATTTTCGTATTTACAAATTATTAAGTTAAATGGCGTTTCACAATCTCAGTCAAAGCTAAATTAAATAATAAAAATAAAATGAAACAAAAGTTCAAAGTTCTTCGTAGGGACACAGCCTGGTGTGTAGAAGGAATATCAGGGTTGTCTGGATTTTTCTTAGTTTATTAAATTTATTAAATCTGTTTGCGCATTTGTAAGATTGGTAAAGTATCAGTACTCGGGATCGACAAGTACAGAAATGATTGTACTGGTACTCATATCGGTTCATCAAGTTCTATCAGTATTATAGTTAACATGGAGTGAAAAATAAAATTATCACGTGAGGCATGTGTCATGACTATAGACCAGAAAACTGCATGGAAAGTGTTTTAAATCAAGATTTATACATTTTCTACATGCAGGACCGTCTCTTCTGCTGCTCTGCCTCTTGTTTTTCATCTAACTTGTTGCCTGAATGTTTCAGGATTACCATAAAGTGATAAAGAACCCTATGGACATGGGCACCATAAAGAAACGTCTGGAGAATAACTATTACTGGAGCGCCAGCGAGGCCATGCAGGACTTCAACACCATGTTCACCAACTGTTACATCTACAACAAGGTAAACTGCCCCACGCTCTTTACCCGCACACTTAAACCCCAATCAGACTACGTGAACAGTAAAGCAGCGGTCTTCACTCCTGCAGTCGTCTCTTCAAATGGCCTTGGGTTTGCTGATTACAGGAATACACACAGAGATGTTTGTTACTGGTTGTGCACAGCCGTGTGATTTTCCTGTGTCTCCAGCCCACAGACGACATCGTGCTCATGGCCCAGGCCCTGGAGAAGATCTTCCTGCAGAAAGTGGCTCAGATGCCTCAGGAGGAAGTGGCTCTGCTCCCTCCAGCTCCAAAGGGGAAGAAACAGAGCAAGCAGCCGGCCGCTAACCCAGGTACAGAACTTGGTACAGAAGTGCACCCCGCCCGCACCTGCCCGCACCTGACTAAACGCTCTGTCTTTGTGTCCTCAAAGTGAACCAGCAGCAAGCAGAGTCCTCCTCCCCGTCCCCCTCTCAGACGCCTGTAATCTCAGCCACGCTCACGCCTCTGCAGGCCACTCCCCCTGCCTCCGCCCCACAGCCGCCGGCCACCATCATGCCCTCCGCCCAGCCCGTCGTCAAGGTATGTTATAAAATATATTTACTGCTGACATGAAACTACACAACACTGGGGTTTAAAACACCGCAGACTCTGTGGGCTCTGGTGCTCCTCAGGGGTCAGGAACTCGGCCTCATCAAACACAAACCTACACAAAAACTGTCAATCGTTTGTGCTGCTTTAGTTTTTGAGAAATTAACGATTCTTTTATAGGTCAAATTGGGGTCAGCCTCACGGGAAGCTTCAGAATGCTCTAAAACGACCAAAATTGAGTCAATCGTTTGTGCTGTTTTGTGCTGCAAAAAGTTTGGTTTGTGCAATTCTGGTTCTTCAGATATTCAGTTTTATTTTGGGTCCAGAACCTCAGAATGTGAAACTCTGCTCAAAACGGCAGAAAATTATAGAAAATGTTTGTATTTCGTTTGTGTTGTGACAATTTTTATTTGTGCGAGTTTATTTCTAAAATTATTCATTATTATTTCTAATGTAATTATGTGACGTCATTTCCATTCAGCTGAAGCAGCAACTTAAGCAAAACTCCACAAAACTAGTCCGATAAAGGACGATAAACAACCTCAGGCTGTGGAAAAGTCTGTTTCAGTCTTTAGTCATTTGCTTTTGATTCATATTTTCTATAATAATACAGACTTTTCCACAGCCTCAGATCATTTCTCTTCATTAGTTTTGTGGAGTTTGTCTCCATCAGTTGAGCGGAAATGACGTCTTATAATTACCGCAGAAATAATAATGAATAATTTTAGAAATAAACTCGCACAAATGAAAATTGTCACAGCACAAAACAGCACAAACCAAATACAAACATTTTCTATAATTTTCTGTCTGTTTTGAGGCTGTTTCACATTCTGAGGTTCTGGACGACGTCATCAGCCCAAAATAAAACTGCAAATATCTCAAGAACCAGAATCGCACAAACAAAACGATTGAACGATTGACTCCATTTTGGGCGTTTTAGAGCATTTTGAAGCTTCCTGGGGGCTGACCCCAGTTTGACCTATAAAAGAATCGTTAATTTCTCAAAAACTAAAGCGGCACAAACGAAACTTTTTGCAGCACAAATGACTGACAGTTTTTGTGTAGGTTTGAGTTTGATGGGGCCACGCAGGTGTCAGAAGGTCCAGATGTGTTTCTGTCCTGGTGTTGAGACCTTTGCTTTGGCTCTCGTTTAGTCTGGCCTCGGGTTTGATCCTCCCGCTCTGTGTTTCCAGCAGAAGAAAGGAGTGAAGAGGAAAGCGGACACGACCACTCCCACCACCTCGGCCATCTCCTCCAGCCGCGCAGACTCGCCCACGGGCCCCGAACCCAAGACCAAGCCCTCGCGCCGCCCCTCGGCCAAGTCCAGAGAGGAGCCGGGAGCCGCCGAGGCGGTGGGCGGGGCTCCGGCGCCGGGGGCGGGCGCCAAGCGGGTCGGGGCGGGGAAGTTAGGGGAGCAAATGAAACACTGCGACGCCATTTTGAAAGAGATGCTGTCGAAGAAACACGCGGCGTACGCCTGGCCTTTCTACAAACCCGTGGACGCGGAGGCGCTGGAGCTGCACGACTATCACGACATCATCAAGCACCCCATGGACCTCAGCACGGTCCGGGTAAGAACCACGACCCTCATGTCCCAACGTTTAAAGAAACATGCAGGTTTATACGGTTTAAAGGTCCAATATCACACAGAACTGACTCTTGTGAGGTTATAACGTTCTTACCTCCTCAGAAAGAGACCTGGAGCGGTTTTGTTTCATTCACATGTTTGAGTAACTGTTTATTATTCGTCTGTCTACATCTCCACAGCTCAAGACGCTCTGTTCCACCTTGTGATGTCATGAAGCTTTCAAATGAACAGCTCCTTTTACGTATTTTTCGGACTATAAGGCGCACTTAAAGGCGCACTTAAATTTTTTCTAAAAAATAAAAAAAATGCACCTTAAGTATTAGTACTGGTTGTGCTTACTGATTTTATGTGGTACACGGTGCTCAATAATGTGTCAAAATGACTGTTATCAGTCTGTCTGCATCTTTGAAGCTCAAAACGCTCTGTTCCACCTTGTGATGTCATGAAGCGTTAGTTTTCAAGTGAACAGCTCCTTTTACGTTTAGTTCATTGGAGATCGACGATTCCACGACTGAAATGATCCTCGTGAAGGTGTTTGGAGTTTAAAACACAGTGGAGCACGTGGAATATATATAACACATGACATCACAAGGTGGAACAGAGTATTTTCAGTTTGAGAGAAGAATGAACACTAAAAAATTGGTGTGAATGAAACAAAAGACAACTCCAGGTGGATTTTTGCTGAAGAAACTACATTATAACATTAGAACACAGTGTAATATTTGCCCTTTAATAACATTATTATGAAACATTATATATGTTTTACTATTGTTAGAATTCACATTTGTCTGACCAAAAAGGGTTCACAATTATCTTGAATTTGCAATACAAGCATCCACCAACTATTTAGTTGTTTATTTTATTTATTTTGCACATATATATGTATCTATAGCTTATAACAATAAAAAAGGGCACATTTGATTAAAAAAAAAGTAGTAGCAAAGAGGCAAAAAAACCAAAGTGCTCATATTAAAGCCTCCATCTTATGAAGGTGTGAAACTGAACATTATCACTGTGCATTACTTTAAATAATTACATTTACAAACCTCAGAAAATTTATTTATTTAGCACTTTTATAGTTATATTTTTTTTATAGAGCACTTTTCATACTAAAAAATGCAACACCAAGCGCAGAACAGATTGAAACATGGAGAAAAGGTGCATTAAACCTTTCTATCTTCATGGAGACCAACCCATACCAAGTTACAGGTTAGATCTGTGGAGAGGCGACCCCGCTCACAGTCAGAATGTCTGTTTTTTAGGTAATTTTGAGCTCTTCAGCACCTGCAGATGGGTTCATAGGGGGGGTCAGGTGCTATGAGGATTGGGCAGCAAACTGCCCCCGCGACCCAGCTGGATTAAGCGGGAGAAGATGGATGGATGGATGGATTTGAGCTTTATAATCAACTGTATTTGAATAAATGTAAAGTAGAGCTGTTTAACGTCACACTTTGGATCGTTCCAGACAGAGCAGTGACATCTTTAAAATACAATGAAACATCCAACAATTAAACGTTTCTCAAAATTTACTTAAACTCCAACGGCGTCATGAGCCAGATGTGAAAACTGGCTCCATACTTTTCCACTACATCCACAACGAGGGCAAATCTGAGCTCTTAATGTGACACGACCAGATCTTTTTATTGCCCAGTGTGAAGCTTCTCTCGTGTAACTGAAGATTTTGCGTTGTTTTGGTTTTTTTTGAGCAGAAAAAGATGGACAAAAGCGAGTACAGTGACCCCCAGAGCTTCGCCACAGACGTCAGGTTAATGTTTTCCAACTGCTACAAGTACAACCCGCCAGACCATGAGGTGGTGGCCATGGCGCGCAAACTCCAGGTGAGAAACACGCACGACTCTTTACTACTATTACACTCACTCTGTGTTCGAGTCCCTGTGTGAATATAACTCCTCGGTTCATTTGCAGTATAAAAACCACATGAAAAAAGGGTCGGGAGAAGCCCTGAGAGCACAGGATTCATACACAGGTGCAAACAGACGGATTAAAACGTTAAAAACACAAGGCGCAGCGTAGGAACACAAGTAAAAGACAATATTAAAACATTATTTAGACAAAATGAGTACATAAATATAAGAGCCTGCTGCAGTGTTGGGCTGTTTTCACACTTGGTCCCTTTAAGTGAACCGAACTCAGTCCTCTGTAAGTAGAAAAAGAGCTCAGTTTGTTTTGTGGTTGTGAGTTTATTTGAAACAGGACCGGGTTCTGTTTCTGCTCCACTTGAGCTTTGATGGGCCCCGGTCCCTTTAGGTCCACACCTCGTCCAGGTATTGTAAAGTCTTTATTTTTTGTATTTGCGTTGGCGTCGACCAGAACGACCACTAAACCAGGTCTAAACAAGTTATAAACAAGGTCTAAAACCAGGTCTAAAACGAGGTCTAAGCCAGGACTAAACCAGGACTAAACCAGGACTAAACCAGGTCTAAAAACGAGGTCTAAGCCAGGTATAAACCAGGACTAAACCAGGACTAAACCAGGTCTAAAATGAGGTCTAAGCCAGGTATGAACAAGGTATAAAACCAGGACTAAACAAGTTATAAACAAGGTCTAAAACGAGGTCTAAAACCAGGTCTAAAACGAGGTCTAAGCCAGGTATAAAACCAGGACTAAAACCAGGACTAAACCAGGACTAAAACCAGGACTAAACCAGGACTAAAACCAGGACTAAACCAGGTATAAAACCAGGACTAAATCAGGTATAAAACCAGGACTAATAAAACCAGGACTTAACAAGGCATAAAACCAGGACTAAATCAGGTATAAAACCAGGACTAAACCAGGATCTCCTCCAGGTGCTCTTTGGGTTCACACTACGCAGATTAGGTGAACCGGACTGAAACTGTCCTGTGAAAAGTCTCAGTCCGGTTCGTTTCAGAGGGTCTGGGGACGGTTGGAGCGTTCACATGTGCACAAAATAATCTTGAGTTCGTTTAAAGGGCTGAAACGGACCCGAGTGTGAAAGCGCCCTGAAAGTTTGTGTTTTGAATGAGCATGAACACATCGCACACCCGCTTCAAACGTGTTTTACAGACTCTTCTTCTGAAACCGATGCTCTTGGTTTTGAGTCTGTGCCGACACTCGTGCAGAGAGCTGACGGTGAACTGCCAAATGAATCCAAATGATCTGAGAATGTTTTTATCTGTAACTCCACAGCAGTGACAGTTACCAAAGAGCACTTACTTTCCATGGAAGTGTTTGGCTGATAAGTTTACACAGTACGGCTTAAAACGTCTGTTTCCGCGGAGCACGTTCCTGAGTTTAACCAGTTTAACTTTCTCTTTCCATGGAATCGTACAGGTGAATGCCACTTCCAGAAAGCTAAAGTAAGGTTTTTTGGCAACTTTGATTATGAAGAAAAGAGGAATCAAAAAACTGTGTGTCAAAGAACAGAAACGGAAAAGGTAACCGATTTAATTTACCTGCGTGAAGTCGGCCCCATTAAACTCAAACCTACACAAAATCTGTCAGTCGTTTGTGCTTCGTTTGTGCTGCAGAAAGTTTTGTTTATGCGATTCTGGTTCTTAAGATATTAAGAGTTTTATTTTGGGCCGGTGACGCCACCCAGCCCCTCAAAATGTCGAATAGAGCTCAAAACAGGCAGAAAATTATAGAAAATATTTCTGTATTTTGTTTGTGCTGTGACCATTTTTATTTGTGCTGTGACCATTTTTATTTGTGCTGTGACCATTTTTATTTGTGCGAGTTTATTTCTAAAATTGTTTATTATTTCTGTGGTAATTATAGGATGTCATTTCGGCAGCGACTTTAGCAAAACTCTGCAAAACTAGTGAAGATAAACGATGTCAGGCTGTGGAAAAGTCTGTATCAGTGTTTAGTAATTTGCTTTTGAATAATACAGACTTTTCCACAGCCTCAGATCATTTATCGCCACTAGTTTTGCAGAGTTTCTTCTACTTCTTCTAATTCTGCTTCTTCTATTTCTTGTTCTACTTCTACTTCTCCTACTTCTGCTTCTACTACTACTTCTACATAATAATAATGAACCATAATAATAAGAAATAAACATCTTACTTATATAGGGCTTTTTTGGACACTCACAGACTCTTTACAAATAGGAAGCAATGCTGTAGAAAACAGGGAATTCTTGGGGAATTCCAGGTTGAACAGGTGAGTATTTAGCAGTGAGTTTGAGTTCCTGATGGAGTGCGGGAGTAAGTTCACTTAAATACTAGGGATGGGACAAGATTTCACAAGACAAAATTGCCACAAGATCGTGCACATGAGAGAAAAACCACTGAATTTACCTTTGGATTGGACTAAAAAAAAAGATTTAAGAACAATTTGAGTAGCTGGAGTTCCAAAAAGCAGGACCATAATGACGGCTGAAGGGTTACATAAAATAAATGAAGCCAACATTGTGAAACAGTGGCACTACTTGGTCAAATTTCTGTCAAAATCTCGTCTTGTCTCATCCCGCCCCTTCCGAGTTCCCGTGCTCGTGCCTTTATCCCACCCCTCACCCTCCCGTGTCTCCCCAGGACGTGTTCGAGATGCGTTTCGCTAAAATCCCGGACGAAGGGCTGGAGGCGTCCGTCCCGTCCACGACTCCAGTGGTCAGTAAATCCACCGCCTCCTCCGACACCAGCAACAACTCCTCCTCCGACGAATCCTCTGACTCTGAGGAGGAGCGAGCCACGCGATTGGCCGAGCTCCAGGAGCAGGTGGGTGAACCGGCCAATCGCAGAGGGGCCAATCACAGACCATCCAATCACAGGGTAGGACACAGTTTGAATGGGGCTTTAGTGGGGAGTAGCTGGTCTTAGACGTGTAGAACTTACGGGATGGAGAGAACTCTGAGATTGGCCTGAACTGTTTTTAAAGGTCCCATATTCTGCTCAACTCAAACTGACCTGTTAAAGGCTCCATACCTGATTTTTACCCTCTTAAAAAAGGCAAAGAAAGTTTATTTGTAGAGCACAATTCGTGTAATTTAATGTGCTTTACAGATTGAGACTGTAAAATCACACAAATACAAACACATCAAAACATAATCATCATAACTCACATTTAAACCAGTCCTTCTCAAATCATGGGGGAAACGCGTAAGTGTAATTGCACATCCACTGCAGTAGTTGGCAGTAGAGTGTCGGGTTTTTTTGCACTGAGCATATACACGGCACAGAGCAGGAGATCTGAAGTGCAGTGAACAAACTCTCAAGAGACGCCATGGAAAAATATTTAACAGGAATTAAAAGAAAGACTGAGGGGCCGTTTACACAAAAACAGTAACGGGTGGAAAACAAAATATTTCTCCAGATGTCCATATCCTTTAGACGGCAGCGGTGTTTTGGGGGTTAAACACTCTTCAGGGTGAAAATCTTAAACCAGTGTTTCTTAACCATGTTGGAGGTACTGAACCCCACTAGTTTCATAAGCGCATTCACTGAACCTTCTTAATTTGAAAAATAAAACATGTTTTTTCAAATTCAAAACATAGGTATATATATTTTATTGGTGCACACATGTGAATCCATATTGGACATATTCTTCCGACCACTTTCTTTTTTTGCTCGACATAGTTCGTATGAAGGGAAAATATTAAGAAAATTACACGACACCATCACGACAGTCACAAAACGGAAAACTGTGTTCGTGGAGATTACGTCACGAGCACGAGTCGGTTCAGGAGAAAAACAAAACATGGCAGAGCTTCAACCGAGCAGCTGCAGATGCCACAGGACTCAAGTCAGAAAGAGACTCCACTGATCACAGAGTCATTCAGAGCAGAGTAGATAATTTCAACACATCGCAGATATTTTTGGTGCCCTGGAGAAACAGCGGGGAGAAAGACGACTATGGACACATAACACAAGGGTTATATATAAGGGTTATACGCAGCAGTTGGTCTTGGTGGAGCTGCCACCTACACACTGGGCGTGCGAATTACATTGGCAAACTGTAAGTTTTGCGTCTTTGTGTGCAGCAGAATTCCCCAAAACACTCGTGTAAATGTGGAATAAGAGTGAGAACAAAGACACACTTTTGTGTTTTTGCTTCAGACCGTTTCCGTGTAAACGTAGCCTGAGATAATGAAAGAAACGACAATCTCCCGAAAGCTAAGACGAGGAAATATGACGACGCGTCTGTAGCGCTCGGCTTCAGTGCGCCTGCGGTGGGAAACGAGCAAAGAGCACTGTGTTTACTGTGTCTAGATGTGTTGGCAGCGACAGCATGAAGCCAAATAAATTACGCCGTCGCTTAAAGACATTACAGCCCAATCACGCTGAGACGCCGCTTGAGTTTTTTCAGTTAAAATGTGCCGAATATCGCCAACAATCATCCCGCTTTGTGAATGCAAATGACACTATTTATAGTTGCGGCAGAATGTGGAGAGGCGCGAAATGTTTTCCTCTTCCTGGGGGAACGTGACAGAAAATAATTGAAGCACTGGTTTAAACACAACTACAGGCAATCGAAAACATCCCCACTATTCACCACACTGAATTTATGAGACGATTACACAACTGTTAAAGACGAGCTCTGAGTTTTGTCATCGCGTCACTGCAAACAACTAGCATGCAAATCATGCACCAGCCTTATTCCTGGTTCTCAGCCATTACAAACGCTTTATAATTGGACACAAACAGCACACGGTGGGCTCATTTCGACTGGGGCGAAACAAATTGGTCTAAATTGCATGGAAAATAAAGTACAGTCTTTACTAAAAAAACTAAACTTTAATGCAGTTTCCTCGTCAAAACCACCTGAAGTTGTTTCGTTCGTGCTTGTTTGATTAATCCACCATCTTTACTTTGCTCCCCTGTTAAAGCCCCATTAACAATGCCATTCCCATCAATTTAATCCAAGACCTGTTGGAGGTCCGTCACCTGCTTTTTGCTCTGAAGATGTTCCACAGTGTGACATTAAACAGCTCTACTTTACATTTATTCAACTATAGGTGGTTTTATAGCTCAAAAATACATTGAAAAGCAGCCGTTCTGGCTGTGAGCAATAACATCTCCTTTGTGAAAAGCATTTGACGGCTTTAACTTGGAGCACTAACAGTTCAAACGCCTCATCCTCACGTCCATTTACATCGTTCGATCTGACCAAGGATGAAAAGTCCTAAAGTCCACTAAAATCCTTCTGTATGCAGAATATTGGACCTTTATAGACCTTGAAAAACAATAAAAATAAATACAATGCCTAATGTTCCATGTAAATAATGTGTAAATGTTTTTCTTCATGTATTAACCTGGTTGGCAGATCCATCCAGGAGGAGACACTGCACCAGAGCTGCTGTGTGAATGTGTGAATGTGTGTGTGTGTGTGTGTGTGATAGGGTTGGGCGGTATCCAAATTTTGATAATGTTAAACCTTCTCAGCATTCAGAAACAGAAGTTCAGCTTTATATTTGAAGATGAGGCTCAAGTTCTGATCAAACCAAACTTCACCAGTGCGTATCTCCCTCCATTTAATGATCTGGGACACGCCGAGACAAGTAAAGTGCAGAAGAGGCAGATTCAGAGTAAAAAGTAAAACGCGACAGTCCACGGCGTGTGATATTTCCCACTGCAGCATGTTGTATCTGACAGACCTGCGCTCTCGGCACTCGGAGAAGTTACCGTCTCCTCCGTGAAAGCCTGATTTCGTCCTCGAGCGGGAACTTTCGCCTCTTCAGCGCATCGTCCTCTCTCGACTCTCGGCTTCAATAAAACGTCTCCATCTCAAAGTTTTCGGCTCAACGTCACACACGAAGCGTCAGTCAGGTTTTTTCTTCTTCCTCACTGCGTGTGGATGGAAATCTCCGAGCGGAACGATGTTTGAAGAGGAGAGAGAGCGGAGGGGAGAAAGTCGGCGATGTGCCCCGTGTCTGAAGCGACTGTGGTGGGATCTCTGTCCTGACGCAGGGTCGTAGCTCTGGCAACATTTGCGTCTCTCCCCTGAAGCAAAAATGCTCTTAATTAGGGTTGTCAGTGTTAATTGCGACTAGATTAATGTGATCCATAACTCGATTTTTTTTTATCGCAATTAGAGTTCGTCAGCCCTTTGTCACTTATATAAACGCAATGATTTTTTTTTTTTTTTACTCTCAGTTAGAGTTCCCCAACTTTTCGTCCCTTCTACACATCCATACGCAGCTCCTCTGGCTGTTTTGCTTTCGAACTTCAGAGCGCTGTGTTTCAGTAAACTCACCGCCGTGATGGAGAAACAGACGCTTCTGGACTTTTTAACTGTTTATTTGACTTTAAAAAAAACTTCCAGACCCTACAGTTTACAAGTCAAGAGTTAAACGCAGCCTGTGTCGAGCAGAGTTTCAGCACCAGCGAAGTTCGTCTAGTCTAAGTTACACCTCCGAGCTAAACCCCCGTGTGCAGCGACAAACCTGTGGATAATCACAGGGCAAAGAAAATAACTACAGCGATCGCTAAATGTTACGAATTGCTGTACATTATGGCTTTAAAACTGTCTTGAAATGCAAAATAACACCATTTAAAACATGTAATTCAATATGTGATTAATCGTGATTACGGAATTCCTGATCTTAATCGAGATTTTAAAAGTTAATCGTTTGACAGCGCTACTCCTAATATTATAGTTGGTCTTTATCCGCTGCAGATTAACCATAATAAAACTGATACTGCTGCTACTTTTTGATACCGCGGGATAATGTATTACCGCCCAACCCTAGTGTGTGGGTGTGGGACTGTGTGAATGAGTGTGCGACTGTGAATCTGTGAGTGTTCAGTGGAAGCAAAAGTGCCTCTAAAGCTGCACTGTGTAACTTTTCGCTTACTTCTTTCTATGGATACATCACTGCTCTGCTTGGAATGTTCCACAGTGTGACATTAAACAGCTCTACTTTACATTTATTCCATTACAGGTGGTTTTAAAGCTCAAAAATACTGAGAAAAACAGGCGTTCTGACCTGTGACTTGGTCTGGTTTGGTCTCCGTGAAGATAGAAGGATAGAAATACCATACTGTGGAACTTTCCAGACAAAGCAATAACATCTCCATGGAAAAAAAGCGTTTGTCAGACCCTCCAGTTGGAAAAGTTGCACAGTGCAGCTTCAGTGAAACGCTTTGTGAGGCTCATTCTCGTCCCGAAGCTTCGGCCTGTGTGACACGTGTGAATGAAAACACAGCCCCGGTTTGTTTATGGCGAGGAAACGGCCTCACACGCCACACCGCTTCTGTTGGCAAGATGTGTCGGCTCCAGAATATCCAGAAGCCATTTTCAGTTTGACGGTTCTGATGATGTTGGCTCTAAACGAGGACGGTTTCACTCTAAAAACCCTCCTCCCCTCGAGGCTGGACTTAGCTACTCAGAGGAGGAGAAATCCTAGCGCCTCGGGCCAGTTCCGCAAAGTGAAAATGGCTTCGGGATGGGAGCTGAGATGTCCCGATTACAAAAACAGATGTGTCCAGATGAGTTGGAAGCTTCTGTGCACTGAACTCTCGTTATATCTGTGCTGATTTGGCTGCTGTCTCGTGCTGTAGTTTGGACTAAGGGCCGCTGTTGTTTCAGCTGAAGGCGGTACACGAGCAGCTGGCCGTACTCTCACAGGCGCCCGTCTCCAAACCAAAGAAGAAGAAAGAGAAGAAGGACAAGGAGAAGAAGAAAGACAAAGGGAACAAGGCCAAACTAGAGGAGGAGAAGAAGAAACCTGTGGCGGCCGCTCAGCCCAAACCACCCAATCAGAAGAAGGCTCCAGCCAGGAAGGCCAACAGCACAGTCACCGCCACAAGGTACAGCCTGAACCGAGGGGCAAAGGTCTGAGCGAGACCCGTATCTGCGCTCAGAGGGCTGGGGATGGGTGTTGGTCGTAGAACCAGCCAGCACTTTATCTTTATTTATTATTTTATTACTTTATTAGTGTTTACAGTTGGAATAACACATCCAAATACAGTAGAGTAATGTGCCAAAAACACTTCAAAGCCCTATTCACATTAGGGATTAGCTTTAAATGTCCTGTGTGTGTTTCTGCTCCTGACTTTTACCTTTCTGCAAACTCGGAGTTCCTCGGGTTCTAGTCCCTTGTGAACTGTATTTAATTTAGGCTCTTTCACATTGAAGCTAAAGGTGATTTATAACATCTTTATGGACGATTTTACCTCCACATATGAGCTAAATTAATTGCCACGGCCCATACTCTAATCCTTTTGTTGTTCTTTGTACTGTTAAAACGTAAAAAACGGCAAACAATCTACAGTTAAGATGTGGCATGGACGAATAACCCTGTTGCCGATCACGTTGGAGCCTCTTTAGGAACGTTCAGGTGCTTTTGGTACAAAGTTTGTGCAGTTTGGACGTCATAGGGTCTTAAGTCCTATGCGCACGTGGTAAATACAACTTGGGGACGTCTGGTAATTTGCAAATTACCACCCCACCTCAGTGTTACTTCCAAAGTCCGTAAATTACTCTATATTATGGAAATTACGACCAGATATGTCGTAACATCACATCCGTTTCTATCGATTTCGCGCTGCTAAGTAAATTAATAAAGTATGCTGAAAAAAAAAAAAAGTTCCTTACCGCCTGCTGCTGCTACACATCATCCAGGTCAACATCCTGTGAGAATTGTCTCTCCTCTTGGATCTTTTGCCGTTTTTGCGGATCGGTTTCCATGTAGAGGCTATGAGGCTGTGTTATAATTTGCGCCTAAAAGCTCCAAACTGCTAATCAAAATTTCTACCGCAGCCTCCATTACTCAAGATGGAAAGAGATATAAAATGTGTGCAATATATATAGAGAAAAGACCGCAGAAATAAAAGGAATAGACACAAAAGACGTGCAATTACAATAACAAACACTGAGATGCAGATTCACACGGGACGAGTATTATCACCGGTCGTTTGTGTTTGCCGAAATATAGCAGGTCATTTGCGGTGGAATTTTTACTTTGCAAATTACAGACATGGCGCATTCGCACAGGATTAAGATCTCAGGCGTCCTCCGCAATTATTACAAATCACCAAAGGTCCACAGGTAAAACTAATCCCGTGGACTGGGCTTGAAGACATAAAGTAGAACTATTCCGATCTGAAGTTGAAGATTTTGTCATGAATAGCCCTGTTCACACGGGATAAGTACAACCTGGGGACGTCTGGTAATTCGCAAATTACCGTCCCAACTCTGTGTTACCTGCAGCGATTCGCACGGGATAAACAAAGTAAATTACTTTATTTTATTGACATTGACGCAGAGATTAAAAGAGAAAAGAATGCGGAAAGAAAAAAAGAGACGGAAAAGGCGCAATTACAAGAACAAACACAGATGCAGATTCACCTGGGACTAGTTCTCATCGGTCGTTTGTGTAGGTAATTTGCAGTGGAATTTTTACTTTACAAATTACAGACTTGGAGCATTCGCACAGGATTAAGATCTCAGGCGTCCTCCGCAATTATTACATTACAGTTATCACCAAAGATCCACAGGTAAAACGAATCCCGTTCGAATAGGGCTCTAGATAAAACTGATCCCATGTGGATTGGGCTTGAAGAGATAAAGTAGAACTATTCCAATCTGAAGTTGAAGATTTTGTCTCGTGAAGCTTGTGTTTTTCAAATACAATCAAACCGTTTTAACCTGCTTGTCCTTTTTCCTTAGACAACCCAAAAAGGGCGGGAAATCCGGCTCGGCGAACGGCGAGGAGGGGGAGGAGTCTTCTCTGCCCATGACGTACGACGAGAAGCGACAGCTGAGTCTGGACATAAACCGTTTACCCGGGGAGAAGCTGGGCCGCGTGGTGCACATCATCCAGTCCAGAGAGCCCTCCCTGCGAGACTCCAACCCCGACGAGATCGAGATCGACTTCGAGACGCTCAAACCCTCCACGCTGCGAGAGCTTGAGAGATACGTCAAGTCCTGCCTCCAGAAGAAGCAGAGGAAACTCATGCGTGAGTACTGACACACGGCGGACTACAGGGGGCAGCACTGGGGTCACCGGGTCAGGCTGTAGAGCTCAGGGCAAACTCCAAACTCCAGAACGCCGTTTTTTTAAAATGGCACTAGACACCTAAACTCCGCCTAAAACCGCATTTCAAATGGAGCTGCGAAACTGGCAAAACCTGGAGGACTAAAAAGGAGAATAATGGGGCATTTCGACTACACTACCGGCACAGTACGGCACTACACTGTGAAGCTTTTCCATGCAGTCGTTAGCACCTGGAAGTGGGTGGAGTAGTGCGGTCGACACTGCCGTGATGTCATTTTTAGGCAACATTATTAGTGTCACACCGCGGCCTTTACAATCTGCTCCGTTGTTTCTCCTCTGTTGACGTGTTCGCTGTAACCGTGTTTTGTTTTTTTTACACACGGCGGGTGATTATTTAAAGATCCTCGAGCTTCGTTGCGCTGAGTTGCAACTTTTTCAGTAGACTGTCCACGTCACCTTGTGGTATCGGCTCAGCGCTTTTAGAACTGCTCCGAAACAGGTACGGAAAATCCTAATGGCTCCAGGTCCAACCCCCAGTCGAAAAGCAAACAAAGCGTGTCGTGCTGTGCCGAGCCAAACAGCGCCAGTGGAAAAGGCCTATTCGACACAGTGATTGGTCGAACAGGTAACCACACTGGAAACTTCGCCTCTGCAGCCTGGTGTCTGTAATAGGCTCTATTCATGTTCCTGTCACAAACCACCTCACCGCAGGAAAAAGGTTGGAAACCCCTGTCCCAGAGCTGTTGGAGATCCAGCTTTTTCTGTGGCCATGGCTCTTAGAGTGTGCAGATATCTATAGATACCAGTGCAGGGACTGAAAATGGACTTTCCTCAAAAACAAGAAGTATTGTGGGACAAAAGTGTGATCTAGCTCTTATGTACCTCGAAAGTGACTACAGAACAACTTTGTATGTTAAACGATCAGTAAACGAGCAGTAAATAGTTTTATTACATCAATTCAACACTAGGAATGAAGCATTAACTGAAAGTCAGAAGTCTCACAATATCGAAAATGGGAGTCTTTTCACCTAAATTGTTATGGTGCAGCAACAGCTAAAAAAAAAAACAGAACTACATAGACCATGATCCTTTGCTCTGTTTCAGTCCGATCTACATGAGGAAATAACTATTTTTAAACATTTTAAATCGTAATTATTTGGATTATGTCGAGAGACAAGTTTCACATTCACAGTTTTATCAGCCTCTACCAACTACAGTTTCGTGAGAGACATGTTGTGAATATATCGAGAGATTTGGATATTGTTACATCCAATTTCACATCCCCAACCAGATATTGCAAAACCAATATTTTTGGAGCCAATACCAATGTACATATTGTTCATGGATCTGCACCGATATTCAATGCCCGTATTTGTTCTTGTTAATCCCTAATATCGGCTCATGTAACCCGGCGTCTTTGTGTTTTTGCAGAGAAAGCAGCTGGGGGCGGGGCCTCGGGCGCAGGGGGCGGGGCCAGTAGGTTGAGTGGCAGCTCGTCCTCCTCCTCTGACGACAGCTCATCCACGGGGAGCTCCTCCTCCTCCGACACAGACTGAACAGACTCTGTACATACGCCCCGTTTTTAGAATAGTGTTCTCTCCCACCTCGGACTCAGACCCCCGAATGCACCACATTCCACCGACGACAGCCGGCGCCGCAAAACCAAACCCCCGCAAACACTCCCGAACGCAGCAGGAGCCCCACGCCGCGGACCGCTCTGGAAATACCGAGAAAACTGGATCTATCTGCCACATCATGGAGTATATCAGAGCAATACCGGTCTGGGCCAGGTCGGGACTAGAGCTGGGCCAGGTCGGGACTAGAGCTGGGCCAGGTCGGGACTAGATCTAGGCGAGGTCGGGACTAGAGCTGGGCCAGGGCTGGGACTAGAGCTGGGCCAGGGCTGGGACTAGAGCTGGGCCAGGTCGGGACTAGAGCTGAGCCAGGTCGGGACTAGAGCTGGGCCAGGGCTGGGCCAGGGCTGGGCCAGGGCTGGGCCAGGGCTGGGCCAGGGCTGGGCCAGGGCTGGGCGATTCAACCACTCTTTTTGTTACACGTAGATTTCATATTTTGATTCGTGTGACTCTTTATTTGACAGGAAGGTATCGCAGGAAACTGAAGCGACATCGGGCAAACTGTTGTAGTTTACGGCGAGTTTGTTCTACGACTTCACAAAAACAGCAAACTTAAAATCACACTTATTTTTGTGTATATACGAACCCACGACACACATGGACACATCCTGTAAAACGCTGCATATGTTTCAGTTTCCACATTATTATTCTAATAACGTTACCGCCTTTATGTAGTTTTGTCCCGCGTCACCATGGCGTCTCCATGGCAACGCTTTGTTTGTCCCGATTTTCTGATTCGCTCAGCCCTCCACGGCCCGGCCAATGAAATACGAACGGAATCTGGCTTCAGGCTGTGATTGGTTCAATATCGGCGTCTGGAAGATCTTTTTTTTCCATCAGATTTTGAATAATAAATGCAGTTGAATTTCTCATGCTGAATTTTCAAACTCTGAAAAGAGCTTTGAATTGTTTTTATTCTGACTTTCAGTCTCTTTTCAGTGTGTTTCAGAATTCAAAATGAAAAACTTGCTTTATAAATATTCAACACAAATGTTTTCAGACCCTAAAATAGTTCATATCCTGAGTGAAAAATTTAGCAGCTTTTGTCTTGGCTTTTTGGATCTTTGCTGTGAAATTTTTCACTCTGAATTTTAACTGTTGAATTTGAGCACTCGAAAATATATGAGACGAAAATGTAAAAGGTGAATTATGTCTATATAAATACTTCGCCAATGAAAATTCAAGACAGTTCAAATGTTTTTTTCAGTGTTAAAAATCCAGCTTCATTTCAAATTCAAAATCTGACGAAACGACGAGACGATCTTCCATTTTGGGGGCTCTTTCTGACAAACTCAAACCTTAAACAGACTATCGACAGACCACAACATCTCAACTAACACGTGTGCGATCACTTTGAGAAACTTTCTTGTAAATTTCAAGACATTTAGGATGAAAAAATCATTTTTAAAGAGGGGATATTACACTTTTTGGAGCTTATTATCATGTTATACTGTTATTCCCTCATCGAAATGACGCCTCAAGTGGTTTTCCGAATCGTCTGTGCATGTTTTGAGACATCTTTCGATCTCTTCTGGGCACTAATCGAAACTTTCATACGGCTTGGTGTACGAGACCATACCTCTTGTACAAGGCTCCGCCCACAAGCCTACGTAACCAGGAAGCAGAGAGATGCATTCAAAAACGAAACTGAAACTAAACTTTTTAACACAACAGAGAATTTTTAAACCCAAAAAAGGGAACTTGGTGAATGGAATATGTTGTGTTCGCAGTTAATACCCCCGCTTTAAGGAAATTGGATCGAATTGAACATTTTTGAATCGAAACTTGGACTTTGATTCCTCCAAAAGTATAAAAATAAGCTTCAACTTTTCCAAATTTCACGTCGTCATTTTAGACTTTCGCTCTTGAGATGTGGTGGTCCGTCTGAGCTCGGGTCTCTCCGGGCGGGGGTCAAGAGGTCGTCCCTTTTCAATCGTCTGTAAACTGAAAATAAGACAAAAAAAGTGTTTTTTCTTTTGTAAACTACACTACATGAGTTCTCTGCTGTGTGCTGTGTGTCCTCGTGCCGCTGTCTAAATGTCCCCTTCACATTTTCCTCCGAACTCCTCCCCCACTGTGGCAACGTTTACGAGATCGAAAAGTCCAAACGAAACCAGCGTCGTCTTTACCTTTTTCGCCCGATTACTTTCTCCCAAAGCAACAAACTCCTTAAGGGCCCGTGTCGAGTTGTTTTTTGTGTTTTAGTGTCGTTTCCTCATCACAGACGGACCTCGATTTGTGTTTTGTTTCATTCACACGTTTAACACACAAACGTTTAGGCGGAGTTCTTCTCTCGGACTGAAAAATAAAACGCTCTGTTCCACCTCGTGACGTCATGTGGTGATACAGGACGACTCCGAACACCTTCGCTAGAATCATTTTCGGTCATGGAATCACCCGTCTCTACTGAACAAATGGTAAAAGGAGCTGAAAAAAGAAAAATCACAATGTGGAACAGAGCGTTTTTGAGCTTCGGAGACTTAGATGGACTTTTGTTATTAATGCTCCGTTCCACCTCATGATGTCGTGTGGTGGTACAGGAAGTGCTTCACTGTGTTTGTAGATTCCACACACCTTCACTAGAATCATTTTCAGTCGTGGAATTGCTCATCTGTACTCAACAAATGGTAAAAAGGAACTTAAACTATCATTTCACAAGGTGGAACAGAGTGTTTTTGAGCTTTGGAGACGTAGACGGACTTTTGTTATTAGTCTGTCTACGTCTCCAAGGCTCGAAATGCGCCGTTCCACCTCGTGACGTCATGTGGTCGTACAGGAAGTGCTCCACTGTGTTTTTAAACTCCACACGTCTTCACTAGAGTCATTTGGATCATTTCAGATGTGGAATCTCCGGTCTCTACCGAACTAAAGGTAAAAAGATAGTAGTTACCTTGAAAACTAGCGCTTCATGACATCACAAGGTGGAACAGAGTGTTTTTGAGCTTTGGAGACGTAGACAGACGAATAATAGAGTGACTCAAACATGTAAATGAAACAAAACACAACTCCAGCTCTGTTTTTGAAGAGGAACGACATTAGAACACGACTTAAAGCTCACAAGAGTCCATTTTACTTAACATAGAACTTCAAAACTATTTTATATTCTGGAGAAATTTCTAGAATGTTTTTGTTTTTTGTTTTTTTCTTGAATAAGCTCGTGCACGGTTCAGTGACGTGGAGACGTGGGCGGCAGTGGGTTTCGTCGTATGTCACTGCCCCAAAAAAATGGAAGGTGGATGAATGAGTTTTGATAACGTGAGACTTGTTTATATATTAATGGCCTTTTTTTGAAGAAGAAGAAGAACTTTAATTTTTTCTTTTTTAGAATTTTAAAACGAAATTTTTATCTTTAATCATGTTTTTACATTATTTATATCTCAAAGCTGTAATAAGTCGAGTTTTGAGAGGGGACAGTCCGTTTTTTCCCCTTTTATTTCGTCGAATTGTCGTTTGTTTCCAAGTAACGCGAGTCTTGCTTATTGTAGCTTTTACGTTTTTATATTTGAAAACATTTTTTGCTATCATGAACTTTTCGGACATCACATCACGCCTAATTTCGTGATTCTAGTTTTGTACTTATTTCAGAATCAAAATTTGCTTTTCTTTTCGTTTTCATACTTGTGCGTAATTATATATAAAGGGCTTTCTGATTTGCTCTGGTGTTTCAGTTCGATTTTTTTTTTTTTTTTTTGAGTAGAATTTGCCCCGAAACTGTCAAAATGCAAATACCTGATGTGTTTTTTTGGTTCATCTCTCTGTAATTACTGGGCCTATCCACATAAAATACAAACTGGTGTGAAGTTACATCTCTTCTGTCAGCAAAAAAAAACAAAATCGAAACATTTTCCACTGTCGTTTCATGATTTTTAACTGTTTTTATGGACTCAATCCTCGAAAAATACACCAGTAGATATTAGGATGTGCATTTTCTGTTTCTGGGAATTCCGACGGTGAATTCTAGAGGGTGAACTCCACCGACATCGGCCCTAAAACGGTCGGCTTCGGGTTGTAATCCTCAAGCAGTGACGCTGGTTTCTTGTGGACACTTTTGGGTTTAAAAATCGGTTTCTTTCAGATCGACAGATGAGCAGCGCGTCACGGTTTCCTCCTCTTTTTTTTTTATTTTTTTAGTTGAGGTCGATGCATAATAATAGATAATAATAATGTTTTTTGTATTTTAATAAGAAAAATGAAAAAAGTGAGTTTATGTACTGCATGCACTGCGCCCGTCTGTTCTTTCCGATGTTTGAGCACTGTATAGTAGCTGTAAGTAGAGACACAAATGGGCTCAGAGCTACGCCACGTCCACCGAGAACTCTCCAGACAAACGCAACGCTTAACGGGGATGGAACGAGATCTCGCCGGACCGAAATCGGCGGTTTTCAGATTCTAAAATTAACGTTAAATGCCAAATCTGTGTTGTGGTAACGGCGAGTTCTTGGGTTTAGTCGACGACGGAAAGGATCGGGTCCAACATTTGTGCGTTTTTACCTTTTGGAGATTTCATGGCAAAGTACGACGTGATTAATTGGTAGTTTTCAGATTCAAGAGTGTCGATTTTTCTGGTTTTTGGGTTTCATTTGGCATCACGACATTCTATAGGCCAATATGATTTAATACAGATTGGGCTCAACTGCAGATTTTCTCTAACTGCGGCTGTGAGTCGTCGTTTTGGTCTTAAAATGTTCATATTAACCCGCTCTACGTGATCCTGGTGTTTTTTTTTCCCGCTATTTTTGTTCTGTTCCGATCTTCTGGCTCCAAATTCGCCCTTGTAATACAATAAGTTCTTGGGTTTAGTCGATTTGTGCGTTTACCTTTTGGAGATTTCATGGCAACAAGTATAACATGATTTATTGGTAGTTTTCAGATTCAAGAGTGTCAAATTTTACGATTTTTTTGGGGGGTTTCAGGTGGCATCACGATATTCTATAAGCTAATTTTATTCAATACAGGCGGCAGGTAAAATTAATATTATTCAACTGTAGATTTTTTTTGTGTTGGTCGTAAAATGTTCATATTAACCCGCTTTACATGATCCTGGTGTTTTTTTTTCTCGCTATTTTCTCCGTTCCTCTTCGTTCTCTTGGCTCCAGATTCGCCCCTGTAGCATCAATGAGCTTCATTTGACTGGTTTAGTCACTAATAGAAACGATCAAGTTCAACATTTGGATATTTAATGGTAAAATCCAGCGCAAACAATGGGGAAAACTGCCGCTTCCGTCCATCTGGGAGTGAAAATCTCCAAAAGGTAAACGCACAAATGTTGGACCTGATCATTTCTATTATCGACTAAACCCAAGAACTCGCCATATTTCAACGCTTGGATTGGGCAAAAAAGGGGTTATTTATGAGTGAGTTACAGCTCTTAAAGTTCCAAAAAGCAGCGCTAGGATGGAAATAGAAATATTAAATTCATTTTTTAAAAACTGTGAGGCCAAATTTGGAAATTGAGTCACAAAAATGTACAAATCTCACCTCGTCGTATCTCGTCTCGTGGAAATGATCTCGTCCCATCCCTGAAGTTGAACCGAAAACTGATTTTGGTTTAGATTAGGGATGTCACAATCTGGACTTTTTGTCTTTACGATTTTAAAATGGGTCCGATTTAAAGCTGCATTGCGTAACTTTTCTGGTGGAGGCTCCGTCAGATGCTTTTCTCCAGGGAAATGTTTCAGAGTATGGCTTTAAACCTTTTTATCCCCATAGAGACCAAACCAGACCAGAAGAACCAGAAGTTACAGGTCACATTTTCCAGGTATTTTTGAGCTATAAAACAATCTGTGATTGAATAAATGTAAAGTAGAGCTGTTTAATGCCACACTGCGGAACATTCCGGGCAGAGCAGTGACGTATCCATAGAAACAAGCAGGTGATGGACCCCCAAACGAAAAGTTACACAGTTCGGCTTTTAATTCTCGATCTATAGCATGTCATCGGCTTTACTCTATCGAACTTTCACCGAGAACGTTTCAGTTTTTCGTTGACGATGGCGCGAAATGTAAAAATCGAGCTTCAGAAATGCTTCTTTGTCAAACGGAGTCGTTGTGACATCCCCGTTTCAGATCCTCACACACACGTCGACTCTGAGGGGAGCGGATTTTAGGGTTTATGGGAAGTGTAAATGGAGTGGGCGTGGCCAGGTGGAGTGGGCGTGGCCAGAGCTGCAAACTCTGACTAGATCGATGTAAAATTACTGATGGATTATTTTCTGAGTTCCTTTGTTTTCATAAATAAACTCATAAACAAGAGCAAACACGAGCCGTGGGTTTATTTTGTTTCTAAATGTACACGCACACACATGCACACAACTGAAACGTCTAAATGTACACACACAACTGAAACGTCTAAATGTACACGCACACACATGCACACAACTGAAACGTCTAAATGTACACACACAACTGAAACGTCTAAATGTACACACACACGTGCACACAACTGAAACGTCTAAATGTACACACACACACATGCACACAACTGAAACGTCTAAATGTACACACACAACTGAAACGTCTAAATGTACACACACACGTGCACACAACTGAAACGTCTAAATGTACACGCACACACATGCACACAACTGAAACGTCTAAATGTACACACACAACTGAAACGTCTAAATGTACACGCACACACATGCACACAACTGAAACGTCTAAATGTACACACACACGTGCACACAACTGAAACATCTAAATGTACACACACACGTGCACACAACTGAAACGTCTAAATGTACATGCACAACTGAAACATCTAAATGTAGACACAGCTGAAACATCTAAATGTATATGCACAACTGAAACGTCTAAATGTACACACATGCACACAACTGAAACGTCTAAATGTGGACACACACGTGCACACAACTGAAACATCTAAATGTAGACACACAGCTGAAACATCTAAATGTACATGCACAACTGAAACGTCTAAATGTACACACACAACTGAAACGTCTAGATGTACACACAACTGAAACGTCTAAATGTACACGCACATACAACTGAAACATCTAAATGTAAATGTACTCGCACAACTGAAATGTCTAAATGTACACAAACAACTGGAACATCTAAATGTAAATTTACACACAAAAGTGCAGGTGAAACGTCTCTAAAAGTCCACAGAAGAGACACAAATCCATTTAAAAGTTTTATTTCCCTTTAACACTGCAGGAAGTGTAAACATGAGTGAATTTTAAAGTTTGAGCCCAAAGTCACAGAAACGAATAAATACAACTGTAAAAACAGACTTAACGTTATAATAACAGAATTAACACTGTTCAGATCCATTTAACACTGGCACCAGGGTGTGGGGCCTTTACACCTTTGTTTCCTCCATCAGTCTAAATGTGCACAGAGGTAAAATCACAGACTTTCTTTTCTCCACCAGATAAAATCCAGGGCCCGGTCAGTATATTTGGACAGACACAGATCCAAGAAGCGCCGGTTTTACTGATGCACAATGGAAACGTGTCTGTGGCTGTGAAATAAAAGTGACGTTTACTAACCCCTGAACTTCAGCAGTGTAAAACATGTTTAACTAGAGCCTGTTGGATTCTCCCAGCCCAAAGACAGGACACACATGGGCCCTCAGGAGACACATGGGCCCTCAGGACACACATGGGCCCTCAGGAGAGACATGGGCCCTCAGGAGAGACATGGGCCCTCAGGAGAGACATGGGCGCTCTGGAGAGACATGGGCCCTCAGGAGACACATGGGCCCTCAGGACGCACATGGGCCCTCAGGAGACACATGGGCCCTCAGGAGGCACATGGGCCCCTCAGGACACACATCGGCCCTCAGGAGACACATGGGCCCCTCAGGACACACATGGGCCCTCAGGAGACACATGGGCCCTCAGGAGACACATGGGCCCTCAGGACGCACATGGGCCCTCAGGACGCACATGGGCCCTCAGGACGCACATGGGCCCTCAGGAGGCACATGGGCCCTCAGGAGACACATGGGCCCTCAGGAGACACATGGGCCTTCAGAGCACAGGGTCTGGTTTTGTGTAGCAGGACTGACAGGACCTGTGACGAGGACCGAGCCGAGTGCAGAACCATCTGAATGTCAACAAGAGAGTGATTATTTGTCTGTATCCTGTAGTTTCATCTATGAGCAAACACAAAACATGTTTCACTCAAATATATAAATATAGAGTTTAAAAACTTGTGTGTATTCAGTAGATATAGTATATATATTTCTTGGTGTTACTGCACAGAGCAGATCCTGGACTCGGTCTGAGGCCTCTGGAGCTGCTCGGGGACCAGGACGGGCTGGTTGCCGTGGTTACTGTACCAGGAGTGCCGCGTTCGGCTCAGGTACGAGTGAGGGGGCGTGGCCTGGAGCTGCTGCTGACTCCAGATCAGGAAGGATGTGTCCCGGTACCTCAGACCCACGAAGGCATCACTCAGGGCTTTAGCGGCCAGAGGGGGGCGCTGTGAGGAGGACGGGTCGCACACGGGGGTCACCGAGGGGTCAGGGGTCACCGAGGGGTCAGGGGTCGCCATGGGAACGGAACCAGGCCCACGGCCGAGGCGGACATGATCCAACCTGGAGAGACACGCGCTGGTTCACTGCAATTTTATGGACGTTTGACAACAACAGAACAGAATCAGCACGAGAAACACTGGAGCTTCTTATGTTTGGATTAAACTTCATGAGTGTCCTTCCTTCTGAACACTAACACAACGTTACTCTGATGGTACTCTGATGACTGATGTTACTCTAATGACGCTGATGTTACTCTAATGTTACTCTGATGACTCTGTGAGGTTCCTCAGGGTCAAGATTCAGCCACATTTTCATGTTTAGCTTTAAGAGTCTCTGTAACCTCCTCAGAGTCGTCATGGGGACTGTTGTAACAAGGAAAAGCACAGTGGGAAACTTTAATAACGTAAATAAACTGAGAATAGGACATTATTTAAAGGCACATTATGTAACTTTTCTGGACGAGGGTGTACTGTTTGTCTGTCGCCAGGAAATGTAATCGTTTTGCCTAGTATGTTCTACAGAATGACATAAAACTTATCTACACCAACGCAGACGAGCCTCCCAACCAAGTTACATATCGTATCTGTGGAGAGGCCACCCCGCTATCAGTAACAATATATGTTTTTCAAGGACGGTTTGCAATTAAAACACCTGTATTTGAATAAACAACAGGATAGAGAGACGTTTTGCCATGGGGGGTGAAACGTTCTGGGCAAAACAGCATCTCTGACAACAACATAAGCTTATGGCCTTACCCTGCTCCAGAAAAGTTACATAATGCACCTTTAAATAAGTGTGAGGAGGGGCTGTGCAGTCTGCAGAACAATAAAATAGGAATAGGTGGTCACCCTGTCTACTATCTACAGTTATAACATAATAAAACCACCAGACTCACCTGAACAGACCAGCCCTCCAGTGGTCTTGGTCTTAGTCCTGGTTTAGTTCTGGTTCCGCACCATTTTGGACCTGGACCTAGTTTTGGTGGTTGTTTCCCTGGATGCAGAGAGCAGAAATGCTGAGGCCAGTGGAATCGCAGTAAACCGTTTAACGCTGATGCTCCGATGGTTTGAGTATATATTTTTCGCTTCACTTCGCCTTGTTTTTTTCCCTCTGTGCGTCTTTTTATTTCCACTTACAGGTTAATAAACACTCCTTTCCGACTATTATGAAGTTTCTCAACCTTTAGATCTACAAATAGAAAAGTTAGATGCTCATTTTCAGTGTTTTTCTAATTTTAGCACACTTAGCTTCATTAGCTCGTACCGTTCCCATAGCAACGGTCCATCAGCTGAACGAGTCCGACTGGATACAACAGACACGGAAGGGACCGGGGTTAACTTTTAATTTAACCCAACGGAAATTTATACCGGGGTTAAAATAAATACACATATAAACAAAATGAAAGGCTTCGTTTTATTTATTTTTTAAATAATGAATTTCCTCTAAATATTTGACGCACTACTTTTTACAACAACGCAGCAGAGGGCGCTAGAGCGTTTTCCCGTTCTAAACGTAAACAAACAGACTTAGCTTTAGCATTAGCATTAGCTTTAGCATTAGTGTCTCAGGTAAGTCATTAAAACAAACCACTGCAGAGCCTGAAATGACATTTAATTAGATGTTTTTTTCCCGCTGTTTCTTATGGATGAATAGATAAAGTGAGCAGAGTTTTAATTGCTTTGTAAAGCCCGTAATACCGCTCTACGGAAGTGCAAACGGAACCTGGCTGAAAAAATATTAAATCACATATTTTTATGATTAAATGTAGTTTTGTACACGAACGTACTTGCAGTAATAAATTTGATAGTGCAATATTCTGCTCGGCTTACAAATGTGTAGGAAATTAAGTTATATTATCACATTTGCAGGAAATTGTTTGGGGGAACAAGCGTCTCTGTTTACGCTTTTACTTGAAAGACGAAGCGCTTAAATGAGCTGATTATCAAAGGGGGTTTAGTGCGAAAATGATCTCAACCTGGTATGTAACTTTAGAGCAAAAAATAGGCTAAAATAAAATGATGTTTGTTAATTTTGCATGCCTTTATTGCACTGAACAACAGAAAAGCATGCCTCCTTACTGTGAGCAGGCTTGCATCTCCATAAACCTGACTCAGCTATTTGGCTTTGAAGAGACCCTCCTCCTTGTTTGGAAATAGTGGAAATATTGTTCTTTAGGCTTTATCTTCCACTGTATGGCACAAAACAATAGCAAAGTCCGTTTCCATGTAGAATGTTCCTGACTATGCGTTTAACTTTCTATTTCCTTATGATTTTCTGGACATCAGCGGTTTATCCTGTCGTCTTTAGTCATATTCATAATTTTAAAGTGGAATTGATCTGAGTTCTTCTTCTTCTTCATGTCACAGTTGGCCAAACTCTGCTGAAGTCCACGGTGGATCTGAATGATGGTGAAACAGCAGCAGAGACGCACAGACAGGTTCCTCACACGTTTAAATCATTATTTTATTCATTATAAAACTATAGTTGTAGATTAAACACTTTACCCTCTGTGTGTGCAGGTGTTTTTTACCAGGGAGCAGTAATAATGTGACACTGGTTCGATTCCCGACACAGAGGCGTCCTCATCCCTCACACGAAGCACACCAACCTCTTCAGGCGGGTGGAGTTTTCATTTTGCACTGGTTTGATCCTGGTTTATTACAGACGTTTTAAAGAGGTCATATTAGGCAAAATGGACTTTTATTTTAACCGTGTTATCACAGGGTTCCCTCATCATTGGAGCTGGGTTCAAAATCTCTATATGACGATATAAGGTTACAGACTTATGGTGCTTTTACGCTCTGTGGTAAAGATCGTACGATTGCAATATTTTGCGGTGAATCTGCTACTTTTTCCTCTAAAAATGCTTCACAAGACTTAATCCAAAGAATGCAGATTTGAAAGTGCTTAGAACAGTTATTTCTTCATGTAGTCTGCACTGAAATGGAGCAAAGGATCATTTTCTCTGTTTTTTTTTAGCTATTTCTGCATCAGAACTATTCATTTAAGCAAAGAAACTTGGGATTCGATATATTGTGATGGTCCACGATATTATTGTGAGACCTTTGACGATACGATATCACCAGATTTATGTTATTGTTACATCCCTAATAACCGTGTATCAGGATATGCATTGTACCAAGATCCAAGTACTCTGATCTGTGTAGTGTTGTGAGGTATTTTGCCAAAATCAGAGTCACATTTTGAGTTTCAACAATGTCACAGCCACTTTCCAACACTAAACACATGTCAGGGTTTTTATTGCTACAGAGAAATGCCATAGTTTAGAGCAAGTCAGTGGACCTGTTTCTAATAGTAAACCATTTTAGATCAATATTGCTGTTTACGATGAACAAAATGTAAAATGACAATCTGTGTATACAAAATTTTTATTTCAGGCTCTAGTGAGAGAAACGCTGGGAGAACATGGAGAGCCTGAGCCCAAAAGGATTTGCATTTCTGGGTAAAACTCCTTCTGTTTCCGTTCATATTTGACTGCTTTTAATACAAATCTTTAGTGAATAAAACTCTTCATTTGTGGCAGATCGGAGCAGACTTTGACCAACAGAGAGACAGCTCCAGATTCACGTGAACAAACCGGAAGTAACGTGTGCTCTTTGGAAGGTATTTTGCTTAAACACATTTCATATAGCAGTTTGGAAAACAAGAGGTGAAGGAAAAATGGCAAAAAGACTGGGATATTGAGAGGAGAGGTAAAGAAAAACTGATATTTTAAGATTAAGGTTTAAACATTCAAGATTAAATGATACTTAACATAAAATAGGAAAACATAATAGCAGGAACTGTGATAACTGTAGACAAGAAATAGTAGAGCTTAAATATACAGAGGAAAAAATGTAATGAAGAAAGGCATCAAGAACCTTAAAATAAAATTTCAATTCATAGAATTACGGCAGCACCCAAGAAATATTAGTTTCAAAGTTTAATTTAAGTTTGTTCAGGATATTCATTTGATGATTTGATTGATTGTTGTTAGTAGTATTATTATTATTTTATTTATTTATTTATTTTTGAATAACAGTCTGCAGCGTTTTGGTTTTGGTTTTGTTACAGATGTGTGTGTTTCAGACCCGGGGAGTTCTGGAGATGGAGTCCAGCAGGTGGTGCTAGAGAACACTGAGGACAACAGAGCGGCAGAGGTACAGAACTAACCCGGTTTAGACCTGGTTTAGACCCGGTTAGGCCTGATTTAAGACCAGTTTTAGACCTGGTTTAAGACCTGGTTTAAGACCAGTTTTAGACCTGGTTTAGATCTGGTTTTGTCCTGGTTTAGACCTGTTTTAGACCTGGTTTAAGACCAGTTTTAGTCCTTGTTTAGTCCTTGTTTAGTCCTGGTTTAGCCCTGGTTTAGTCTTGGTGTAGACCTGGTGTAGTCCTGGTTTAGACCTGGTTTAGTCCTGGTTCAATCCTGGTTCAGACCCGGTTTAGTCCTGGTTTAGTCCTGGTTCTTGTCCTGTAGCTGGCCTCTGGAGGGTGTCTGAAGGTGACGATCCAGAGGAGCCGTGAGAGTCGAGAGTTTGGAGAGAAGGACCCTGCCTCCTGCTTCACCTGTCACCTCTGCCACTGCACCTGCCCGTCTGCGCAGGTGAAACACACACTGCCGTTTGTTTTAGTCCTGGTTCAGTCCTGGTTCAGTCCTGGTTCAGTCCTGGTTCAGTCCTGTTTTCTTCCTTCAGTCTTTCCATGAGCACATGAGTGGGGTGGATCATAATCGCCGACTCCAGCATGTTTCTCAGAGTGTGTCACAGCCCGGGTGAGTCCTGCACACACACACTCACACACACACACACACACACACTCTCACACACACACACACACACACACACACACACACACACACACACACACACACACACACACACACACACACACACACACACACACTCACACACACACACACACACACACACACACACACACACACTCACACACACACACACACACACACACACTCTCACACACACACACACACACACACACTCTAACACACACCCGTCTCCAGCTGTGCAGAGGTGCTGCTGCAGGAGTCCTGTAGGCGGCGCCAGAGAGCGTCTGTGCGCTGGTGCGACGTGTGTGAGAGCAACTTCACCGGAGACGTGATTCTGCACAGACGCACAACGCAACACAAGGTCAGTGAACGCACAATAGAGGCTGGTTTAGTCCTGGTTTAGTCCTGGTGTAGTCCAGGTTTAGTCCTGGTTTAGTCCTGGTTTAGTCCTCGTTCAGTCCTGGTTCAGTCCTGGTTTAGTCCTGATAGAGAAAACCCTCAGCTGTAATATTACATCAAAAACATAATACTGTATTTTTTGGACTACAAGTCGTTTTTCATGGTTTGGGTGTTTCCTGCGACTTATATATATTATATAAATATTTCAGTTCATCTAAATGTAAATGTGAACATGGGCGAGGTACAAACCCGAGGCACCGACTGAATGTATTAAAAGTCCTTTATTGCATCGAGTGACGTCAACGCGATTCCACCAGCGAGTTATAATTTCACATGTTGGTTATTTTCACCCTGAGGCCAGCAGGGGGCGCTCGTGTG
Organism: Odontamblyopus rebecca; assembly: GCA_030686955.1. NCBI lineage: Eukaryota > Metazoa > Chordata > Actinopteri > Gobiiformes > Gobiidae > Odontamblyopus > Odontamblyopus rebecca. The sequence continues at coordinate 37,306,953 of CM060661.1, forward strand.
CACCAGTATCTGCTGCGCCTCAGGCTCTTCCTCCTGCTCAGAATCAGAATCAGAATTTCTTTTATTCATCACCGAGGGGAAATTTTCTTTGTTACAGATGCAACCGACCAAGAACATGTAGTTAGAATCAAGTTTTCAAAATACAATAAGATAAATACAATAAGATAAAAGATAAGAGATAAAAGATAAAAATAAGATTAAAGATAAAAGTGCTCCACTGTCACTTCACCTGCAGCACCTCAGACCTGTTTGCTCAGGTAAATCCAGGTGGAGACTTTTTTTGTCCAGTGAATAATCCACTGAATCTGGTCCTTTAGTCGACAGAAGCTTCAGCACCAGCTGTTTTTATCACATATGCAAATGAGCCACGAGGATTTAAGTTTAGTTTCTGTAAAACTTCAACAAATGTGCCAAAGCTGCATTAAACACATTATTACTCAGTGTTTGTACTGAGCGGAGAACCAGGAGTGAGAGAAACTTGTGTTTGATGGAGAAAAGTGGAGGAAACTCGAACTGTAATGAAGAAAACACAAAAGTTAATCGCGGCTAAAAGCTGGATTTATCTGGAGCTGCTCAGAAGTGACACTGAGGATGAAGAATTCAGTGGATTTAGTGATTTGGAGCGAGATGGAGAGTTCGGTAAAGTTGTTCTGTTGTTTCTGCTCTGGTTTTGTGAAGAACTGTTCATATGTGACGTGAACAAACCGGACACACGTTCAGCCTGTTCTTCTCTGTTCTGGTGGTGTTTCTATAACTCACCTTTTAAGATGAAAAGTCTGTTCTTGTGTCTGATTTTAGCAAATAAATTTCCCCCTAAACTTACCGACTTATCGTCCAGTGCGACTTATACATGTTTTTTTTTTTTTTCTTCATTGTGCATTTTTTTGGCTGGTGCGACTTATACTCCAGAGCTATTTATAGTCTGGAAAATACGTAAAAATATTTCCCGTGTTTCTTTTGGCTTTGTCGTCGTTTCTTCAGACGTTTCCTTGTTTCTCTCGTCTGTTTCAGGAGAGTAAGAAATGGTCCCGGCCGTTCTGCTCCGTGTGTCACCGACTCTTCAGAACTCCACGCAAGTTTGTGGAGCACATGAAGAGTCCTGACCACAAACGCAAGGTGAGGACGTGGAACTGGGACAGTCCTGGTTCAGTCTTGGTTTAGTCCTGGTTTAGTCCTGGTTTAGTCCTGGTTTGTTCCTGGTTCAGTCCTGGTTTAGTGCTGGTTCAGTCCTGGTTTAGTCCTGGTTCAGTCCTGGTTCAGTCCTGGTTTAGTCCCAGTTTAGACCTTGTTCAGATCCTGGTTTAGTCCTGGTCTAGTCCTCGTTCAGTTCTGGTGTGTGTGTAGTCCTGGTAAAGTCGTAGTTCAGTCCTGGTTTAGTCCTGGTTTAGTCCTGGTTCAGTCCTCGTGTAGTCCTGCTTTGGTCCTAGTTTACTCCTGGTTTAGTCCTTGGTTTAGACCTGATTCAGATCCTGGTTTAGTTTCAGTTTAGACCTGGTTCAGATCCTGGTTTAGTCTCAGTTTAGACCCAGTGCAGATACTGGTTTAGTCCTGGTCTAGTCCCAGTTTTGTCCTGGTTCAGTCCTGGTGTAGTCCTGGTATGGTTCTAGTTTAGTCCTGGTTTAGTCCTTGGTTTAGACCTGATTCAGATCCTGGTTTAGTTCCAGTTTAGTCCTGGTCTAGTCCTGGTTCAGTCCTGGTTCAGTCCTGGTGGGTGTGTGTGTGTGTGTGTGTGTAGTCCTGGTATAGTCCTATTTTAGACCTGATTCAAATCTTGGTTTAGTCCCAGTTTAGACCTAGTACAGATCCTGGTTTAGTCCTGGTCTAGTCCCAGTTTACGGTTCAGTCCTGGTGTAGTCCTAGTTTCTTACCGGTTTAGTCCTTGGTTTAGACCTGGTTTGGGTCCTGGTTTAGTGCCAGTTTAGACCTGGTTCAGAGCCTGGTTTAGTCCTGGTCTAGGCCCAGTTTAATCCCAGTTTAGTCCTGGTGTAGTCCTGGTATGGTTCTAGTTTAGTCCTAGTTTAGTCCTTGGTTTAGACCTGATTCTGATCCAGGTCTAGTCCCGTTTAGTCCTGGTTTCAGATCCTGGTTTAGTCCCGGTTTAGTCCTGGTTCAGATTCTGGCCTAGTCCCGGTTTAGTCCTGGTTCTGATCCTGGTCTAGTCCCATTTTTTTTGGACTTTTTTCCAGGTCCAGTTGGAGAAATCTCAGGAGGACGACATGATCACTGTGGACGCCGTCGGCTGCTTTGAAACTGAAACCGAGGAGGGAGGAGACGAGGAGGGAGGAGACGGGGAGGGAGGAGACGAGGAGGGAGGAGACGGGGAGGGAGGAGACGGGGAGGGAGGAGACGAGGAGGGAGGAGACGAGGAGGGAGGAGACGGGGAGGGAGGAGACGAGGAGGGAGGAGACGAGGAGGGAGGAGACGAGGAGGGAGAACACAGAGTAGGAGCAGAGAAGGACATAAGAGACGAGGACATAGAAAACGAGGAGGCAGAGAAGGATACAAAACGAGATGGCACAGAGGAATCCAGAACAGAGAAGGAGACGAGGAGAGAGGAGGCTTCAGAAGGAAACAAGGAGGCACGGCTAGGAGACAGAATAGGAAGAATAGAGTTGGAACAGAGAGGAGACAAGGACATAAGGAAGGGAGCAAAACAAGGAGACAAAAAAGGAGAAATGGGATTGGACCAGATACAAAACCAAGCAGGAGACAAGGACATAGGAGAGAAGGAGAGAGGAAACAAGGACGTAGGAAAGAAGGAGAGCGGAGACAAGGACATAGGAAAGAAGGAAAGAGGAGACAAGGACATAGGAGATGAGGAGGGATTTGACGCAGAGGATCTGATGGAGGACGACATTAAACACTTTGCGGTAACTTATAACTTAAAAAATAAAATAAAAGTAAGATCTTAAAGCTGCATTGTGTAACTTTTTGGAGGAGGGTCAGTTTCTACGTCCACAGTGTGACTTTAAACAGCTCTACGTGACATTTATTCAGTTACAGGTGGGTTTAGAGCTCAAAAACACTTAGAAAAACATGAAACGCGTATTCTGACAGTGAGCGGGGTCACCTCTCCACAGATCTGACCTGTAACTCAGTCTGGTTTGGTCTCCATGGTGATAAAAAGGTTTAAGGCCGTACTGCGGAACATCTGACGGACCCTTCACCAGGAAACTTACACAATGCCTCTGTAATAAAGAGTATCATCCTGTACTTTGTGTTTGTGCAGGACAGAGACGCGCTGCAGGAGCTGAGCCCCCACACAGACCAGGGTGGGTCATTTACCCCAGTGTCACTCGCCACTGGGCAACGCACTTTTATAACGCAGCTGTTTGTTTTATTAAGTCGTTTTGGAGGAATATTGTGGTTTAAAGTGGTCTTTAATTAGTTGTACTTGTATTTGTGCGTATATTTGTACTTGTACTTCCAGGCGGGTCGTTCGTGGTCCCCGTCAGCGGCTTCTTCTGTTTCCTGTGTCACAAATTCTTCTTCAGAGAAACATCAGCTCGAGAGCAGCACTGCAGCTCCCCCCAGCACCTCCAGAGAGTACTGCAGGTACTGCGAATACTACTACTAATACTACTAATACTGCTATTACTATCACACCTCCAGAGAGTACTGCAGGTACTGCGAATACTACTACTAATACTACTAATACTACTATGACTATCACACCTCCAGAGAGTACTGCAGGTACTGCGTATACTACTACTAATACTACTAATACTACAATTACTATCACACCTCCAGAGAGTACTGCAGGTACTGTGAATACTACTACTAATACTACTAATTCTACTATTACTATCACACCTCCAGAGAGTACTGCAGGTACTGTGAATACTACTACTAATACTACTAATACTACTATTACTATCACACCTCCAGAGAGTACTGCAGGTACTGTGAATACTACTACTAATACTACTAATACTACTATTACTATCACACCTCCAGAGAGTACTGCAGGTACTGTGAATACTACTACTAATACTACTAATGCTACTATTACTATCACACCTCCAGAGAGTACTGCAAGTACTGTGAATACTACTACTAATACCACTAATCCTACTATTACTATCACACCTCCAGAGAGTACTGCAGGTACTGTGAATACTACTACTAATACTACTAATACTACTATTACTATCACACCTCCAGAGAGTACTGCAGGTACTGTGAATACTACTACTAATACTACTAATACTACTATTACTATCACACCTCCAGAGAGTACTGCAGGTACTGTGAATACTACTACTAATACTACTAATACTACTATTACTATCACACCTCCAGAGAGTACTGCAGGTACTGTGAATACTACTACTAATACTACTAATACTACTATTACTATCACACCTCCAGAGAGTACTGCAGGTACTGTGAATACTACTACTAATACTACTAATACTACTATTACTATCACACCTCCAGAGAGTACTGCAGGTACTGCGTATACTACTACTAATACTACTAATACTACAATTACTATCACACCTCCAGAGAGTACTGCAGGTACTGTGAATGCTACTACTAATACTACTAATACTACTATTACTATCTCACCTCCAGAGAGTACTGCAGGTACTGTGAATACTACTACTAATACTACTAATACTACTATTACTATCACACCTCCAGAGAGTACTGCAGGTACTGTGAATACTACTACTAATACTACTAATACTACTATTACTATCACACCTCCAGAGAGTACTGCAGGTACTGTGAATACTACTACTACTACTGCTACTGTCACATCCCTCAGCACCTCACCAGACAACTGCAACTGCAAATACTGCAAGCACTACTAATGCTACTAGTACTACTGCTTTTACATGCCTCACAACCTCAGCAGTGTACTGTAGGTACTGCAAATACTACTACCGCTGCTACTACAATTACACCCATACTCACGCCTAATATAGTTCTGCTAATACTGCTGCTACTATAGGTACTTCATAAACTACTATTACTACTCCTGCTACTACCACCACTACTGTTACACCCATACCTCTCCAAAGTACTACAGTACTGCAAATACTGCTGTAATCACCACTACTGCTAGTACAGCTGACTTCTTCTGCAAATACTTCTACTACTTCTACTACTGTTACACCCAAAGTACTAACAGTAAAACTAGTGAGTAAAACGCCTCGTTCTGATCAGACTTTCTTCTCACTTCCTGTTTTCTTTGTGCTGTTTCCAGAGCTGAAGTGAACCAGACTCGCTCTTCACAGCTACAGGGTCCCGGGTTCGATCCCCGGGTCCGTGTGGAGTTTGCATGTTCTGCCTGTGCCTGTTTCCTCTGGGCTCCGGATTCTCCTTCAGCCCAAAAACGAGCTCCACAGGTAAAAACCCTCCGGCTCAGAAGGCCCTGACCACGACTAGAGGAAGATCTGGAGACAATGAGGGGCCCGGCGACGCTGAAGGACGGGTCAAACGCACAGACGATAAAGTAGAATAAATAATATAAAAAACAAGATAAACACAGACCCGGGACTGTGCCGACTCTGAGCTGCTCCTCACAGAACCCTGGCACCTGTTCCACTGAGGTTCTCCTGTTCCACTTTGGTCTAAACACAGACACGGGACCTGGTTTATGGACCAGATCTGATTTCTGAAACAAAAACTGTCACAAAGTTCAGTCTCTTCTGTCAGTGTGAAAGAGTTAAAGGAACTGTTTGTACCATTCAGATTTTAAATTCCACAAACGATGACCCAAGTGAGGTAAAAATGCTTTGAAAAAAACGATTGTAATTATTCATTTTTATTAAAGCACTGGACAAATTTCTCTGCTCTGGTCAAAATTTTAAAACTTACATCAGATTTATTCTCGACTTCCTCGTTCTGAGACGCTTCATTCTCGTCTGGAGGTGGTTTATTTTAAGAGAACTTGAAAAATAAAACGATCTTGCTGCGCGGACGGATCATTTCACGACTTTTGAGTCATTTTCTGATAGATTTAAGTGTTTAGATCTTAAACTGTGGACACGTTTATGTTATAATTTGGTGTTTTGTTGAGTATCCTAAAGCAGAGTGAGCCTCACATGACTCGTTTGCGTTGCTGGTTCAGTGTTTCAGGTGCGTAAACTGAGAATGAGACAAACTCTGACGTGTCTCTGCAGGTTAAAGCCGTGAGAGTCCAAACGAGTTTAGAACGTGGAAAGGAAAAGATCTTGTGTGTCTGTCTGTTCCTCCTGGACGGTGGAGGCTCTTGCACAGCTCAGACACATGCACAAAATCAAGAAGAAAAACAGATTTTAGTGCGAGCTTTTAAAAACGTCCAGCAGAGGGCGCTGTTTACTGAAAGAATGTCCCAGAAAATGACAATTCAACGTGATTTATGTACAAAAACAAAACTGGATCAAAACAACACGATTAAATCTAAGTATAAAATAAAAACTATAAAGAACATTTGATTTTTTTCAGAGTGAGATTTACAGTTGTGCTCATAAGTTTCCATCCCCTGACAGAATTTATGATTTCTTGGTCCAGAAGCTGCACATGGGACGTACTTGGATTTTCAACATGAGAATGATCCAAAACACAAAGGCAAGTGGAGCTGTCACTGGCTCCAGCAGAATAAAGTGAAGGTTCTGGAGTGTTCGTCTCTTCTGACCTCAGTATCACTGAGCCTCTGGGCAGATTCAAGCTGCAGTTCAGACAAGAGCCCAAGAATTTACAGGAACTGGAGCCTTTTGCCCAGAAGAATGAGCAGCTTTACCATCAGAGAAAATACATCCACAACTACCACAAAAGACTCTGAGCTTCACTGGATCATTTGTGTAGTTTCTGTTTCATTATGATTTAAAAAGAGGAAACACAGGTGTTTGATAATAAACGGCTTCACCCAAGAAGCACTGACCATGAGTGAACTAAAAGTTTTTGTGTTTTCATTCATATTCTGTGAAAGACGGACAAGAAATCAATCAAATTCTGTCAGGGTCTGTAAACTTATGAGCACAATTGGAGGTTGTTTTGCTCTTTTTTTTTCTCTCTCGAGTCGTATTGACAGACTCAGACATTTTTGTACCTTTCTTGTTTCCTCTGAGACACAGTTATGTGTCTGTGCACGGACCACTGTTGAAACAGTCCAGTGTGTTGTTGTCGTGTTGTCGTTGTGTTGTTTTGTTGTTGTGTAGTGTTGTTGTTTTCCACACACATGATCCCGGAGCTGCCTCGCCCTGAACACAAACCTGAGCTGTGCTGTGCTGTGAGGATTAAACGTTCTTTGCTGCATTTAGACGCCTCTTTAGCGGCCCCCTGCTGGAGCAATTACCCCCCTGCACCCGAGAGGTGCCCCTGTCGGCTCCTGACTGCTACTGAGGGCTCCTGTCTGCTCCTGACTGCTCCTGTCTGCTCCTGTCGGCTCCTGACTGCTCCTGTCTGCTCCTGTCGGCTCCTGTCTGCTCCTGACTGCTCCTGTCTGCTTCTCTCTGCTCCTGTCTGCTCCTGTCGGCTCCTGTCTGCTCCTGACTGCTCCTGTCTGCTCCTCTCTGCTCCTGTCTGCTCCTGTCGGCTCCTGTCTGCTCCTGACTGCTCCTGTCTGCTCCTGACTGCTCCTGTCTGCTCCTGTCTGCTCCTGTCTGCTCCTGACTGCTCCTGTCTGCTCCTGTCTGCTCCTGACTGCTCCTGTCTGCTCCTGTCTGCTCCTGACTGCTACTGAGGGCTCCTGACTGCTCCTGTCTGCTCCTGTCTGCTCCTGTCTGCTCCTGTCTGCTCCTGAGGGCTCCTGTCTGCTCCTGTCGGCTCCTGTCTGCTCCTGAGGGCTCCTGTCAGCTCCTGTCGGCTCCTGTCTGCTCCTGTCTGCTCCTGTCGCGCTACATTTTCACTCAGGTTTCCTGTCGTCGGATGGAGGAGAGACTCTGGCGTTTGGAGCGGCTCAGATCTGCCGCAGACGTTTGGACTCGTGTTGAACCTTCACACCCCTCAGATGAGGTAGAAGCACTCAGGCCTCACAGCGAGAAGGTTCTGGGTTCCCATTGCCCAAACCTTTCTGTGTGGAGTTTGCATGTTCTCCCTTTTTAGAACATTTGTCAAAGAGCTGAAGCGTTTTTTTTCTCCTCTCTCACCTTTATGAACACAAGAATTCTGTTATTCTAAAAGAACTCCGAGCACCTTATTTCATTCATTTTTTTTAATTTTTTTTATTTACATTGTTCCTGTCTGATCTTTGTAATGCTTAAAGTGGAGCTAAAGTCCGTTGCCAGCGGCAGTGAGTCTGTCAAGGCAACAAACTAGTGCAGTGATGGGGGCAAGTTCTGAACACCACTTTAACCCATCTGACAACAGCCACGAGTCTAACAAACCAAACGCTCTGCCTGGTTCACTCATTAGTGTCTGGAAACGTTAGAAAACAACTTTATAAGCACCTCACACTTCCCTCTGCTGATTTCCCGCTGCACAGGCCAAAGCCCAAAAGACTCGATCGTCGACTCCAGAAGCAACAAGTGAGAATCGACTACTGATGGAGAAGAAGAGTAACTGAACGTTGTTGAAAGAAAATGGTTCGGGAATGTGTTTTTTCGCGTTTTTCAAAAAATATAATTCACTCGTAAATAAATGGGATTAGAAACGATGTCAACGATTGAGGAAACACTGATCTGTGCCGTTTTTTGGCTTCTGACAGAATTCCACCACCTGTAGCCGCGGACTTTAGCTTCAAACGTGCCGGAGTTCAACCTTAATTGAAAAAAAAAAAAAACACTAGACCCTTTAAAATAAAATGGTGCAAAAAAAAGAAAGAAAAAATCAGCAAAGGCAAATGAAACTCTGGGTTATTTACAGTTGGTTTTAATCAAACACTTATTAATGCTCATGAAACAAAAACATTTATTCTAATCCCCTTTACTTTAATAGGAAGAAAACAGTTCATATTAGTACTTGCAAAACACGGCCTTAGACAAAAATACATAGAAAGTACTTTATAAATACTAACAAAGATGTAATTACGTGTTTATTATGCATTTTACAATGAACTAGCTGTGGATATGTGGTCCCGAATCTAAAGTTTTACCCAGATAAAATAAATCAAATGCAGCTTTTGCAGGTGATAATTCTAAGCCTGATTTTTTTTTGTCTTGCACAAACATTTAATTCCCATTTATTTGGTGTTTTGATGCTGAAATTTGGCAGATTTAAACCCAAAATGCCTCTGATCTGACGGTGACTCCCTGGAAATGATAGAACTTTGACAAAAAATGGTCAAAAGTTATAAAAAAGATGCTCCAAAAATATACAGAATTCTGAAAATAATCCGGAGGATGTGTGAAAAGGCGAGGGTGACGGACAGCTCCCCCTGCGGCGGCCATTTTGGCTCGTGGCCGACAGTTTCCTTCCTGCTCACGTAAACATCGTTTCTTTTCATTTCTTTTCTGCAATTTCTTTCTTTTGTTCCTTTGTTTGAATCCATGAAAAAATGTGTCTCATTATGTTTCTCCGCTCACTTCTCCCTCTCCCCTTTGCTCTACCTTCATTTCTCTTTCTTTTCTTTTTCGACGCCCCCTCCTCTCTCCTAATCGTTCCCCTTCCTCCCTCTCTTTCTCTCCCTCTCTCTATCGCCTTTCTTTTTCTCGCGCCCCAATCTCTCCCCATCTCTCTTGATTTCTCTTCTTCTCTTCCTCCCTCTTTCTCTCCCTTTCTCTCCTCCTCTATATCTCCCTTTCTCCTCTCTCTGTCACTCTTTCAATCTCTTCCCCTCTCTCTCTCTCTCCCTTTCTATCCTCCCTTATTCTTTCAAGCCCTGTCTCGATTTCTCTTTCTCTCTTTCCTCCTTTTGTCTTTCTCTCCTGAGTGCATGAACAATAGGACCTGTCCTCTCTCTCTCCCCCCCCCTTCCCTCTCTTCCCCCTTGTTCTCTCTCTCTCTTCCTCTCTTCCCCTCTCCCCTTTCCCTCTCTTCCCCCTTGTTCTCTCTCTTTTTCTCTCTTCCCCTCTCCCGTTTCCCTCTCTACCCCTTTGTTCTCTTTCTTTTTCTCTCTTCCCCTCCCCTTTCCCTCTCTTCCCCCTTGTTCTCTCTCTCTCTTCCTCTCTTCCCCTCTCCCCTTTCTCTCTCTTCCCCTCCCCTCTCTCTCTCTTTCTCTCTTCCCCTCTCTTCCCCCTCATTCTCTCTCTTCCTCTCTTCCCCTCTCCCTTTCCCTCACTTCCCCCTCGTTCTCTTTTTCTTTCTTCCCCTCCCCCTTTCCCTCTCTTCCCCCCTCGTTCTCTCTTTCTCTCTTCCCCTCTCCCCTTTCTCTCTCTTCCCCTCCCCTCTCTCTCTCTCTCTTTCTCTCTTCCCCTCTCTTCCCCCTCGTTCTCTCTTTTTCTCTCTTCCCCTCCCCTTTCCCTCTCTACCCCCCTCGTTTTTTCTCTCTTCCTCGTTTCCCCCTCCCCTTTCCCTCTCTTCCCCCTCTTTCTCTCTCTCTCTCTCTCTTTCTCTCTTCCCCTGTCCCCTTTCCCTCTCTTCCCCCCTCTTTCTCTCTCTTTCTCTTTCTCTCTTCCCCTCTCCCCTTTCCCTCTCTTCCCCCCTCGTTCTCTCTCTCTCTTTCTCTCTTCCCCTCTCTTCCCCCTCATTCTCTCTCTTCCTCTCTTCCCCTCTCCCTTTCCCTCACTTCCCCCTCGTTCTCTTTTTCTTTCTTCCCCTCCCCCTTTCCCTCTCTTCCCCCTCGTTCTCTCTTTCTCTCTTCCCCTCTCCCTTTCTCTCTCTTCCCTCCCTCTCTCTCTCTCTCTTTCTCTCTTCCCCTCTCTTCCCCCTTGTTCTCTCTTTTCTCTCTTCCCTCCCCCTTTCCCTCTCTTCTCCCTCGTTTTCTCTCTCTTCCTCGTTTCCCCCTCCCCTTTCCCTCTCTTCCCCCTTCTCTCTCTCTCTCTTTCTCTCTTCCTCTCTCTCCTTTCCCTCTCTTCCCCCTCGTTCTCTCTTTCTCTCTTCCCCTCTCCCCTTTCTCTCTCTTCCCCTCCCCTCTCTCTCTCTTTCTCTCTTCCCCCCTCTCTCTCTATCCCCCTGTCTTTTCTCTCTGTCTCGCTACCCCCCCCCTCTCTCTCTCTCTCTCTCTCTCTTCTCAGTCCGTGTATAGGACCTGATCTCCCTCCCTCCCTCCGTTTTAAGTGCATGTTTTCCTGACAGGATTGGTGGATTGGTGGATTGGTGGATTGGTGGATTGGTGGATTCGTGTGCTGGAGGTCTGGAGACGTAATCACAGAGTAAAGAGGAAAAGTGAGTCGGAGCTTTAAGATTTTAAAGACGAAATGTCACCGCTTCAGTTTTCATTTCACTTTCCGATTTCTCCTGACGTCAAAAACACTGCAGACGTTTTAGATCCATTCAATTTACATTTCATTTTTTCCACTATTTTCCGTTCTGATCCCACAACAGACGCACACGTAAATATGTTCAGACGTTTGACAAATACGACGTCTGAAAACTGGAAAAAAAACCCTGGAAACACGAAGAAGCTGCACAAACTGAACTGTCATTAGTCCCATCACCACTTTGGGATTCATTTAATTTAATGGTTTGACAGATTTAGTACAACAACAGACAGAATAATAATAATAATAATAAACGAAAAAGGAAAAAAAGCGAACAAATTAAAATAAAAGAAATGGAGAAAAAATTAAATAAAATAATAGTAATAATAAAAAATGCAAAAGGAAAAAAATAAAAATAAATGAGAGAGAAAAAGTACATTTAAAATAATAATAATAACAATAATAATAATAAACACAAAAGGAAAAAACAAACAAATGAAAATAAATGAAAGAGAAGAAAAGAAAATTTAATAGTAGTGATAATAATAATAATAATAATAATAATAATAATAATAATAATAATAAACAAAAGGAAAAAAACTAATTAAAATAAATGAGAGAGAGAAAAAGAAAAAATTAAAATAAATGAAAGAGAAAAAAGAAAATGTAATAATAAACGCAAAGGGGAAAAATGAAAATAAATGAAAGAGAGAAAAAATGTATAATAATAATAATAAACAAAAGGGGAAAATGAAAACAAATTAAAATAAATGAGAGGAAAAATAATCATAATACACAGAAAAGGAACAAAATGAAAACAAATTAAAATAAAGAAAGAGAAAAAAAAATTGCAGTAAATAAAATGAAGCAAAGGGTTCTGTGTGTTTCCCTTTTTCTTTTAGGTTAATCAGATGTTCAAACCTCCTCACTGTGAGTTTTGATTCTTTAATTCTCCTTTAAATCTGCTTTCGGACACTTTAGAATCAGTTTTTTTCACGTTTTATAACTTAAACGTGTTAAAGAGCGAAAAAGGCTCAGAAACAGGTTTGTGTTTTTACCTGTGACGCAACAATCCGGGCAAAACGCAAAACGCAGAAAAGAAGAATCTGGATTTCTGAATTCATGAGGAAAAATCCAAACATGAATAAATAAATGTCCCGGAGGCGTTGGTCTGATCGTCTTTTCCTCCATGAGCTCGAGTCAGAACCTGCTGTCGTTTAATATTCACTGTTTTTCACCCTCAAGGTCTTTTTTTCCACAAACAAACAAACGCCTTCAGTGCACGGAGTTCATACAAACTCTACCTCTTTTTTCCTCCTCTCTTTCTCTTCTGCCTCTATTTCTCGCTCCTTATCTCTTTCTCTCTCTCTTCCTCTCGCTCTCTTCCCCCTCTCTCTTTCTCTCCTTTTCTCTCTCTTGCTCTCCTTTACTCTCTTTTCTCTCTTTTCTCTCTCTTTCTCTCCTTTACTCTCTCTTTCTCTCCTTTTCTTTCTTTCTCTCCTTTACTCTCTCTTTCTCTTCTTTTCTCTCTCTTTCCCCCTCTCTCTCTTTCTCCTTTTTTCTATCTTTCCCCCTCTCTTTCTCTCCTTTACTCTCTCCTTCTCTCCTTTACTCTCTCTTTCCCTCTCTCTCTTTCTCTCCTTTTTTCTTTCTTCCCCTCTCTCTTTCTCTCCTTTACTCTCTCTTTTCTCTCTTCTTTTTATCCTTTTCTCTTTCCCCCTCTCTTCTTCTCTCTCTTTCCCCTCTCTCTTTTCCCCTCTTTCTCTCCTTTACTCTCTCTTTCTCTCCTTTGCTCTCTCTTTCTCCCTCACTCTTTATCTCCTTTTCTCTCTTTCTCTCCTTTTTCTCTCCTTCCTTTACTCTTTCTTTCCCCCTCTCTCTTTCTCTCCTTTTCTCCCTCTTTCCCCCTCTCTCTTTCTCCTTTTTTCTATCTTTCCCCTCTCTCTTTTTCTCCTTTTCTCTCTCCTCTCTCTCTTTCTCTCTTTTACTCCCTCTTTCTCTCCTTTTCTCTCTCTTTCCCCTCTCTCTTTCTCTCCTTTACTCTCTCCTTCTCTCCTTTTCTCTCTTTCCCCCTCTCCCTTTTTCATCTTTTTTCTCTTCCCCCTCTCTTTCGCTCCTTTACTTTCTCTTTTCCCTCTCCCTTTCTTTCCTTTTCTCTCCCTTTCTCTCTCTTTCTCTCCTTTACACTTTCTCTCCTTTTCTCTCTCTTTACCCCTCTCTCTTTTTCTTCTTTTTCTCTCTTTCCCCTCTCTCTTTCTCTCCTTTTCTCTCTCTTTCTCTCTTCCCCCTCTCTCTTTCTTTCATTTACTCTCCTTTTCTCTCTCTTACTCTCCTCTTTCTGTATATCTCTTTCTCTCCTGAGTGTGTGAACAGTAGGACCTGCTCTCTTTCCCCTCTCTCTTTCCTCCCTTTCTCTCTCTCTTTCCTCCCATTCTCTTTCTCTCTCTCCATAAAGACTCTTTTTCTTCCTTTGCTTCTTTCCTTCCACCTGCCGAAGGACGCCCTGTTTGGATCTAGGCCCTGTGAGCGTATCCCTCCGCCGCGATCTGTTTGTTTGTGGCAATCATCATCACGCGCTTTTATCAAGAACAATTGCCCAAGGACGCGAGGAGACGAGGATGGAGGAGATGAGGATGGAGGAGACGAGGCTGGAGGAGCCGAGCGAGTGTCCTTCAGAGCAGCACAAAAGACAAGCGCATGAATTAAAAGTTTCTAAATGCTAATTACTGCGGCGGTTTGTTTGGAAGCGCTCGGATCTGTCGTTCGTTTTCGGGGTTTCGTGTCCTTGGCGACGGAGAAAACAAAAGAGTTTATTATTTCAGGTCCATTTGAAAGTCGTTTGTTTTATTTTGACGAATTGTGTTGTGAAGTTTGTCCGTTTGGATCCGAACACTCACAGGTTTCAGCTCAAAACGCAGACCGGACAAAGCCGAGGACGGAGGGGAAAGTGATGTCAAACACAGCGTTCGGCTCCAGTCAAATGAAGCTCATCGAGGTTCATTTTACGGACAAAATGCGAAATAAAAACCGCGGGATCATGCAGAGCGAGTTACTACAGAGAGAAGGTGGAGTTCGGAGCCGGAAGTGCGTCCGTGTTCACTTCCTGTTTGGAATGCGGCGGCTAACGGGTTAACGACGTCCGTCTATATAAACAAACCGGTTCAAAGTGCGTGTCTTTAGTTTCTGTTAACCCCTGAAGACCTAAGGGCAGTTTTAGTGCATTTTTCCAATTTAATGTTGCTTTTAAAACTGCCCCTTTTACCCCTAATGAAGAGTTCTACCTCCTTTTGTTCAGTCCAACCTGTTATTTCACATCTGCTGCTGTAGTTGTGTCATGAGGCTGTGATAAAAGCTACAGGACCAGAAATAGAGATGAAAAAAGAAAAGCAGAAAATAATATTCACACTCTTTTATACAAAACACACAGCAAACATGTACAAACAACTTTTTGGACATAAAAAATGCTTAATTTAGGGCCTTAGCTACAAAAATGCAAAATGTCAAGTCTGTAAGTAAATTAAAAATCTCCTTATTGCCCTAAAAACACTCCACGTCCAGACTGGTGATCCACAGAAGTGTCTTGCCTCAGGACACAACAGCCTCTGCTGCCCCCTGTCGTGTGTTTAGTCGTGTTTAGCCGACCTACCTGGTAAAATAAAGGTTAAATAAAATTTAAAAAGTGTCATGTGTTTAGTCGTGTATTTAGTCGTGTATTTAGTCCTGTATTTAGTCGTGTTTAGTCGTGTTTATTCCTGTATTTAGTCCTGTATTTAGTCGTGTTTAGTCCTGTACTTAGTCCTGTATTTAGTCGTGTTTAGTCGTGTGTTTAGTCGTGTTTAGTCATGTGTTTAGTCGTGTGTTTAGTCGTGTATTTAGTCATGTTTAGTCGTGTGTTTAGTCGTGTTTAGTCCTGTATTTAGTCATGTTTAGTCGTGTGTTTAGTCGTGTTTAGTCATGTGTTTAGTCGTGTGTTTAATCGTGTTTAGTCATGTGTTTAGTCGTGTTTAGTCATGTGTTTAGTCATGTTTAGTCCTGTATTTAGTCATGTTTAGTCATGTGTTTAGTCGTGTGTTTAGTCGTGTATTTAGTCCTGTATTTAGTCATGTTTAGTCCTGTATTTAGTCATGTTTAGTCATGTGTTTAGTCGTGTGTTTAGTCGTGTATTTAGTCCTGTATTTAGTCCTGTATTTAGTCGTGTTTAGTCGTGTTTATTCCTGTATTTAGTCCTGTATTTAGTCGTGTTTAGTCGTGTTTAGTCCTGTACTTAGTCCTGTATTTAGTCGTGTTTAGTCGTGTGTTTAGTCGTGTTTAGTCATGTGTTTAGTCATGTTTAGTCGTGTGTTTAGTCGTGTTTAGTCATGTGTTTAGTCGTGTGTTTAATCGTGTTTAGTCATGTGTTTAGTCGTGTTTAGTCATGTGTTTAGTCATGTTTAGTCCTGTATTTAGTCATGTTTAGTCATGTGTTTAGTTGTGTGTTTAGTCGTGTTTAGTCGTGTGTTTAGTCGTGTTTAGTCATGTGTTTAGTCATGTTTAGTCCTGTATTTAGTCATGTTTAGTCGTGTGTTTAGTCGTGTTTAGTCATGTGTTTAGTCGTGTGTTTAGTCGTGTTTAGTCATGTGTTTAGTCGTGTGTTTAGTCATGTTTAGTCGTGTGTTTAGTCGTGTTTAGTCATGTGTTTAGTCGTGTGTTTAGTCGTGTTTAGTCCTGTACTTAGTCCTGTATTTAGTCGTGTTTAGTCGTGTGTTTAGTCGTGTTTAGTCGTGTATTTAGTTGTGTTTAGTCGTGTGTTTAGTTGTGTTTAGTCCTGTATTTAGTCGTGTTTAGTCCTGTATTTAGTCATGTTTAGTCGTGTGTTTAGTCGTGTTTAGTCATGTGTGTAGTCGTGTGTTTAGTCGTGTTTAGTCGTGTGTTTAGTTGTGTTTAGTCGTGTGTTTAGTTGTGTTTAGTCCTGTATTTAGTTGTGTTTAGTCCTGTATTTAGTCGTGTTTAGTCCTGTATTTAGTCATGTTTAGTCGTGTGTTTAGTCGTGTTTAGTCATGTGTTTAGTCGTGTGTTTAGTCGTGTTTAGTCATGTGTTTAGTCGTGTGTTTAGTCATGTTTAGTCGTGTGTTTAGTCGTGTTTAGTCATGTGTTTAGTCGTGTGTTTAGTCGTGTTTTAGTCCTGTACTTAGTCCTGTATTTAGTCGTGTTTAGTCGTGTTTAGTCCTGTACTTAGTCCTGTATTTAGTCGTGTTTAGTCGTGTGTTTAGTCGTGTTTAGTCATGTGTTTAGTCATGTTTAGTCGTGTGTTTAGTCATGTTTAGTCATGTGTTTAGTCGTGTGTTTAATCGTGTTTAGTCATGTGTTTAGTCGTGTTTAGTCATGTGTTTAGTCATGTTTAGTCCTGTATTTAGTCATGTTTAGTCATGTGTTTAGTCGTGTGTTTAGTCGTGTTTAGTCGTGTGTTTAGTCGTGTTTAGTCATGTGTTTAGTCATGTTTAGTCCTGTATTTAGTCATGTTTAGTCGTGTGTTTAGTCGTGTTTAGTCATGTGTTTAGTCGTGTGTTTAGTCGTGTTTAGTCGTGTTTAGTCATGTGTTTAGTCGTGTTTAGTCGTGTTTAGTCATGTGTTTAGTCGTGTGTTTAGTCGTGTTTAGTCCTGTACTTAGTCCTGTATTTAGTCGTGTTTAGTCGTGTGTTTAGTCGTGTTTAGTCCTGTATTTAGTCCTGTATTTAGTCGTGTTTAGTCGTGTGTTTAGTCCTGTATTTAGTCGTGTTTAGTCCTGTATTTAGTCATGTTTAGTCCTGTATTTAGTCATGTTTAGTCATGTGTTTAGTCGTGTGTTTAGTCGTGTTTAATGTCGTGTGTTTAGTCGTGTTTAGTCATGTGTTTAGTCATGTTTAGTCCTGTATTTAGTCATGTTTAGTCGTGTGTTTAGTCGTGTTTAGTCATGTGTTTAGTCGTGTGTTTAGTAGTGTTTAGTCATGTGTTTGGGTCGTGTGTTTAGTCATGTTTAGTCCTGTATTTAGTCGTGTTTAGTCCTGTATTTAGTCATGTTTAGTCCTGTATTTAGTCATGTTTAGTCATGTGTTTAGTCATGTTTAGTCCTGTATTTAGTCATGTTTAGTCGTGTGTTTAGTCCTGTATTTAGTCCTGTATTTAGTCGTGTTTAGTCGTGTGTTTAGTTGTGTTTAGTCGTGTGTTTAGTTGTGTTTAGTCCTGTATTTAGTCGTGTTTAGTCCTGTATTTAGTCATGTTTAGTCGTGTGTTTAGTCGTGTTTAGTCATGTGTGTAGTCGTGTGTTTAGTCGTGTTTAGTGGTGTGTTTAGTAGTGTTTGGTCGTGTGTTTAGTTGTGTTTAGTCCTGTATTTAGTCGTGTTTAGTCCTGTATTTAGTCCTGTTATTTAGTTGTGTTTAGTCGTGTGTTTAGTCCTGTATTTAGTCGTGTTTAGTTGTGTGTTTAGTTGTGTTTAGTCGTGTGTTTAGTCGTGTGTTTAGTCGTGTTTAGTCCTGTATTTAGTCGTGTTTAGTTGTGTGTTTAATCGTGTTTAGTCGTGTTTAGTCCTGTCCTTAGTCCTGTTTTTAGTCGTGTTTAGTCGTGTGTTTAGTCGTGTTTAGTCATGTGTTTAGTCATGTTTAGTCGTGTGTTTAGTCATGTTTAGTCATGTGTTTAGTCGTGTGTTTAATCGTGTTTAGTCGTGTGTTTAGTCGTGTATTTAGTCCTGTATTTAGTCATGTTTAGTCCTGTATTTAGTCATGTTTAGTCATGTGTTTAGTCGTGTATTTAGTCGTGTATTTAGTCCTGTATTTAGTCGTGTTTAGTCGTGTTTATTCCTGTATTTAGTCCTGTATTTAGTCGTGTTTAGTCGTGTTTAGTCCTGTACTTAGTCCTGTATTTAGTCGTGTTTAGTCGTGTGTTTAGTCGTGTTTAGTCATGTGTTTAGTCATGTTTAGTCGTGTGTTTAGTCGTGTTTAGTCATGTGTTTAGTCGTGTGTTTAATCGTGTTTAGTCATGTGTTTAGTCGTGTTTAGTCATGTGTTTAGTCATGTTTAGTCCTGTATTTAGTCATGTTTAGTCATGTGTTTAGTCGTGTGTTTAGTCGTGTTTAGTCGTGTGTTTAGTCGTGTTTAGTCATGTGTTTAGTCATGTTTAGTCCTGTATTTAGTCATGTTTAGTCGTGTGTTTAGTCGTGTTTAGTCATGTGTTTAGTCGTGTGTTTAGTCGTGTTTAGTCATGTGTTTAGGTCGTGTGTTTAGTCATGTTTAGTCGTGTGTTTAGTCGTGTTTAGTCATGTGTTTGGTCGTGTGTTTAGTAGTGTTTAGTCCTGTACTTAGTCCTGTATTTAGTAGTGTTTAGTCCTGTATTTAGTCGTGTTTAGTCGTGTGTTTAGTTGTGTTTAGTCGTGTGTTTAGTTGTGTTTAGTCCTGTATTTAGTCGTGTTTAGTCCTGTATTTAGTCATGTTTAGTCGTGTGTTTAGGTCGTGTTTAGTCATGTGTGTAGTCGTGTGTTTAGTCGTGTATTTAGTCGTGTATTTTGTCTTGTTTAGTCGTGTGTTTTGTTGTGTTTAGTCCTGTATTTAGTCGTGTTTAGTCGTGTGTTTAGTCGTGTTTAGTCATGTGTTTAGTCATGTTTAGTCGTGTGTTTAGTCGTGTTTAGTCATGTGTTTAGTCGTTTGTTTAGTCGTGTTTAGTCATGTGTTTAGTCGTGTGTTTAGTCATGTTTAGTCGTGTGTTTAGTCGTGTTTAGTCATGTGTTTAGTCGTGTGTTTAGTCGTGTTTAGTCCTGTACTTAGTCCTGTATTTAGTCGTGTTTAGTCGTGTGTTTAGTCGTGTTTAGTCCTGTATTTAGTCCTGTATTTAGTCGTGTTTAGTCGTGTGTTTAGTTGTGTTTAGTCGTGTGTTTAGTATTGTTTAGTCATGTGTTTAGTCGTGTTTAGTCATGTGTTTAGTCGTGTGTTTAATCGTGTTTAGTCATGTGTTTAGTCGTGTTTAGTCATGTGTTTAGTCATGTTTAGTCCTGTATTTAGTCATGTTTAGTCATGTGTTTAGTCGTGTGTTTAGTCGTGTTTAGTCGTGTGTTTAGTCGTGTTTAGTCATGTGTTTAGTCATGTTTAGTCCTGTATTTAGTCATGTTTAGTCGTGTGTTTAGTCGTGTTTAGTCATGTGTTTAGTCGTGTGTTTAGTCGTGTTTAGTCGTGTTTAGTCATGTGTTTAGTCGTGTTTAGTCGTGTTTAGTCATGTGTTTAGTCGTGTGTTTAGTCGTGTTTAGTCCTGTACTTAGTCCTGTATTTAGTCGTGTTTAGTCGTGTGTTTAGTCGTGTTTAGTCCTGTTTTTAGTCGTGTTTAGTCGTGTGTTTAGTAGTGTTTAGTCTTGTGTTTAGTCGTGTATTTAGTCCTGTATTTAGTCATGTTTAGTCCTGTATTTAGTCATGTTTAGTCATGTGTTTAGTCGTGTGTTTAGTCGTGTTTAGTCGTGTGTTTAGTCGTGTTTAGTCATGTGTTTAGTCATGTTTAGTCCTGTATTTAGTCATGTTTAGTCGTGTGTTTAGTCGTGTTTAGTCATGTGTTTAGTCGTGTGTTTAGTCGTGTTTAGTCGTGTTTAGTCATGTGTTTAGTCGTGTTTAGTCCTGTATTTAGTCGTGTTTAGTCCTGTATTTAGTCATGTTTAGTCCTGTATTTAGTCATGTTTAGTCGTGTTTAGTCCTGTACTTAGTCCTGTATTTAGTCGTGTTTAGTCGTGTGTTTAGTCGTGTTTAGTCCTGTATTTAGTCCTGTATTTAGTCGTGTTTAGTCGTGTGTTTAGTTGTGTTTAGTCGTGTGTTTAGTTGTGTTTAGTCCTGTATTTAGTCGTGTTTAGTCCTGTATTTAGTCATGTTTAGTCGTGTGTTTAGTCGTGTTTAGTCATGTGTGTAGTCGTGTGTTTAGTCGTGTTTAGTCGTGTGTTTAGTTGTGTTTAGTCGTGTGTTTAGTTGTGTTTAGTCCTGTATTTAGTCGTGTTTAGTCCTGTATTTAGTCATGTTTAGTCGTGTGTTTAGTCGTGTTTAGTCGTGTGTTTAGTCGTGTTTAGTCGTGTGTTTAGTCGTGTTTAGTCGTGTGTTTAGTTGTGTTTAGTCGTGTGTTTAGTTGTGTTTAGTCCTGTATTTAGTCGTGTTTAGTCCTGTATTTAGTCCTGTATTTAGTTGTGTTTAGTCGTGTGTTTAGTCCTGTATTTAGTCGTGTTTAGTTGTGTGTTTAATCTTGTATTTGTCACTAATCTCTGTCCTGTTGTGTATTTCTCTCCCCTTTTCTCTCCTTCAGCCTCTGACCTTTTTGGAGTCGGTTTTTTTGTGTTTTTGGGACAAAGACGAGGCTAATTCTCCCCTGTCACCTCACCTGTCATTCACCTGTCACTCACCTGTCCCCTACCTGTGGAGCGTGCGCTATTTCAGACGCCGCCGCCTCCTGCCTCCTACCTGTGCCTCCTCGTCTCCTCGGCTCAGGGCTCACACTGATCTCAAACCAGTAATTACCTCCATTAGACTCATGTGCACCTCTGAGCCACGTGCACGCTCACACACACACACACACACAGGACTCACATGCACGCTCACATAAGGTCTCACGTGCACCTCTGAGCCACGTGCACGCTCACACACACACAGGACTCACATGCACGCTCACATAAGGTCTCACGTGCACCTCTGAGCCACGTGCACGCTCACACACACACAGGACTCACGTGCACGCTCACACACATACAGGATGCACGTGCACACTCACACATACACACAGGACTCACGTGCACGCTCATACACACACAGGACTCACGTGCACGCTCACACACATACAGGATTCACGTGCACGCTCACACACAGGACTCACGTGTACACTCACATAAGGTCTCACGTGCACGCTCACACACACATAAGGTCTCACGTGCACGCTCACACGTCTCACGTGCACTCGCACGCACAGGTCTCACGTGTACCTCTGAGCCACGTGCACGCTCACATACACAGGTCTCACGTGCACGCTCACACAGAGGTCTCACGTGCACTCTCTCACACACACAGGTCTCACGTGCACTCTCTCACACACACAGGTCTCACGTGCACACACACACATACAGGTCTCACGTGCACGCTCACACACAGGTCTCACGTGCACGCTCACACACACATACAGGTCTCGTGCACGCTCACACACACATACAGGTCTCGTGCACGCTCACACACACATACAGGTCTCACGTGTACGCTCACACACACAGGTCTCACGTGCACGCTCACACACAGGTCTCACGTGCACGCTCACACACACATACAGGTCTCACGTGCACGCTCACACACAGGTCTCACGTGCACGCTCACACACACATACAGGTCTCGTGCACGCTCACACACACAGGTCTCACGTGTACGCTCACACACACAGGTCTCACGTGCACGCTCACACATATACAGGTCTCACGTGCACGCTCACACACATACAGGTCTCACGTGCATGCTCACACACACAGCACACAGGTCTCACGTGCACGCTCACACACACATACAGGTCTCACGTGCACGCTCACACACATACAGGTCTCACGTGCACGCTCTCACACACAGGTCTCACGTCTACGCTCACACACACACTTTCAGGTCTCACGTGCACGCTCACACACATACAGGTCTCACGTGCACGCTCTCACACACAGGTCTCACGTCTACGCTCTCACACACATACAGGTCTCACGTGCACGCTCACACACATACAGGTCTCACGTGCATGCTCACACACACAGGTCTCACGTGCACGCTCACACACATACAGGTCTCACGTGCACGCTCTCACACACAGGTCTCACGTGCACGCTCTCACACACAGGTCTCACGTGCACGCTCTCACACACATACAGGTCTCACGTGCACGCTCTCACACACACACAGGTCTCACGTGCACGCTCACACACACATACAGGTCTCACGTGCACGCTCTCACACACACATACAGGTCTCACGTGCACGCTCACACACACATACAGGTTTCATGTGCACGCTCTCATACACACACAGGTTTCATGTGCACGCTCACACACACACAGGTCTCATGTGCACGCTCACACACACATAGGTCTCACGTGCACGCTCTCACACACACATACAGGTCTCACGTGCACGCTCTCACACACATACAGGTCTCACGTGCACGCTCACACACACATACAGGTCTCACGTGCACGCTCTCACACACACATACAGGTCTCACGTGCACGCTCTCACACACATACAGGTTTCATGTGCACGCTCTCACACACACACAGGTTTCATGTGCACGCTCACACACACACAGGTCTCATGTGCACGCTCACACACACATAGGTCTCACGTGCACGCTCTCACACACACATACAGGTCTCACGTGCACGCTCTCACACACATACAGGTCTCACGTGCACGCTCACACACACATACAGGTCTCACGTGCACGCTCTCACACACACACATACAGGTCTCACGTGCACGCTCTCACACACACATACAGGTTTCACGTGCACGCTCACACACACCCCTCTCTCTTTAGGACTATTTAAAGAAGCTGTTCATTAGATGTTAAAGTTGTACAGAAACATGACGCTGTGTTGTTTCTTTTTGTTTCTAATTTGGTGTTTTGTTTCTCAGGACAATTCTCCAATCAGAACGCAGAATGAGCGTCACATGATCATGTCGGTTACTGGTCCAACGCTGAAATCCAGATGTTTTACAGGTTAAAGATAATTTTGGACAATAAGATGAACACACACACACTCACACACACACACTCTCTCTCACACACACACACACACTCACACACACACACACTCACACTCTCACACACACACACACACACTCACACACACACACACACACTCTCTCTCACACACACACACACACTCACACACACACACACTCACACTCTCACACACACACACACACACACACACACACACACACACTCACACTCTCACACACACACACACACACACACACACACTCACACACACAGACACACACTTTTCCCCCTTTGAGTCCTTTTATGTGAAATGTAAATCTATTCACTGAAAACTACAGTGTGAGTGACAGTAATGACTCCAAATGTGTCCTGGACTAAGCCAGGACTAAAACAGGACTGAAGAGGACTAAACCAGGACTAAACCAGCACTGAACCAGGACTAAACCAGGACTAAAGCAGTACTAAAGCAGGACTAAACCAGGACTAAATCAGGACTAAACCAAGACTGAACTAGAACTGAACTAGAACTGAACCAGGACTAAAGCAGGATTAAACCAGGATTAAATCAGGTCTAAACCAGGTCTAAATCAGGTCTAAACCAGGATTAAACCAGGTCTAAACCAGGTCTAAACCAGGACTAAAGCAGGACTAAACCAGGACTAAATCAGAACTAAATCAGGTCTAAACCCGGTCTAATAGCTCTGGAGTGTGATTGGCATTGATTCTTTCTGAAGTCTCGTGCTGAGAACAGAATTATACAGATCGTTCATGCAGAGACATTGGCCCTTTAACACTGACAGGACCGGACCTGCCCTTTAACACTGGCAGGACCGGACCTGCCCTTTAACACTGGCAGGACCGGACCTGCCCTTTAACACTGGCAGGACCGGACCTGCCCTTTAACACTGGCAGGACCGGACCTGCCCTTTAACACTGGCAGGACCGGACCTGCCCTTTAACACTGGCAGGACCGGACCTGCCCTTTAACACTGGCAGGACCGGACCTGCCCTTTAACACTGGCAGGACCGGACCTGCCCTTTAACACTGGCAGGACCGGACCTGTCTTTAATTTTGTGCACATTTTAGTCGTCTGTCCGGGTGGTGGAGGCCCAGACTTCCCACTCCCCAGACACTTCCTCCAGCTCTTTCAGGGTGTCTAAACCAGGACTTTGTGAGGCCTAAACCAGGACTTTGTGAGGCCTAAACCAGGACTTTGTGAGGACTAAACCAGGACTAAATCGGGACTTCATTAGGACTAAAGCAGGACTAAACCAGGACTAAACTGGTACTTCATTAGGACTAAACCAGGACTAAGTCAAGACTAAACTGGGACTTCATTCAGACTAAACCGGGGCTTTATGACTGAACCCCGGCTAAACCGGGACTAAACCAGGACTAAACTGGGTCTAAAGCAGCTCTGGTCCTCTGGTCTCTGGAGGAGTGAGTGACAGATCCTGCAGAGTCTGAGCAGCAGCTGTCAGCCTCTGCACTGCAGCATGCTGGGTAAATACAGACTACTCTAAATCACAGGGTCCCCCCCATACAGAGCTAGAGCGGGACTGAACCGGGACTGAACCAGGACTAAACCAGGACTGAACCAGGACTAAACCAGGACTAAACAGGTCTGACCCAGGCTGTATCAGATCATGTCCTTCCATTAATTAAACCATTAAAAATCCGATTCAAAGTGGTTTTATTCTGAGTCGTTTCTTTTGACTGTTGGAGTCCCAGAGTTTGCTCAAGGCCTCCAAATGGAGCGCACGACTCCGGAGTGCACGACTCTGTAGCGCACGTCTCCGGAGCGCACGTCTCGGGGTCTAAATGTAAAAACAGATCCACACGTTCCCAGACACTAATTGCTTTTTAATTGCGGCCGCTGTTTTGAGTGAAAGGCCATTAGAGACCACAGGAGCCATTAGTGCCTCAAGGACCAGGAGGAGGGGCGTGCACGAGGGCGTGTGCACGAGAGGAGGGGCGTGCACGAGAGGAGAGAGTGTGCACGGAGGGAGGGGCGTGCACGAAAGGAGGGGCGTGCACAAGAGGAGAGAGCGTGCACGGAGGGAGGGGCGTGCACGAGAGGAGGGGCGTGCACGAGAGGAGAGAGTGTGCACGGAGGGAGGGGCGTGCACGAAAGGAGGGGCGTGCACAAGAGGAGAGAGCGTGCACGTCAGAAGTCCAGTCAAACTTTCTTTGTGCAGCATTTTTCACACATTTGAAACGCAGCAGAAAAAAATTCACCTGAAACAGAAAAATGACTAAAAACAACAAACAACAACAATAAACCCTCCTGTGTTTCATCCAAACCTCCAGCAGTTTAGACAGAAACATGAAGCATGAAGCTCCTAAAGGTTAAAAAAAATAATAATAATACAAATAGAATGCTAAAAAATGGATAGAAATAAGTAAAATAATAATAATAAATAAATAAATAAATAAATCAAAACTAAATCAAAACAAATGAAAAAGACGATAGGTGCAGCCAGGTCAGGCCCAGAGGTGTGAAACCCCATCATGTCCAAGTCTATTTCAACAGGCGGAGCTGACCTCAGAAACTGTAAACAAATAGGGGGAGTTTCTAAGTAATAGTGGGATCTAACTCCTCCCTCTTGCAGCCAGATAAAAGTCAGTGTCTCCAGAGTCTGACCAGAACTGAAGAAGCAGCTCGGATGAAGTGTCCAAACTTTGGTCCAGTTGACAAATTGAACTCCACCTGTTGCCCTGGATTCTACCTGGACAAATGAGGGATTCTAATATAATATAATAATTCTATACACGATAATAATAATAATAATAACAACAATAATAATCATCATCATCATCATCATCATTTAACACATATATTTAACAGATATATTAAAACAATTAAAAGCTGGGTAAGGTAAGGTAACTTTTTATTTCTACAGCGCTTTTCACAGACACATGTCCCCAGAGGCGCTTTAAACAGCATCATTAACAGACTCTTCATTCACTCCAGACCCAGTGGTGTAAAGTCCTGTTGTAGCCACAGCTGCCCTGGGACAGAAGAGCAGCTCCATCACCACACACACTTCACTTTCACACCTACTGCAGGTTTTGGGTTGATAGAGGAAACCCATCCGGGAGAACATGCGATCTCCACACAGAAAGGCCCCGAGTGACCCGGGGATCGAACCCAGAACCTTCTTGCTGTGAGGCATGAGCGCCACAGCCGCCATTTTGAGTTTAAAAAATATGAACCCCCAGGACCCAGCCAGGGCCGGGGCAACAGAGTTACTCCTCTGTGTAAAAGAAACTAAAGTGCGTCTGTCTGCTGCCCCCTGCTGGTGTGTGGCTGCACTGATGCGGTGTGAGAGACGAGCAACAGAGAGATCATGTTATGGCTTTACCTGGAATGTTCCACAGTGAGGCTTTAGTGTCCACGTGCAGCAGAAACACGGGTCTGGATCACCTGAACATCTCTGTTTATTTTGTTTCTGTGTGTGTGTGTGTGTGTGTATAGTGTGTGTGTGTATAGTGTGTGTGTGTGTGTGTATATAGTGTGTGTGTGTGTGTATGTATAGTGTGTGTGTGTGTGTGTGTGTGTGTGTGTGTGTGTATAGTGTGTGTGTGTGTGTGTGTATAGTGTGTGTGTGTGTGTGTATAGTGTGTGTGTGTGTGTGTATATAGTGTGTGTGTGTGTGTGTATATAGTGTGTGTGTGTGTATATAGTGTGTGTGTGTGTATGTGTGTGTGTGTATAGTGTGTGTGTGTGTGTATATAGTGTGTGTGTGTGTATATAGTGTGTGTGTGTGTGTATAGTGTGTGTGTGTGTGTGTGTATATATAGTGTGTGTGTGTATATAGTGTGTGTGTGTGTGTGTATATAGTGTGTGTGTGTGTGTGTGTGTGTGTGTGTGTGTATATAGTGTGTGTGTGTGTGTGGAGGTTGTGGCTCGTGCGGTGCTAAGTGACGGCTCCAGACGGTAATAGAGCCTCACGCTGAAGGAACTGCAGGAGGAGGAGGGAGGAGGAGAAAAGACGGACAGAGGAGAGTTGAAAAAGAGGATAAGAGAGAGACGAGAGGAGGAAAGAGAAAGGAGGAGAGAAATAAGACTAGATGGCCTGATGGAGGATGGATGAGGTGATCTCTCAGTTGGGGCTTTCTCTCCTCTCTCTCTTTCTCCTCTCCTCTCCCTTCTATCCCTTTCTCTCTCCTCTCCTCTCTGCCTTCTCTCTCCCTCTCTCCTTTCATTTTCCTTCTCTTTTTCTCCTTTCTCCTCTCTCTATCTCTATCCTCCCCCTTTCTCTCCTCTCCTCTGTTTTTCTCTCTCCCTTCTCTTTCTCCTTTCCCCTCTCTCTCTTTCTCTCTTCTCTTTCTCTCACTCCCTCTCTCTCCTCCTCTGTTCCCCCCTTCTCTCTCCTTTCCCCTCTTTCTCCTCTCCTCTCCCTCTCTTTCTCTATATATCTCTCTCCTCCCGCTTTGTCGCCTCTCTCTTTCTTTCCTCTCCTCCCTCACTCCTCTCTTTCTTTCTCTCTTTTTTCTCTCTTCTCCCTTCTTTCACTCCCCCTCCTCCTCTCCCTCTTCTCTTCCCTCTCCCTCCCTCTCTCAATCCTCTTCTCCTCCTCTTTCTCTCTCTTTCTCTTCCTCTCCCCTCTTCTCTCTCCTCTCCTTCCTCTCTCCTCTCCTCTCTTTCTTTCTCTTTTCTTTCTCTGTCTCCCTCACTCTCTCCTCCTCTCCCCTCTTTTCTTTCTGTCTTTCTTTCTCTCCTCTCCCTTATTTGTCTTTCCTTTCTCCTCTCCTCTCTTTATCTCTCTTCTCTTTTCTCCCTCTCTCTCTCTTTGCCTCTCCTCTCCCTCTTCTCTTTCCCCTCCCTCCCTCTCTCAATCCTCTTCTCCTCCCTCTTTTCTCTCTCTCTCTCCACTCTCTTTCTCTGTCTTCCTTTCTCTCTCCTTCCCCCTCTTTTCTCTCCTCCTCTCTCAGTCTTCGTAGTGACTGTGGAGATGATTTGGGGGTTTGGTTCGTGGGGGTGGTCTCTCTGTTGGGGCTCACTTTCCTCTCCCCCTCTCTCTCTCTCTCCTTCCCCCTCTTCTCCTCCTCCTCCTCCTCCTCCCTCTCTCCCTCTAATCTCTCTAATGGAGCAGGTACATGAGGTCATTATAGTGTCAGTCGCACCGAGCGCTCTGGACCCTGCGGAGTTAAACATCACCTCCACCTCTCTCCACCTTTTCCACCTCTCCTTCTTTCCTTCTTTCCATCTCTCCGGTCCCCCTGTTTTTATTCCAGGAGCTTTTAGCGTCCCGCAGAACTCACGTCGGGCTCCTCGCGCTCGTTCAAACACTCAAAGCTCCAGAGTCTCTGAACCGACTCCTCCAGCTTCAGGTCGAGTTATGACGTTTCCTCCTCGAAAAACAGACCTGGAGCTGTTCTGTTCCGTTCACGTGTTTGAGGAACTCTTTACTAAAGCCGGGTATCGATTCAAATTTTTCCGATTCTCGAGATTCGGAATCGATTATCACTATTCGAGCCGATCTCGATTCATGTTCGTGTTATTAGAACCATTTTTGAGCTGTTCCCTGAGCTGCTCCAGTGGTTCCTGAGGTTGGTTGTGTTTCCGCTGTTCTTCACCTCCGTTTTCCCTTTCACATCTCTTTGCTTCTGTCAGTCGATCTTTGGACGTACAGATCAATCTTAAGGAATTAATATGCAAATCGATTCATATGACCTGAAGAAAATAGATTTTGTTCAACACAGCCCTGCTCTTTACTGTCCCGAGTGATTCGTGCACATTTTCACGACCCAGTTTTGTCGATCTATCCAACTCTCACGATACGATATCGCCACGGCATGAACCTCACGGTACGATATTTATTGCGATATCGAGGGAAACCTCACGATATGGTGGGGAGCACGGAAGCCGGGGGGGCTCATAATAAATGCAAACAACACAACACAACAAAAATGCAAACAACACAACACAACAAAAAGCCACAAAGGAAGTGGCCGCGGGAGTCTAGAAGCAGGAAGTGAACGGGAAAAGTTGAAGAAGAAGAAGAAGAAGAATGTGAAAAGTGAAGGAACGGAGAAGTGAACTAAGTTGGAAACCTAAGTAAAAGTAATTTATTGTTTTGTGGCAGGATCGATGTCACTGTCGCCGCTTGATCCTCCTCGTTTGGTCCGTCGGAAAATAGAGTCCAGCGGTTGTGGCTTTTTGTTTGTTGTGGCGTTTGTATTTGTTATGAGCCCCTGTGGCTTCTGTAGAGGAGGATCACGATATTACGATATTCTACAGAATAAGACTGACTCTAAAATGCTTTGTCCAGTCATTTGGTGCAACATTTATTGTCATTAGGGATGGAACGAAATCCAAATCTCTCTGTACGATATTTTCACCATAAACATCTCACTGTACCAGATTTATTGCAATATAAAACTGTGAATCTGCTCCTTTTTCCTCTAAAATGCCTTTACAAGACTTCATCCAAAGAATGAAGACGTAAAAGAATTCTTCATGTCGTCTGCACTGAAACGGAGCAGAGGATCATGGTCTATGTAGTTCCCTCTGTTTTTTTTTAGCTATTTCTGCATCAGAAATAGCAACTATTCATTTAAGCAAAGAGACTTGGGATTCACTATATTGTGATGCTCCACGATATTATTGTGAGACCTTTGACGATTCGATATCACCAGATTTACGTTATTGTCACATCTCTACGATCTCGTTTTCAGCTCCACGGGGACACGCCTGTGACTGTGACGTCCGCTCTTCCTCCTCCAGGATGATTTTCTTCTTCTGTGCTCCTCGTTCACGCGACACTCGTCCTCCTCGAGCTCAGATGGTCTCCTGGTCTTGTGGGTTTCGTTGTGAGGGACAGAAGTTTATCTCCGCCTCGTTGGTTTATCTGATCCTCCTGCACCTGTGACCTCTGACCTCCGCTCGCACAGGTCAGGGGTCGAGCTCAGGTCACATGACTCTGTGTATTCTCTGTTACCCACTCGTGCGGAGACGAGTGAAAGTGAAGAGGTGCAGCTGGAGGGTAAATCCACATTTACACTGACACTGTGCGGGTCGGGTGAGGTGTGGTTTTACTGCAACGTGTGTTTGAGGTCTCTGCCGGACAGAGTTTTCATTCCTGCTTCCGCATTTCCGATATTTTGTCCTGCTCTCGATTGTAAATCCCTCAAGAAGACGTTCGCTTTCTTTCTCAAGGTCTTGGAAGGAAGGGAGGTCTTGATTTCTTCAATTTCGTCATCAGGTTTCTTGATTTCTTGAGGGTAAATGTTCCTCTCTTTAAAGAAGAAAATACTTCTGAAACAGTGTGAGATTCTCTAGAGGTGCTCTGTTCTTCTGCCATGTCATCAAAGCTCCATAAAACACTAAGAAGCAGAAAGGAATTGTCTAAAATGTGACTGTAAAATGCCTCCACTTCTCC
The DNA here is from genome assembly GCA_030686955.1 of Odontamblyopus rebecca. Lineage (NCBI taxonomy): Eukaryota > Metazoa > Chordata > Actinopteri > Gobiiformes > Gobiidae > Odontamblyopus > Odontamblyopus rebecca. The sequence continues at coordinate 37,337,289 of CM060661.1, forward strand.
ACTTGAGGCAGGGACTCTCCGCCCACCTGCAGAGGGCCCCACCTTTCTCAGGTGGAGGAGGTCAAGTATCTTGGGGTCTTGTTCTCAGTGAGGGGAGGATGGAGCGTGAGGTTGACAGGTGGATCGGTGCAGCGTCGGCAGTGATGCGGTCGCTGTATCGGCCGTTGTGGTGAAGAGGAGCTGAGCCCAAAGGCAAAGCTCTGGATTCACCTCAGTCACGTTCCTCCCCTCACCTGTGGTCCTGACTCTGGGGAACGACCGAAAGGACCAGATCGAGATACAAGCAGAGAAATTTGTTTCCTCCTCCAAAGATGTTCATTATGTTTTCTTAGTACTTTAACTTCTTAGGTTCTTTTTTTTTGTAGTCTGACCACGGCTACAGGAAGTAACAACAGCTGATATACGACACGTCAGCACCAACACCGGGGACAGTTCTGAAGATGCAGCAGCCGAAACATGTCAACGAGGTAAATACACTGTACTACATCATGTTAAAAAAGATTCTAAGAAGTTAAAGAGTTTCTTCTGCAGAGTGGCCGGGCGCTCCTTTAGAGAGAGGGCGAGGAGCTCGGTCACACGGGAGGAGCTTGGAGTAGAGCCGCTGCTCCTCCACTTGGAGAGGAGCAGCTGAGGGGAGGAGCATCTGTTCTGATGCCTCCTGGACACCTGCCTCGAGATGTGTTCTGGGCATGTCCCACCGGGAGGAGGCCCAGGGAAACGGCTCGGGGTTCAGGAGGAGCTGGAGGAAGTGTCTGGGGTGAGGGAAGTCTGGGAGTCCCTGTTTAGACTGAAGCCCCCGGCCCCGGATAAGAGGAAGAACATGGATGGATGGTGATTGTAAAATGATGATGAGACAAAATCCACAAGTTTAGCTGACAGTTTTTTTTTATTAAAGCCAAATAAAATGTCCAGCCCAGATTCTGTGTGAGACAAACATTTGTATATTTGACTTGAGGCTCAGGTTCAGTCTGTGCGGCCGGAGTTCATCATCCGCTCCCACCTGAGCTTTAAAATGTTCCGCACTGTTTTACATCAGGTCCTGAGCTGTTACCATCAGGACCAATGGCCCCAGTCCTGCTCTGTGTGAGTGTGGGGCCCCGGGTTTACGTGTTTGTGTGTTTGTGTGTCTGTTTGTGTGTGTGTTTATGTGCGTTTGTGTGTGTTTATGTGTGTGTTTATGTGTGTGTTTATGTGTGCGTTTATGTGTGTGTTTATGTGTGTGTTTATGTGTGTGTTTATGTGTGCGTTTATGTGTGTGTTTGTGTGTGTTTGTGTGTGTTTGTGTGTGTTTGTGTGTGTTTATGTGTGTGTTTATGTGTGTGTTTGTGTGTGTGTTTATGTGTGTGTTTATGTGCGTTTGTGTGTGTTTATGTGTGTGTTTATGTGTGTGTTTATGTGTGTGTTTATGTGTGTGTTTGTGTGTGTTTGTGTGTGTTTGTGTGTGTTTGTGTGTGTTTATGTGTGTGTTTATGTGTGTGTTTGTGTGTGTTTGTGTGTGTTTGTGTGTGTTTATGTGTGTGTTTATGTGTGTGTTTGTGTGTGTTTGTGTGTGTTTATGTGTGTGTTTGTGTGTGTTTATGTGTGTGTTTGTGTGTGTTTGTGTGTGTTTGTGTGTGTTTATGTGTGTGTTTATGTGTGTGTTTGTGTGTGTGTTTGTGTGTGTTTGTGTGTGTTTGTGTGTGTTTATGTGTGTGTTTATGTGTGTGTTTATGTGTGTTTGTGTGTGTTTGTGTGTGTTTATGTGTGTGTTTGTGTGTGTTTGTGTGTGTTTATGTGTGTGTTTTTGTGTGTGTGGGTGTGTTTGTGTGTGTTTGTGTGTGTTTATGTGTGTGTGTGTGTGTTTGTATGTGTGTGTTTGTGTGTGTTTATGTGTGTGTTTGTGTGTGTTTATGTGTGTGTTTATGTGTGTGTTTATGTGTGTGTTTATGTGTGTGTTTATGTGTGTGTTTATGTGTGTTTGTGTGTGTGTTTATGTGTGTGTTTATGTGTGTGTTTATGTGTGTGTTTGTGTGTGTTAATGTGTGTGTTTATGTGTGTTTGTGTGTGTTTATGTGTGTGTTTATGTGTGTGTTTGTGTGTGTTTGTGTGTGTTTGTGTGTGTTTGTGTGTGTTTATGTGTGTGTTTGTGTGTGTGTTTATGTGTGTGTTTATGTGTGTGTTTATGTGTGTGTTTATGTGTGTTTGTGTGTGTTTGTGTGTGTTTATGTGTGTGTTAATGTGTGTGTTTATGTGTGTGTTTGTGTGTGTGTTTGTGTGTGTTTATGTGTGTGTTTGTGTGTGTTTGTGTGTGTTTATGTGTGTGTTTGTGTGTGTTAATGTGTGTGTTTATGTGTGTTTGTGTGTGTTTATGTGTGTGTTTATGTGTGTGTTTGTGTGTGTTTATGTGTGTGTTTGTGTGTGTTTGTGTGTGTGTTTATGTGTGCGTTTATGTGTGTGTTTGTGTGTGTGTTTGTGTGTGTTTGTGTGTGTTTATGTGTGTGTTTGTGTGTTTTTGTGTGTGTTTATGTGTGTGTTTGTGTGTGTTAATGTGTGTGTTTATGTGTGTGTTTGTGTGTGTTTATGTGTGTGTTTATGTGTGTGTTTGTGTGTGTTTATGTGTGTGTTTGTGTGTGTTTATGTGTGTGTTTGTGTGTGTTTGTGTGTGTGTTTATGTGTGCGTTTATGTGTGTGTTTATGTGTGTGTTTGTGTGTGTGTTTGTGTGTGTTTATGTGTGTGTTTATGTGTGTGTTTATGTGTGCGTTTATGTGTGTGTTAATGTGTGTGTTTATGTGTGTGTTTATGTGTGTGTTTATGTGTGTGTTTATGTGTGTGTTTATGTGTGTGTTTATGTGTGTGTTTATGTGTGTGTTTATGTGTGTGTTTGTGTATTTTTGTGTGTGTTTATGTGTGTTTGTGTGTGTTTATGTGTGTGTTTATGTGTGTGTTTGTGTGTGTTTGTGTGTGTTTGTGTGTGTTTGTGTGTGTTTATGTGTGTGTTTGTGTGTGTGTTTATGTGTGTGTTTATGTGTGTGTTTGTGTGTGTGTTTATGTGTGTGTTTATGTGTGTGTTTATGTGTGTGTTTATGTGTGTTTGTGTGTGTTTGTGTGTGTTTATGTGTGTGTTTATGTGTGTGTTTATGTGTGTGTTTGTGTGTGTGTTTGTGTGTGTTTATGTGTGTGTTTGTGTGTTTTTGTGTGTGTTTATGTGTGTGTTTATGTGTGTTTTTGTGTGTGTTTATGTGTGTGTTTATGTGTGTTTTTGTGTGTGTTTATGTGTGTGTTTATGTGTGTGTTTGTGTGTGTTTGTGTGTGTGTTTATGTGTGTGTTTATGTGTGTGTTTATGTGTGTGTTTATGTGTGTTTGTGTGTGTTTATGTGTGTGTTTGTGTGTTTATGTGTGTGTTTATGTGTGTGTTTGTGTGTGTTAATGTGTGTGTTTATGTGTGTGTTTATGTGTGTTTATGTGTGTGTTTATGTGTGTGTTTGTGTGTGTGTTTGTGTGTGTTTGTGTGTGTTTATGTGTGTGTTTGTGTGTGTTTGTGTGTGTGTTTATGTGTGCGTTTATGTGTGTGTTTATGTGTGTGTTTGTGTGTGCGTTTGTGTGTGTTTGTGTGTGTGTTTATGTGTTTATGTGTGTGTTTGTGCATTTTTGTGTGTGTTTATGTGTGTGTTTATGTGTGTGTTTATGTGTGTGTGTGTTAATGTGTGTGTTTATGTGTGTGTTTATGTGTGTGTTTGTGTGTTTATGTGTGTGTTTATGTGTGTGTTTATGTGTGTGTTTATGTGTGTGTTTATGTGTGTGTTTATGTGTGTGTTTATGTGTGTGTTTGTGCGTCGCTCTGAGGCTTGATTAAGGTCACAGTGAAACAGGTGTGTCCTTCCCTCAGTCCGGACACCTCCTCCCTCTGTGTGTGTGTGTGTGTGTGTGTGTGTGCGTACGTGTGTGTGTGTGTGTGTGTGTGTGTGTGTGTGTGTGTGTGTGTGTGTGTGTGTGTGTGCGTCTGAGACTTTTGTTAGATTTTGGTGATTTTTGGTGGAGGTCAGGACTCAGTCTGGACTCGGGTCGATACAAATTGAAAAAGCTGCAGACGGCGCAGACACGGCCCTGTAGCCTCCGTCTGTCCTCACACCTGAGGTCACGTTTGTGTCCGCTGGCTCGCACCTCGTGATGTCATCGGGAGGTGTTCAGGCTCTGCTCCTCCGTGTTTTTAAAGCCCGTGCGCCTCGTCACAAACAGACCTGGAGTTGTGTTTTGTTTCATTCGCACATGTTTAACGCACAAAGCTGCACATTTACAGTTCTGAGTTCATCTCTCAAACTGAAAACACTCTGTTCCACCTTGTGATGTCATCATGTGGCTATACAGGAAGTGCTCCACTGTGTTTTTAAACTCCACACACCTTCACTAGATTCACTTGGATCATTTCAGCTTCTGGAGTTGCCGACCTCGACTGAACTAAAGGTAAAAGGAGCTGTTCATGACATCACGAGGTGGGACAGAGCGTTCGGAGCTTTGGAGATGCAAACAGACGAATAATAAAGAGTCACTCGAACCAAACGTGAATGAAGCAAAACACAGCTCCAGCTCTGTTTCTGAACACTGAAACACCGCTGTCAGAATTTGCTTGACGTCGGTCTGTTTCACTTGATGCAAGAGTTTGTTTTTGTGATTAAAAAAAAAATGAATTGAAACTATTCGGCCGCCCTAACATCATCCCCCCTGTGCGCCAGATTTGTCTGTAACTGTGACAGCGAAACTCGTGCAGTTGTGTAGACATGGAACTCCTGAGATGGAAGATATCAAAAAAAAGTAGAAAACCACCGAACATGAGAGAGGAAAATCTACTGTGTGGTTTATGAACAGAAGAAGCGGCTCTCGGGTCGGCACGAGGAGACTGTGTTGTGTTGTCTTCAGTCAAAGCGCCTCAGAGAAATCACCACATACAATCTGTCCTAAAAACATCTAAAAAACTGGTTCATGTCACTTCAGACACGTCAGCATTAGTGACACTATGTACCTCCCCAACCAAACCACCTACTGCTGTGTGTCTTCTGTCTTTATCGAGTGTTTCAATATTGTAAGACCCGTTGACCTCTTATCTTGCCTGTGTTATGCTTTTTTGTCCAGCAGTCACTTTATCCATTACAAATGTATTTATTTACTGTAAGATACTGTGGCCACTTTAAAGATATAATGTTATTTCTGCTGTACAAACTGTAGCCACTGTGTTCAGTCTTAAGACAGCAATTTATTGTATATATAGTTTTATAATCCTTATTTTTTATAGATCTTTATAGAGTTTGTCTATTTTTAAGTAATTCTGTGCTTCTATTGCTGCTACTCTTTTCTTGCTGTCCTCTTAACTCTGCGTTGCAACACTGAAATTTCCCCATTGTGGGACAAATAAAGGATATCTCATCTTATCTTATCTTTTTATCTGCACACTTTTATCACCAGTACTTGTTTTATCTATTTTGCTGTTCTTCTGTATTTGTATTACTCACTGTTGAATGTTTTTTTTTTACTGTTGTTTTTAGGGAGACAATTTTACCATCTGTCCGGGGACAACGGATGAAGAATCGCCTTTTGGCTAATTCTGGTGCGTTTGCAGTGATGCTATTAATGTTACACTGTCCCTGTCAAATAAACCAATAAATAAACAAATAAATAAACATCTCAGCTCAGTTCCACACAAACAATATCCTCCGTTCGGACTCAGACACAAATATCTTGGTGCCGATCGGACTCAGGTCAGATCCCATCACTGATCTGTCAGACGAGGGCCCGATCCACACTCTAATTCTAATCAGGTGATGCAGATTTGGTGTTTGTTTCCACTTTCAGAGCGAACACTGACGCTGCAGGACGTCTGGGGCAGGTGTGTGGGCTTTAAAAACACAGAGGAGCTGTTCGGATGCAGCGTGAGTCCTGAGTGTGATGTAGCTCTGGAGGACTGGGCCCCCCGCGGAGCCGCAGACCCCCTCCTCCTCCCTCCTCCTCCCTCCTCCTCGTCGTCCTCGTCGCTCTTCGTCGCCCCCCGCAGTGTGAGTCCATTACAGCGGCCGCCTGCGCCTCACATACAGATCAGGCCCAGACGAGCGGCGCATACCAACGCACCACAGGCTCACCGGGCCCGTTCCCGCAGCCAGGGTGGGGAGTTTGCATGTTCTTCTTGTGGTAATTTAGGGACAATAAGATGCACATGACTTATTTAAGTTTTATCTGACTTCAGCTTTGAAATTGGATTTTAAAGCTCCTGTATTGAACCAAACACGGCTCCTGGGAGATTTAATCCATGTCCTAATGTTGTTCCCTCCTCAAAAACAGACGTGGACTTGTGTTTTGTTTCATTCACATGTTTGAGTAACTCGTCTGTCTTCATCTCCAAAGCTCCACACGCTCTGTTCCACCTTGTGATGTCATGAAGCGGTAGTTTTCAAGAGCGTCGGCAGCTTCTTTTCGCTTTAGTTCAGTGGAGATCGGCAATTCCAAGGCCGAAATCATCCGAATGCTTGGAATATTTTATTGCATTGTGTTACGGACTCCAGCACGGGTCTGATTTTGACAAACCGCACAACCCGCCCGTACCTGTCATACCTCAATCCACAATCCCTCAATCCTGTTTTCCGACCGAATTGAAGCAAAATTCCACACCCGATCCGACCCTCTGTAAATTCAAACCGACACCTGAACCGCACCCGAATGAAAATCAGCCCGAGAGTCAAAAAAGAGCCACAACTTTACACTCTCCACTCGCTAATTTTATTTTCAGCTCGTCGGGAGTCGTTCTGAACTGCAGGACGTCTCATGTGAGGTTTGAAAATGAAAGCGACACAGATTTGTGGGAATGTGTGCAGCAAAAACATGGATTTTACATTGTAAAAACACTGGCATTTTTGGCGGCACAGTGGCTGAGTGACAACACAGCAAGAAGGTTGCGGGTTCGGCACTGGCACTGCATGTTCTCCCCGTGTCTGGATGGGTTTCCTCCGGGTGCTCCGGTTTCCCCCATCAACTCAAAACATGCAGCACCTGAACTAACATCAAGGACCATGACGTCCACCCTCCTGTGGGCTCACCACCTGCAGAGGGGTTCATAGGGGGTCAGGTGCTATGAGGATTGGGCAGCTGCCCCCGTGACCCAGCTGGATTAAGCAGGAGAAGATGGATGGATGAAATTTTTGCATTTCACTAAAAAACAGGCCTGTTTTTTGTTCGCACATGATGTTTTGCAAACCGCAGATTAACCCGCATCTGACACAGCACAACATTTTTCACCCGTTTCATTCAGATTTGCAGTTATCTGGACTCGTGCAGGACTCTGATGTGTTATGTGTCTGTTTTATTTGTTATCTTTAAAAACTTCAATAAAAGACTTCAGAAATAACAGGTGTTATTTAGTCACTTTAGTCATTTCTTAAAACATTAAAAACAGAACTAGTTCATTTAAAACAGTAAATAACATCCTAAACATCCTAATTCATCCTAAATCCTAATTTATAAACACTTTTCACCAGAGATTTGCCGTCACAGTCATTCTAACCGTAACTAGCATGCTAAAGTGCACTTCCTTCTCTGTAAACCGCTTAATAATCAGATGCAGGCAACACACAGTGGAATTATTTTGACCTGAAGAGCTGTTTATACAATACTCTGCACTGTGGAGAGGCACATTTAGTCAAACTACGGCCCCCACAGAGTTCACTTCACGGGGAGAACACAGGAGCACGGGGCCCCCGCGGAGCCAGAAAAGGCCCTGATTTCCAATGCGGCATTAGCCCAGTGGAGTGTGCATGATTACAGAGCTCTTTATAGAAATGAAGGAGTGAATAGTGCGTGTGCCTGACCTCGCCCCCCCTCGCCCCCCTCGCCCTCGGCTCCGTGTGAGTCCGCCGCAGAAAACAGGGCCCCGGCGCTCACGCCCGCGACGCCGCTGACCCCAGATCGATGTTTAGGATAAAGACTTTTCACCGAAGGCTCCAGCTTCACACGCCCCATTAGACACACAATGAGACGCTCCATTTCACCGACATCCCCCCCGCACCCTCCCCCTGCTCCTGTCGGCTCCTGTCGGCTCCTGTCGGCTCCTGTGGCTGTAGGTGAACACTGGCCACGTTTACATGATGTTTTTTAATTGTTCTGTTCTCACCTAGGAATGTCAAACTTCCAAACTGCACCAACAATTCATCTTTAACTAGGTTTGACAAATTCTAACTTAATTCTATATACAATAATTCAAAGTACGGGCGTATTTTGCCGCTGGAGGAGCTCTTGTTATACGCCCGTTGTAATACGGGACGTATTATGGTATGGCGCTGTCCGTCCGTCCGTCTGTCCGTCTGTGGACAACCGTCTCACCTAGGAATGTCAAACTTCATGGCTGGACACCCCATGGGTCAAGGATGTTCCCTATTGATTTCAAGGTCACAGGGTCAAAGGTCAAGGTCACCTTATATATATATCGGCACATGCCCCACATGTTTTGCCTCTTCATGAAGACAAAGCTTCAAAGACTTCAAAGCTTTGAAGTTTAAAGTTCAAAGGTGACACACAGTTCCAGCTGCAGCGGTTGCTAGGCAACGGGTGAGAGAGAATACAAGAAATCTGGCTCTTGCAGTAGGAGTATGAGTATGACATCATCACATTCTAGAATCGGAATTCCACCAATCAGATCGCAGCAACAGAACTTAAAGACACTACAAAGCTTTAATGTGTCAAAGCTCAAAGAAGCAGAGAATGTGGGTTGTTCTCGCTTTCAGCAGCAGAACATTTGAGAAGAGAGTTCAGATCTACGGCACGTAACATAAAAGGACAGAGATGGAAGATAAAAAGACAGAGATGGAAAGAGGATTCACAAAACCAAACATGAACACTGTGTTCGAGGAATTGAGGAGGGAGCAGAAGTCGTGCGATGCTTTGCTCAACGTGGCCGGCGTGCAATTCCCAGCACACAAACTGGTTCTGTGTAGCTGCAGCACATACTTTAAAAGCCTCTTCACTGACAGGTCCAGCCCTGACTGCCAGGTGTTTGAGATCTCCAATGTGTCAGCTGATATCATGAAGATTATCCTGGACTACTGCTACACCGGGGTGGTGCACATCACCCAGGAAAACCTCCAGGAGCTCTTTATAGCTGCTGACTACTTAGATGTGAGCGGCATTACCGAAGTCTGCTGTCAGGTCATGAAGGGAGCAAATGTCCCTCTAGTAACTGCATCACTGTATGGGGTATCTCAAACAAGTACTACTACCCCCAGCTGAGGAAACAAGCCTTCTTATACGTCCTGAAGCATTTCAAGAGGTGGTGACCAGCTCTGAAGAGTTCTTCCAGCTCTCCAGCGAAGACCTGTGTTCAGTCATTGATGATGATCGGCTGAACGTGAAGGAGGAGACCACCGTGTTAGTGGCAGTCATCAGATGGATTTTACATGCTCCTGAGGAAAGGAACCACTACTTGGCCGACCTCCTACTAAAAGTCCGTCTGGGTCTGATCCCTGCTGATGACTTCACTCAGTGCATGATTAGATATAACCTGTTCCACTACATTCATAACTGGAAGATTGTGGAGGAGAAGATCATAAAGGTGATGTTGGATGAAAGAGCTAGAGGTACAATGCCTCCCTGCCCCCACTCGTCTAGCCACTCCAAGGCTGCCCAGTGCGTGTGCACAACTAAAAAAAACATATACTGTATTTAATGCAGGTGTGTTAAAGTAACACGTGGTATTTTTTGCTCTAAAATCACTTCTTTAAAAAAAACTATTACTTGCTACAATGTCATTTAAAATGCACTTGAATTTATATGAAGTGTAGGTACAAGTTCTGTTGTAGTTTCCAATAGTGTAAAGTCTGATTTATACACACTTAGTCATTGTTCATTGTTTTTCACGGTACATATCCAGTGTTTTGTTAATGCAAAAGTTTAATTCACACATCAACATTTTGTTTACACAATAATGTGTTCCCTTTGACCTTCTTGAACTGTTCTGTGTTTAATTTATGTTCAGTAATTACATGAGACCGATGTTTGTGCTTTTGTCCTTCTTGTAATAAACGATGAAAAGAAAATCATTTAAGGATATATGAAGATGATGTAATGATTTTATATTTGTGAATTATTTTTATACGCCCGTTGTGTAAGACGGGACGTATTATGGTATGGCGCTGTCCGTCCGTCTGTCCGTCCGTCCGTCTGTGGACACTTCAAAGCTTTGAAGTTTAAAGTTCAAAGGTGACACACAGTTCCAGCTACAGCAGTTGCTAGGCAACGGGAGAGAGAATACAAGACAACTACACATTACCTTGTCCGCGCTCTAGCTTGACAACCGTCTTCACCTAGGAATGTCAAACTTCATGGCTGGACACCCCATGGGTCAAGGATGTTCCTTATTGATTTCAAGGTCACAGGGTCAAAGGTCAAGGGTCACGGCCCGACCCTTTGTGAAAACCTTGTCAATATTGGAATCTTCCAAACTGCACCAACAATTCATCTTTAACTAGGTTTGACAAATTTAACTTAATTCTATATACAATAATTCAAAGTACGGGCTGGAGGAGCTCTTGTTCATACTAAATACCTGGAAAAAGTCTATTTGATGGTACCATTTTACATAGAGCTTTTCCACCTTCAATGCATTTAAAGCACTTTTACATCAGGGAACCACGCCAAAGGACACAACAACAGCATTCTTCTTTGGGAGCTGGAATCGAACCACCAACCTGTGGGCCAGAGGATCTGATCACTCTCCCAATGATGTGTATGTTGAGAGCGGGATTCGAACTGGCAACCTTCAGATTAGAGGACGAGCACTATATCAAATGATCTACTTTCACTAGTGAATAAAAAACAATCGACAACAACAAAACTGAACACTTTTTTGCAGTTAATAGATGCTTTTATTTAAATGAGTGCGCATCTACTCCTCAGTGGAATCGTCATGAGGAGGAGGGCGGGGCGGAGCAAAGTCGGCCATGTTGGGAAGGTCAAACACCACACAGCAGCTCAGGTCAAAACGAGGGATCTCCATGTCCCGCACCTGAGTCCAAACTCCGGTCCTTGCATCAAAACATTCAGCACAATGAATGGTGCCCCGATTGTACCCGCCTACAACATATAGCTGATTGTCCACAACCTCGATGCCAAAGTGGCTGCGCTCGGTCCACATGTTGGGTAGGGGGCGCCACGTGTTGGTTGCGGGGTTATAGGCTTCAACAGTGTTCAAATGGGAATCCCCATTAAACCCACCAACAGCGTAGATTTCATTGGCATAGGCGATGACTCTGAGCCCAGAGCGCATGGTGGACATATCTGCTATCATGGTCCACTGTTCGGTTAGTGGGTTGTAAGTCTCAGCTGATGCCAGGCGATGTTCACCATTAAAACCTCCACAAATGTAGATCTTTCCATTGTACACTGTGCTGCTGGCACCGCCCCTCTTTTCGTTCATAGGTGAAATCATGGTCCACTGATTGGTCACTGGCAAGTACCTTTCGGCTGTCTTCAGCCAGTCCAGTCCATTGAACCCGCCTATCGCGTAGATCAAACCATCCAGCAAAGTCACACTAACGCCGCTCCTACGTGAATGCATGGGGGCCATTTCTTGCCACGTGTGAATTGCCAGGTCGTACTTGCAGGTAGTGTTGAGTGACCAGTGATTGCCGTCAAACCCTCCAATCACGTACACAGATCCATTAAGGAACACTGTGCCGTGATGGGCTCTTGGAGTCCAGTCATCATTAGCCACACCCACCCAGCAATCGGTGCGGTTGTCATAGACTTCAATTCTGTTGGTTGTTCTGTCTTGGCTATAGCCACCAATAACCATAAGCACCGCACTGGGCAGCCTTGGAGTGGCTAGACGAGTGGGGGGCAGGGAGGCATTGTACCTCCTAGCTCTTTCATCCAACATCACCTTTATGATCTTCTCCTCCACAATCTTCCAGTTATGAATGTAGTGGGACAGGTTATATCTATTCATGCACTGAGTGAAGTAATCAACAGGGATCAGACCCAGACGGACTTTTAGTAGGAGGTCGGCCAAGTAGTGGTTCCTTTCCTCAGGAGCATGTGCAATCCATCTGATGACTGCCACTAACACGGTGGTCTCCTCCTTCACGTTCAGCCGATCATCATCAATGACTGAACACAGGTCTTCCCTGGAGAGCTGGAAGAACTCTTCAGAGCTGGTCACCACCTCTTCGAAATGCTTCAGGACGTATAAGAAGGCTTGTTTCCTCAGCTGGGGGTAGTAGTACTTGTTTGAGATACCCCATACAGTGATGCAGTTACTGGGGGACATTTGCTCCTTCATGACCTGACAGCAGACTTCGGTAATGCCGCTCACATGTAAGTAGTCAGCAGCTATAAAGAGCTCCTGGAGGTTTTCCTGGGTGATGTGCACCACCCCGGTGTAGCAGTAGTCCAGGATAATCTTCATGATATCAGCTGACACATTGGAGATCTCAAACACCTGGCAGTCAGGGCTGGACCAGTCAGTGAAGAGGCTTTTAAAGTATGTGCTGCAGCTACACAGAACCAGTTTATGTGCTGGGAATTGCACGCCGGCCACGTTGAGCAAAACATCGCACAACTTCTGCTCCCTCCTCAATTCCTCGAACACAGTGTTCATGTTTGGTTCTGTATTTGAAAATGGATATCTTTGCACAGAGACATGTCTGTCTCTGTGCCCTCTCACAGTGAAAGTGAAGCCTCTTTCCATCTCTGTCTTTTTATCTTCCATCTCTGTCCTTTTATGTTACGTGCCGTAGATCTGAACTCTCTTCTCAAATGTTCTGCTGCTGAAAGCGAGAACAACCCACATTCTCTGCTTCTTTGAGCTTTGACACATTAAAGCTTTGTAGTGTCTTTAAGTTCTGTTGCTGCGATCTGATTGGTGGAATTCCGATTCTAGAATGTGATGATGTCATACTCATACTCCTACTGCAAGAGCCAGATTTCCCTATTGATTATCCGTCCGTCTGTCTGTCCGTCTGTCCGTCTGTCTGTCTGTCCGTCTGTCCGTCTGTCCGTCTGTCTGTGGACAATTTCTTGTCGTTCTTGTTGTAATACGGGATGTATTATGGTATGGCGCTGTCCGTCCGTCCGTCTGTCCGTCTGTGGACAACCGTCTCACCTAGGAATGTCAAACTTCATGGCTGGACACCCCATGGGTCAAGGATGTTCCCTATTGATTTCAAGGTCACAGGGTCAAAGGTCAAGGTCACGGCCCGACCCTTTGCGAAAATCTTGTCAGTATTGGAATCTTCCAAACTGCACAAATTCTAACTTAATTCTATATACAATAATTCAAAGTACGGGCGTATTTTGCCCCGCTGGAGGAGCTCTTGTATATTTTGTAATTGCGCACACAGTTGCTTTAATAAATTCACACTCTTTTGATTGAAGACAACTTCTCTCCAGTTTTATTTTTCTCAGATTTAAAAATTCACCATATTAGTGCTGCAACTAATCACTAATTTTCTAATGATTCATCTCTCGACTAATTTTTCGATTAGTCGATTCATCTAAACGAGTAATTTTCAAAAAGAATAAAGCGGTTGTAGTTTTCATGTGTTCATTTTATTTTTAAATAAACTCAAGGACCAAATCATAAAATTTCAGTACCAAAAGTAAACATAAATATATATTACTAAATAAATAAAATAAAGTGCACTTACAAAATGGGAGAATGTCTTCCATGTTTCAAAACTATTAGAAAATGTATTAAAGTAAAAGTACTATAAAACTATGATATTTTTGATGTTTTGAGGACCGATACTCAACACAACATATTCATTGAGTAATAATGTGTTTAAAGCAGAACTACGTAACATTTTTACCTTAATTAAATGTCTTTGAAAGACCCTCTGATGGTTACATATGTCATTTTGGGGTCTTGGGCCAAAAACACTTACTCCTGAGACATTTTCTGACATTTTTAAAGTCAGAGGAACTCAAAAAATTCCAGGTGGGATTTTAATGCAAGGAAATAATAGGGCTAAAAGGGTTAAACATGTGAGAATGTTCCTCATCAAAAAACAAACCTGGAGTTGTGTTTTGTTTCATTCACATGTTTGAGTAACTCTTTATTATTGGTCTGTCTGCATCAAAGCTCAGAACGCTCTGGTCCAACTTGTGATGTCATGATACAGAAGTTTTTATACAGTAATATTTTGAGAAGTGATTTGAAGTGATCAGTGGCTTCAGCAGTTTGTACAAGTGGAGGGAGGGTTTTCCAGAGCGCAGGGGCCCCGGACACAGAAGGACCCGTCCCCCATGGTCCACAACCTGGAGCGGGAACCGGTGAACTGAGGAGGAAGAGGAGGAACGAAGAGTCCTGGAGGCTGTGTAGGTTTTTGAGCAGGTCTGAGAGGTGATGAGGGGCCTGGGCGTGGAGAGACGTGTAGGTGAGGAGAAGAATATTGCACTGGATCTGATATTTTATGGGCCAGTGCAGGTGGGCGAGAGTGGGGGTGAAGTGTTGCCAGGGCTTGATGCGCGTGAGAAACCGAGCAGCAGAGAACGTTTTATGTAACAACTCCTTTTTACCTTTAGTTCAGTAAAGAATTCAAGGAATAAAATCATCTAAAATGATTCTATTGAAGGTGTATGGAGTTAAAAAACACAATGGAGCACAGTGTTTGCCATTTGAGAGAAGAACTTATGCAAAATTAACAAGAGCTCCGCCAGAGGGGCAAAATACGCCCGTACTTTGAATTATTGTATATAGAATTAAGTTAGAATTTGTCAAACCTAGTTAAAGATGAATTGTTGGTGCAGTTTGGAAGTTTGACATTCCTAGGTGAGACGGTTGTCGAGTTAGAGCGCGGACAAGAAATTGTCCACAGACGGACAGACGGACAGACAGATGGACGGATAATCAATAGGGAAATCTGGCTCTTGCAGTAGGAGTATGAGTATGACATCATCACATTCTAGAATCGGAATTCCACCAATCAGATCGCAGCAACAGAACTTAAAGACACTACAAAGCTTTGAAGTGTCAAAGCTCAAAGAAGCAGAGAATGTGGGTTGTTCTCGCTTTCAGCAGCAGAACATTTGAGAAGAGAGTTCAGATCTACGGCACGTAACATAAAAGGACAGAGATGGAAGATAAAAAGACAGAGATGGAAACAATCACAGTTAGCAAGAGAGACAGACATGTCTCTGTGCAAAGATATCCATTTTCAAATACAGAACCAAACATGAACACTGTGTTCGAGGAATTGAGGAGGGAGCAGAAGTTGTGCGATGCTTTGCTCAACGTGGCCGGCGTGCAATTCCCAGCACACAAACTGGTTCTGTGTAGCTGCAGCACATACTTTAAAAGCCTCTTCACTAACTGGTCCAGCCCTGACTGCCAGGTGTTTGAGATCTCCAATGTGTCAGCTGATATCATGAAGATTATCCTGGACTACTGCTACACCGGGGTGGTGCACATCACCCAGGAAAACCTCCAGGAGCTCTTTATAGCTGCTGACTACTTAGATGTGAGCGGCATTACCGAAGTCTGCTGTCAGGTCATGAAGGAGCAAATGTCCCCAGTAACTGCATCACTGTATGGGGTATCTCAAACAAGTACTACTACCCCCAGCTGAGGAAACAAGCCTTCTTATACGTCCTGAAGCATTTCGAAGAGGTGGTGACCAGCTCTGAAGAGTTCTTCCAGCTCTCCAGGGAAGACCTGTGTTCAGTCATTGATGATGATCGGCTGAACGTGAAGGAGGAGACCACCGTGTTAGTGGCAGTCATCAGATGGATTGTACATGCTCCTGAGGAAAGGAACCACTACTTGGCCGACCTCCTACTAAAAGTCCGTCTGGGTCTGATCCCTGTTGATTACTTCACTCAGTGCATGATTAGATATAACCTGTCCCACTACATTCATAACTGGAAGATTGTGGAGGAGAAGATCATAAAGGTGATGTTGGATGAAAGAGCTAGGAGGTACAATGCCTCCCTGCCCCCCACTCGTCTAGCCACTCCAAGGCTGCCCAGTGCGGTGCTTATGGTTATTGGTGGCTATAGCCAAGACAGAACAACCAACAGAATTGAAGTCTATGACAACCGCACCGATCGCTGGGTGGGTGTGGCTAATGATGACTGGACTCCAAGAGAACATCACGGCACAGTGTTCCTTAATGGATCTGTGTACGTGATTGGAGGGTTTGACGGCAATGACGACCTCAACACTACCTGCAAGTACGACCTGGCAATTCACACGTGGCAAGAAATGGCACCCATGCATTCACGTAGGAGCTTCATTAGTGTGACTTTGCTGGATGGTTTGATCTACGCGATAGGCGGGTTCGATGGACTGGACTGGCTGAAGACAGCCGAAAGGTACTTGCCAGTGACCAATCGGTGGACCATGATTTCACCTATGAACGAACAGAGGAGCAGTGCCAGCAGCACAGTGTACAATGGAAAGATCTACATTTGTGGAGGTTTTAATGGTGAACATCGCCTGGCATCAGCTGAGACTTACAACCCACTAACCGAACAGTGGACCATGATAGCAGATATGTCCACCATGCGCTCTGGGCTCAGTGTCATCGCCTATGCCAATGAAATCTACGCTGTTGGTGGGTTTAATGGGGATTCCCGTTTGAACACTGTTGAAGCCTATAACCCCGCAACCAACACGTGGCGCCCCCTACCCAACATGTGGACCGGGCGCAGCAACTTTGGCATCGAGGTTGTGGACAATCAGCTATATGTTGTAGGCGGGTACAATCAGGACACCATTCATTGTGCTGAATGTTTTGATGCAAGGACCGGAGTTTGGACTCAGGTGCGGGACATGGAGATCCCTCGTTGTGGCCTGAGCTGCTGTGTGGTGTTTGACCTTCCCAACATGGCCGACTTTGCCCCGCCCCGCCCTCCTCCTCATGACGATTCCACTGAGGAGTAGATGCGCACTCATTTAAATAAAAGCATCTATTAATTGCAAAAAAGTACAGTTTGGAAGTTTCACTGTGTTCGAGGAATTGAGGAGGGAGCAGAAGTTGTGCTCCCTCCTCAATTCCTCGAACACAGTGTTCATGTTTGGTTCTGTATTTGAAAGTGGATATCTTTGCACAGAGACATGTCTGTCTCTCTTGCTAACTGTGACTGTTTCCATCTCTGTCTTTTTATCTTCCATCTCTGTCCTTTTATGTTACGTGCCGTAGATCTGAACTCTCTTCTCAAATGTTCTGCTGCTGAAAGCGAGAACAACCCACATTCTCTGCTTCTTTGAGCTTTGACACATTAAAGCTTTGTAGTGTCTTTAAGTTCTGTTGCTGCGATCTGATTGGTGGAATTCCGATTCGAGAATGTGATGATGTCACACTCATACTCCTACTGCAAGAGCCAGATTTCCCTATTGATTATCCGTCCGTCCGTCTGTCCGTCTGTCCGTCTGTCTGTGGACAATTTCTTGTCCGCGCTCTAACTCGACAACCGTCTCACCTAGGAATGTCAAACTTCCAAACTGCACCAACAATTCATCTTTAACTAGGTTTGACAAATTCTATCTTAATTCTATATACAATAATTCAAAGTACGGGCGTATTTTGCCCCGGTGGCGGAGCTCTTGTTCATACTAAATACCTGGAAAAAGTCTATTTGATGGTACCATTTTATATAGAGCTTTTCCACCTTCAATGCATTTAAAGCACTTTTACATCAGGGAACCACGCCAAAGGACACAACAACAGCATTCTTCTTTGGGAGCTGGAATCGAACCACCAACCTGTGGGCCAGAGGATCTGATCACTCTCCCAATGATGTGTATGTTGAGAGCGGGATTCGAACTGGCAACCTTCAAATTAGAGGACGAGCACTATATCAAATGAACTACTGTCACTTGTGTATAAAAAAACAATCGACAACAACAAAACTGAACACTTTTTTGCAGTTAATAGATGCTTTTATTTAAATGAGTGCGCATCTACTCCTCAGTGGAATCGTCATGAGGAGGAGGGCGGGGCGGAGCAAAGTCGGCCATGTTGGGAAGGTCAAACACCACACAGCAGCTCAGGTCAAAACGAGGGATCTCCATGTCCCGCACCTGAGTCCAAACTCCGGTCCTTGCATCAAAACATTCAGCACAACGAAGGCTGCCCCGATTGTACCCGCCTACAACATATAGCTGATTGTCAACAACCTCGATGCCAAAGTGGCTGCGCTCGGTCCACATGTTGGGTAGGGGGTGCCACGTGTTGGTTGCGGGGTTATAGGCTTCAACAGTGTTCAAACGGGAATCCCCATTAAACCCACCAACAGCGTAGATTTCATTGGCATAGGCGATGACTCTGACCCCAGAGCGCATGGTGGACATATCTGCTATCATGGTCCACTGTTCGGTTAGTGGGTTGTAAGTCTCAGCTGATGCCAGGCGATGTTCACCAAAACCTCCACAAATGTAGATCTTTCCATTGTACACTGTGCTGCTGGCACCGCCCCTCTTTTCGTTCATAGGTGAAATCATGGTCCACTGATTGGTCACTGGCAAGTACCTTTCGGCTGTCTTCAGCGTGTCCAGTCCATCGAACCCGCCTATCGCGTAGATCAAACCATCCAGCAAAGTCACACTAACGCCGCTCCTACGTGAATGCATGGGTGCTATTTCTTGCCACGTGTGAATTGCCAGGTCGTACTTGCAGGTAGTGTTGAGTGACCAGTGATTGCCGTCAAACCCTCCAATCACGTACACAGATCCATTAAGGAACACTGTGCCGTGATGGGCTCTTGGAGTCCAGTCATCATTAGCCACACCCACCCAGCGATCGGTGCGGTTGTCATAGACTTCAATTCTGTTGGTTGTTCTGTCTTGGCTATAGCCACCAATAACCATAAGCACCGCACTGGGCAGCCTTGGAGTGGCTAGACGAGTGGGGGGCAGGGAGGCATTGTACCTCCTAGCTCTTTCATCCAACATCACCTTTATGATCTTCTCCTCCACAATCTTCCAGTTATGAATGTAGTGGGACAGGTTATATCTAATCATGCACTGAGTGAAGTCATCAACATGGATCAGACCCAGACGGACTTTTAGTAGGAGGTCGGCCAAGTAGTGGTTCCTTTCCTCAGGAGCATGTGCAATCCATCTGATGACTGCCACTAACACGGTGGTCTCCTCCTTCACGTTCAGCCGATCATCATCAATGACTGAACACAGGTCTTCGCTGGAGAGCTGGAAGAACTCTTCAGAGCTGGTCACCACCTCTTCGAAATGCTTCAGGACATATAAGAAGGCTTGTTTCCTCAGCTGGGGGTAGTAGTACTTGTTTGAGACACCCCATACAGTGATGCAGTTACTGGGGGACATTTGCTCCTTCATGACCTGACAGCAGACTTCGGTAATGCCGCTCACATCTAAGTAGTCAGCAGCTATAAAGAGCTCCTGGAGGTTTTCCTGGGTGATGTGCACCACCCCGGTGTAGCAGTAGTCCAGGATAATCTTCATGATATCAGCTGACACATTGGAGATCTCAAACACCTGGCAGTCAGGGCTGGACCTGTCAGTGAAGAGGCTTTTAAAGTATGTGCTGCAGCTACACAGAACCAGTTTGTGTGCTGGGAATTGCACGCCGGCCACGTTGAGCAAAGCATCGCACAACTTCTGCTCCCTCCTCAATTCCTCGAACACAGTGTTCATGTTTGGTTTTGTATTTGAAAATGGATATCTTTGCACAGAGACATGTCTGTCTCTCTTGCTAACTGTGATTGTTTCCATCTCTGTCTTTTTATCTTCCATCTCTGTCCTTTTATGTTACGTGCCGTAGATCTGAACTCTCTTCTCAAATGTTCTGCTGCTGAAAGCGAGAACAACCCACATTCTCTGCTTCTTTGAGCTTTGACACATCAAAGCTTTGTAGTGTCTTTAAGTTCTGTTGCTGCGATCTGATTGGTGGAATTCCGATTCTAGAATGTGATGATGTCATACTCATACTCCTACTGCAAGAGCCAGATTTCCCTATTGATTATCCGTCCGTCTGTCCGTCTGTCCGTCTGTCTGTGGACAATTTCTTGTCCGCGCTCTAACTCGACAACCGTCTCACCTAGGAATGTCAAACTTCCAAACTGCACCAACAATTCATCTTTAACTAGGTTTGACAAATTCTAACTTAATTCTATATACAATAATTCAAAGTACGGGCGTATTTTGCCCCGCTGGAGGAGCTCTTGTTATACGCCCGTTGTAATACGGGACGTATTATGGTATGGCGCTGTCCGTCCGTCCGTCTGTCCGTCTGTGGACAACCGTCTCACCTAGGGATGTCAAACTTCATGGCTGGACACCCCATGGGTCAAGGATGTTCCCTATTGATTTCAAGGTCACAGGGTCAAAGGTCAAGGTCACCTTATATATATATCGGCGCATGCCCCACATGTTTTGCCTCTTCATGAAGACAAAGCTTCAAAGACTTCAAAGCTTTGAAGTTTAAAGTTCAAAGGTGACACACAGTTCCAGCTGCAGCGGTTGCTAGGCAATGGGAGAGAGAGAATACAAGAAATCTGGCTCTTGCAGTAGGAGTATGAGTATGACATCATCACATTCTAGAATCGGAATTCCACCAATCAGATCGCAGCAACAGAACTTAAAGACACTACAAAGCTTTGATGTGTCAAAGCTCAAAGAAGCAGAGAATGTGGGTTGTTCTCGCTTTCAGCAGCAGAACATTTGAGAAGAGAGTTCAGATCTACGGCACGTAACATAAAAGGACAGAGATGGAAGATAAAAAGACAGAGATGGAAAGAGGCTTCACAAAACCAAACATGAACACTGTGTTCGAGGAATTGAGGAGGGAGCAGAAGTCGTGCGATGCTTTGCTCAACGTGGCCGGCGTGCAATTCCCAGCACACAAACTGGTTCTGTGTAGCTGCAGCACATACTTTAAAAGCCTCTTCACTGACAGGTCCAGCCCTGACTGCCAGGTGTTTGAGATCTCCAATGTGTCAGCTGATATCATGAAGATTATCCTGGACTACTGCTACACCGGGGTGGTGCACATCACCCAGGAAAACCTCCAGGAGCTCTTTATAGCTGCTGACTACTTAGATGTGAGCGGCATTACCGAAGTCTGCTGTCAGGTCATGAAGGAGCAAATGTCCCCCAGTAACTGCATCACTGTATGGGGTATCTCAAACAAGTACTACTACCCCCAGCTGAGGAAACAAGCCTTCTTATACGTCCTGAAGCATTTCGAAGAGGTGGTGACCAGCTCTGAAGAGTTCTTCCAGCTCTCCAGGGAAGACCTGTGTTCAGTCATTGATGATGATCGGCTGAACGTGAAGGAGGAGACCACCGTGTTAGTGGCAGTCATCAGATGGATTTTACATGCTCCTGAGGAAAGGAACCACTACTTGGCCGACCTCCTACTAAAAGTCCGTCTGGGTCTGATCCCTGTTGATTACTTCACTCAGTGCATGAATAGATATAACCTGTTCCACTACATTCATAACTGGAAGATTGTGGAGGAGAAGATCATAAATGTGATGTTGGATGACACTCGTCTAGCCACTCCAAGGCTGCCCAGTGCGGTGCACAACTAAAACAAACGTATACTGTATTTAATGCAGGTGTGTTAAAGTAACACGTGGTATTTTTTGCTCTAAAATCACTTCTTAAAAAAAACTATTACTTGCTACAATGTAATTTAAAATGCACTTGAATTTATATGAAGTGTAGGTACAAGTTCTGTTTTAGTTTCCAATAGTGTAAAGTCTGATTTATACACACTTAGTCATTGTTCATTGTTTTTCACGGTACATATCCAGTGTTTTGTTAATGCAAAAGTTTAATTCACACATCAACATTTTGTTTACAATAATATGTGTTCCCTTTGACCTTCTTGAACTGTTCTGTGTTTAATTTATGTTCAGTAATTACATGAGACCGATGTTTGTGCTTTTGTCCTTCTTGTAATAAACGATGAAAAGAAAATCATTTAAGGATATATGAAGATGATGTAATGATTTTATATTTGTGAATTATTTTTTTAAATATATAATTTTATGGCCACATTGATGATTATTATACGCCCGTGATAAAACGGGA
Organism: Odontamblyopus rebecca; assembly: GCA_030686955.1. Lineage (NCBI taxonomy): Eukaryota > Metazoa > Chordata > Actinopteri > Gobiiformes > Gobiidae > Odontamblyopus > Odontamblyopus rebecca. The sequence goes on from CM060661.1 coordinate 37,359,315, forward strand.
CGTATTATGGTATGGCGCTGTCCGTCCGTCTGTCCGTCTGTGGACACTTCAAAGCTTTGAAGTTTAAAGTTCAAAGGTGACACACAGTTCCAGCTGCAGCGGTTGCTAGGCAACGGGAGAGAGAGAATACACTGTAAAAAAGAAAAAGTTAGTTCAACTCCAATTTTCAAGGCTGCACAGAGTTTTTAAGTTGTACGTATCAACTTAAAATTTTAAGTTTTGAAGTACTGCTATTATTAAGTTGGGTCAACTAAGCTTTTGAAGTTATGCCAACTAAGCATTTTAAGTTTGTTTCTATTTTATCAACTTATTTGTAGTTCATATTATCCCCTGTGAAAACTTACTATATTGAGTTGAAATTACTACACCCACAATAAATATTTATTTTTTAATTTTTACTTTCAACTACATTGGTACAGCTTTTGAACTCCATCCATCCATCTTCTCCCGCTTAATCCGGCTGGGTCGCGGGGGCAGCTTGCTGCCCAATACTCATAGCACCTGACCCCCTATGAACCCCTCTGCAGGTGGTGAGCCCACAGGAGGGTGGACAACATGGTCCTTGATGTTAGTTCATAGGGGTGCGGGCATGTTTTAGGTTGATGGGGGAAACCGGGGAGGAACATGCAAACTCCACACAGAAAGGCCCGGGTGACCCGGGGATCGAACCCGCAACCTTCTTGCTGTGAGGCCTGAGTGTTGCCACTCAGCCACCGTGCCGCCAGCTTTTGAACTGAACACCAAAAATGACGGGCGCTTCTTTTCCAAACAAAGGAAAACCCCTGAGAAACTCCTCATGCGACCCCGTTGCAGCAGATTGCTACGAGATTTCAAGTGAGCATGTGCAGATTAGTTAACCTGGTCCTAAATAAGCGTCTACTGTGATTTGTATATTATGCCAACTCAAAATCTTAATTAAGGTCAACTTTTTATCAGAAACTTCCAAAAGTGAGTTGAAATGACTCACTTGAGACAGTGTAAGATGCAATTGGTAATTTTATTGTTTGTGGATGCAAAACTCCTAGTAAACTGAACAAATTCAAGTTGTCATTTTTACAGTGTACAAGACAACTACACATTACCTTGTCCGCGCTCTAGCTTGACAACCGTCTCACCTAGGAATGTCAAACTTCATGGCTGGACACCCCATGGGTCAAGGATGTTCCCTATTGATTTCAAGGTCACAGGGTCAAAGGTCAAGGTCACGGCCCGACCCTTTGCGAAAACCTTGTCAGTATTGGAATCTTCCAAACTGCACCAACAATTCATCTTTAATTAGGTTTGACAAATTCTAACTTAATTCTATATACAATAATTCAAAGTACGGGCATATTTTGCCCCGCTGGAGGAGCTCTTGTTATATGTGCAATTGCCTTATTTATAACTCAATAAATATTGGTCAATAAAGGGTATTTTTATACGCCCGTTTCAATACGGGACGTATTATGGTATGGCGCTGTCCGTCCGTCTGTCTGTCCGTCCGTCCGTCTGTCCGTCCGTCCGTCCGTGGACACTTCAAAGCTTTGAAGTCTTTGAAGCTTTGTCTTCATGAAGAGGCAAAATATCAATGTGCTTTTCTGTTGTTTACAATGTACAGGATTATTGTTTCCCTCTTGCCGTAGATCTGAACTCTCTTCTCAAATGTTCTGCTGCTGAAAGCGAGAACAACCCACATTCTCTGCTTCTTTGAGCTTTGACACATTAAAGCTTTGTAGTGTCTTTAAGTTCTGTTGCTGCAATCTGATTGGTGGAATTCCGATTCTAGAATGTGATGATGTCATACTCATACTCCTACTGCAAGAGCCAGATTTCCCTATTGATTATTACGGGCGTATTTTGCCCCGCTGGCGGAGCTCTTGTTTTATTTGGAATTAGCGTAGCACAGATAGATTTGTGCAGTTGGAATGTGACATGTCTGTAGGACCATAACGTTCGCGTTGCTCAGTCGTTTCACTAATGCTCGTCGTTGTTTCCTTTAACCCCCGAAGACCTGAGGGCAATTTTTGTACATTTCTCCTCACCTGGATTTTTTTTTAAATTTTGCTTTTAAAACTTCCCTTTTTACCCCCTAATGAAGTGTTCTACCTTCTTTTGTTCAGTCCAACCTGTTATTTCACAATCTGCTGCTGTAGTTGTGTCATGAGGCTGTGATAAAAGCTACAGGACCAGAAATAGAGATGAAAAAAATAAATAAATAAAATTCACACTCTTTTATACAAAACACACAGCAAACATGTATAAACTACTTTTTGGACATAAAAAATGCTTAATTTAGGGCCTTAGCTCCAAAAATGCAAAATATCAAGTCTGTAAGTAAATTAAAAATCTCCTTATTGCCCTAAAAACAACAAGAGCTCCTCCAGCGGGGCAAAATACGCCCGTACTTTGAATTATTGTATATAGAATTAAGTTAGAATTTGTCAAACCTAGTTAAAGATGAATTGTTGGTGCAGTTTGGAAGTTTGACATTCCTAGGTGAGACGGTTGTCGAGTTAGAGCGCGGACAAGGTAATGTGTAGTTGTCTTGTATTCTCTCTCTCCCGTTGCCTAGCAACCGCTGCAGCTGGAACTGTGTGTCACCTTTGAACTTTAAACTTCAAAGCTTTGAAGTGTCCACAGACGGACGGACAGACGGATGGACGGACGGACAGCGCCATACCATAATACGTCCCGTTTTATCACGGGCGTATAAAAAGTGCAGTGGCTCCATGACTTTCCTGGTCCAGTCCTGGAAACAGCTCCTGTCAGGTCCAGGGCCAGAGCCACAGCACTTCTGCATTTTCAGGGAGGAAATTACATTTGGATTTGTTCATTTGGACTGAAATAAACCTTTAAATAAAAATAGAAAGAGATGCACAATTACACACACCAAGATGTGTCATTTTCCATGTGTGTGAGAATTAACTCCACTTAGAGCGACTTTTTCCCTCGTTATAAACACACACAGTCAGAGGAGTCGACCATCTTGACTCACTTCACTCTTTGGCAAAGTTTGGCTCGATCAAAATGGACGGAGCGCATGAGTTTGGGGAAAACAAAGTTCCTGTTGGACACTCGTTTTGCTCACGTCATCACACAGCGTGAGTGTGACGTAGGATAAAGCCGCAGAAATGTACGGAAACCTCTATGTCTGCACTTTCAGAGGGGAAAAGGACGTTTCTGTCTTTTACCGTTAGAAAGTTCTGCGCGGTTATAGAAAACATATTCCTCTGTATCGTATACGATGTCACAAGCTTTCGCCGTCTTACACCAAACCTTTATCCAGGGCTCTGAGTCGCTGCATTTTGCCTCAAGGCCTCATGGGAGTTGTAGTCTTCTGACCCCGTGGAGACTTGGACACTTGAGACGGGTTTATCGTCCCCTCTTCCTCCGCGGGAGACCGGACACCTGCCCAAAGGTGAGAGCGGCCGTGATGTCATCGGGGAGGTCACCACAGGGTCACGCAGAGGTCAAAGGTCAGAGGTCAGAGGGCGTCACATCCGAGGCAAAATGGACGACTTCAGTTTCAACTGTTTCAACACTGCAAAAACTCAAATCTAGCCAAGGTAAGGTGACTTGAATTATGAAAGTTTTGTCATGATTTGAGTAAATTTGAAATGATCTGCCAACGGGATAAGTTTTTGTACTTAAAACAAAAATAAAGCTACACTTAAGATACGAAAAGCAACAACTCTTTTCACTTAAAATTAGAAACCAAATGCTGCTTGAATTCAGAAACACACTTTCCACTGGTAGTTCATTTTACTTGTCAAGTTGAATCGACTCGAATAAAATAAAATGTTCTTAATTTAAGTGATTTTAACTTACCTGGATATGAATTTTTGCTGTGAAGAATAACACAGAAACACACTGAAAAAAGCTTGGACAAAATGTAAGATCTAAACATTTAAATCTGTCAGAAAATGACTTAAAAGCAGAGAAAAGATCTGTCCATGCAGCAAGTTCTCTTCAAATAAACGACCTCTAGACGAGAATGAAGTGTCTCTGGTCTAGTAAGTCGATAATAAATCTCGAAACAAGAAGAAAAACCTGACAGAAGTTTTAAAATCTTGGCCAGATCAGAGAAATTTGCAGTGCACAGACACAGGCTATAGGTCCACACTTCTACTGAGAACTCTGTAGTGCTGCTACTGTCACTACTACACCCACTACTTTACTGCATTTGAAAAAGGAACTGTCTGTAAGCTGCACTTTTACAGTTTAACCTCCTGAGAGCTTTTGTCTGCTGTGCATTTTTCATTTCTTCTTGCTATTTGGGATACGTAGGACCTACTAAGTAAGTCTTCTGTATGACACCATTGGTTAAAAAATGTAAAAACATTAAAATGTATAAATAAATTACAAAAAACAAACAAACAGCAATTAGCTGTTTATTTCAAGCCCTAAACCTGCCAAATGTGACGTAGGTCGACCGTGAGCGGGTTGGGGTTCAGTGAGTGAGGTTAAAAACACACAAAAAGGCCTGAAAATGTGGTCCACAGTTTTAATTTTTTCTGGTTTTCAATCGTTACAAAAAAAGTAGAGGTGCAAAAAGTGGAGACAGGCAGCAGTTTCCCTATAGCAGCAGAAACGTCCAGCAATTTACAACTGTAAACTCATCTAAATATTCCCGAGTTTGCCTAACAACATGTACAATCAATAATATAACACAGTCCCAATGTCTTCAGACGAGGACATGACATTTCCTGAGGCTCTCGTCTGCTGTGGGCAATAAAATGGGTCAAATTTTAATGCCAAATGAAGAGACATTAAGATACATGAAGAGACATTATTGTACATAAATACATTGGTTTTATTCATACATTTTGCATCTAAACTTTACCATGCAGTTTTTTTTTACTTTCGGGAGCTGCTGTAGAGGTTTTTAGTTGATTACAGGTGAAAGTTTAAAATAATTGAAAATCATGGTGCTAAGAGGCGAAAATGTAATGTCCTCGTATGAGGCCACAGGGGCTCAAGAGGTTAAGAAGGTGTCACGATCACTTCTGACCCTGTGACTCCAGAGCCTTCACCTGCAGACAGAGAAACATACACGAGTTTGTCTCATTAGTTTAGTTTAGTTTATTAAGATTAGCGACAGAGACATCAGCAGCTGTTCTTCCTTCTCCTTAAATTCATTACATACATTTGTCTGTATAATACATAAACTACACACAATCCATGTATCATTCGTTCATTCGTTCAAAATAAAACCAAAAATAAGGGGGAAAAAGTATTTTTTTCCAAGTATTTTCTTCATGATTTGTCTCCAAAACCAAAATGAAAAAACTGATAACGATTTGATTTTTCAGTTTTCTTTTGTTTGGTTCGTCCTGGTTTAGATGTGGTCGTCTGCACTGAAACGGAGCAAAGGATCATGGTCTATGTAGTTCCCTCTGTAACGATATCCAAGTCTCACAATACAATATCGTCACAGTCTGAACTTCACGGTACGATATTTATTGCGATGTCGTGGGAAAACTCACGATATTACGATATTCTACAGAATAACAAGACTGACATTATAAAACGCTTTGCCCAGTCATTTGGTGCAACATTTACTGTCATTAGGGATGGAACGAAATCCAAATCTCACCGTACCAGATTTATTGCAATATTTTGTGGTGAATCTGCTCCTTTTTCCTCTAAAAATGCTTCACAATCACAATTAATCCAGAGAATGAAGATGTAAAAGTGCTTAGATCAGTTATTTCTTCATGTCATCTGCACTGAAACGCAGCAAAGGATCATGGTCTATGTAGTTCCCTCTGTTTTTTTTTAGCTATTTCTGCATCAGAACTGTTCATTTAAGCAAAGAGACTTGGGATTCGATATATTGTGATGCTCCACGATATTATAGTGAGACCTTTGACAATACGATATCACCAGATTTTGGTTATTGTTACACCCCTGATATTGAGAATGTATTTTACAGTCGACGAGGCCAAAACATTGTGATCATCTTGATTCTGTGTGGGCAGATCAAAACAATCTGTTGTATTTGAGTTTTATTTGGAGTTATTTGTAACCTGCACAAGTTACTTTTACCAAATGACTGACACATAATCTACCTAAGAAAGAACTAACGACTGTACGAGATGTTCGGTCAACCACTGTGGAAGACGTTTAGTTCATGGACGGGGGGGAGTGAGTACGTTTTGCGCAAATGTTTCAAAACTTTCTTCCAATATCGAGCACTACAATTTCAAACTCAATTTCAATACTAAGGAATGTTGATAATACCAATACCGCAATGATAATAAACGCACTCTTTATTTAGACAATACGATGCCATCTTCAACATTAAGTACTTTTTTTGCTATTCCCATTCTAGTCTGTGTGCTTTTATACTTGTTCTTCTTCAGCTCCAGATCGTTCTGAACACATTCAGGAAACATTCTGCTCCGTCCTGTCAATGGGAAAGTCAAAGTATCGACCCCTGTGAAAAATGAGGATCTATTTTCGATACTAGTTTCACCTTTATCTGTATTAAATAATATTGATTATAAAATGTTGTGATGTGTGATGAAAATGTATATTGTGAAAAGATTTCTCTCAGTGTCTTTGTGTAAATGAATGTGATTTTTACCTGAGACCAGAGCATCATTAGCATCATTAGCATCATTAGCATCATTAGCATCATTAGCATCATTAGCATCATTAGCATCATTAGCATGTGTAAAGGCTCAGACGCCCCACAGGAAACTCTGTGTCGTCTCAGCTGTTCTCAGATGGAGGTGAAGAGTCTGTGAAACAAGTCGCTGCTTTGATGTGTATGTGGAGAGAGACCAGATTCTCGAAATAAAAACCTGGGCCATCCCCGGTTTGTGGTGGTTGGTAATAAGAAAATCATGAATCGAGTGCGTAATGAAGGAAAACTTGTGCAATCGGCCCATTTATGACGAACATGTGACTTAGTATAGTCCCATTTTCTTTGTGTTTTGGTCGTTTTTAAGCAACTTTTCTGTAATTTATGCAAACAAATGACAGTTTATGCCTCTGTTTACTGTTGGCGGGATCAGATTGGTCAAAAATAGGGATATCTGGGACATTTCTTGTATAAAAATTGGACAAATCAGTGCTTTTGGATTAATCTGCTGGGACAGGGGGACACACACGGCAAAAAACAAAATCCAGTCAAGCTAAAATGACTTGGATAAAGAAAGTTTGATCATGGTTTGAGTAAATTTCACTTGACAAGTAAAATAATCTGCCAGAAGAATAAGATTTTTGTAGTTAAAATATGACAATACATCTTGTTACACTTAAACTAAGAAAAACAACTTTTTGCACTTCAAATAAGAAACAAAATCAAACGTTGCTTGAATTAAGAAATAAACACGTCTTCCTCTGGCAGATTGTTTCATTTGTCAAGTTGAATTGACTCAAATAAAGTCAAATGTTCTTAATTTAAGTCATTTTAACTTAGCTTTTTCCAGTGCAGGGCTCAAAACTGGGACTGTCCTGGGTAAACAGGGACGTCTATGGATGTAACTTGTGTTTCTGTATAAATACTCAGAGCTCAGAGGCTCTGGGGGGGGGATGGAGAGACTCAGGAGAGACTCGGCCTGGTCCATACCTGCTGTAACAAAACACAAATGGATTCATAATTTTTTTTTTCACAACAATGTCATCTGAGACTCAGCAGTTTGGTTTGGTAATTTAAAAGAAAGCATTTTCAGGGGACCAAAAAACACAATATATTAGTAATACACAATACAATACAGTACAAAACAATAGAATGGACAGAATCGGGAGCTGTACCTGGACCTCTCCACCCCCTTTCAAGTCGGATAATAAGTAAAATTTGATTAATTACCATTGTAAATGTATTGGTTTGGTGCCCAGCTTGGTGCATGGATAAACGGATAATGGTTTAATGTTTTATAAGCATCTCACTGTTCCCCGAGACTCGCCCTGGTTCTTATATTACTCAGTTATTACTCAGTTTCTTTGCGACTGCTGAAATTGGGTTCTCTCTCATTTTCGTTCTGTATAAATTGTGCTGTGTAAAGCGTCTTCGGGGACATGTGTCTGTGTAAAGTGCCATATAAATAAAGTTACCTCACCTGTAAAGGAGCTCACTGGAGGAAAACGGTTGGAGACCCCCTTGGCTACAGGTTTACGTTACAAAACACTCACACACACAGACTCGTGCAGATTTACAAAAATACACACTTTATATAACAATGATATAAACAACTGGAAAATCATAATTAAACAAACTGAAAAATAAAAAAGACAAACTAAAAACATAAACAAGGAGATTTGAGATATGAAAACAAAGAGGATTTAGATGAGTTGAAAGATGTTAAAGTGCTTAAGAACATGGGTCATTTATTCTAATCTGAAGAGTTTTGTACTGAAATCATCTGAGTCCAACTTCTTTGTAGATTCGGACACAGTGGACGCCTCTACGCGAATGTTACTGCGACTAAATATTGTTGTAGAGAATGGGGACAGTGAAAGGAAATAAACTTAAAAATGAGTTGAATCCACACTGGAAAAAAACAATATGTAGGTAAGTCAAAATGACTTAAATTAAGAACATTTTACTTTATTTAAGTAGATTCATCTTGACAAGTGAATAGATCCGCCAGTGGAATAAGTGTTTTTTTTCTTAATTCAAGCAACATTTGATTTTATTTCTTATTTTAAGTGCAAAAAGTTGTTGTTTTTCTTATTTTAAGTGGAGCAAGATGTATTTTTAAGTACAAAAATCTTACTGCACTGGCAGACAAATTTACTCAAATCATGGTAAAACTTTCTTAATACAAGTAATTTTAGCTTGACTAGGTTTTGTTTTTTGCGGTGGAGGGAAGTTGACGTGATTGTTTGCTTATTGAGGTGAGTTTTCCAAATAAAATACAGTGATGAGTTTGGTGTGGACAGAGAATATTCAGTGCTTAGAGATGTGTATCATGTGGATTTAATGTTTAAAATCACATTCTAGTGTCTAAATAAAGACTGTTTTAGCTTTTTATTATCATTTCAGTATCAGAATCAGTATTTAAGTATCAGAATCAGTATTGAGAATCAAGTCTATTCCTCAATGAGCTTTTAGTATCTTATATATAACTGTGATATACTGTATTTATATTACTACATTTGTTTTGGACTTTTAAATACATTTATATCATTTATGTCTCCAGTCTCTATTTTTGCCTTTTTATTGCTACTTTATTAGAAGTTTATTACAATTTTTTTTTTACATGTTTAACTTTTTACTATTGTAATATGTTGTGATGTGTGAGCTACTGTGTCCAAGTCATTTCCCTTGTGGATCAAAAACAGGGACGTCTCTATTTACCCAGGACAGTCCCCTGTTCTCAAAACCATTGATTTGTCCCAGTTTTATACAAGAAATGTCCAATGTGTCCCTATTTTTGACCAATCAGATCCCTGCAGACAGTAAAAAAGAGGCATAACGTGTAATTTGTTGAGATAAAATACAGAAATGCTGCTTAAAAACGACCAAAACACAAAGGAAATGTGACTATACTGATTTACTTTAGTCATGAGTGAGCTGAGGACGTAACATTTTTTCTGAATTACGCACTCGTTTTACAATTTTATTATTATCAACCACCACAAAATCGAGGACGTCCCAGTTTTTTTATTTTGAAATCCTCGTCGATTTAATCAATAAAGTCTGTTTAAGTTTAAATCTAAGTATCGTGAGAACAACGGGAGAAACACTGGGAGTGAAAAGAAAAACAGCTTTTATATCAAACCCAGAACAGCCTCCGCGTCTTATTTATTCCCCCCGCTTGTAAATAAAGGCAATAAAGTAAAATGGAACAAAGTGAACTCCTGTAAACTTCCACCTGTGGATCCGCGGACCACGTGACTGAACGCGGAAGCGGAAACGGAGAAACTCGAACAGCTGACGGCGGAGATCGGGACGGGCGACAGGACGGGTCACTCTCCCGCAGCACGCCGTAAACACTTCACTATTTTTCACCCTTAATTTATTATTATCGATCCTCTGCGTTGCTATTTACTTTTTGCATTCAACGACTTTTATAGTTATTGGTGTTAAAAAAAAAAAATCTTGCTATGACGTCAGTGCAATCATATCAATAGAAATAAAACAAACAACAAAAATGTGCCAAAAAAGGAGAGGAAATAAGAATATTTTATTGAATCCCAACCCCCTCAGTCTCAAATCCATTAATATTAGCCTGACATATAATTTCAATTGAGTAAAACTGTTAAACAGTGACCCAAACCAAACTACTAAACCTTAACTATTTTTTTTTCTTTATTAAATGTGCATGTTTTGAAAGTACGGAGACGATATATTAAAAATATTCAAATAAAATTAACGCTAACTCTAACTCTAAAGCTAAGTATGAAACTTTCAAATTAAGCAAAACAAATCACACTATGCATACTCATTTTCTTTCTTATTTTTTTGTTGTATTTTTCTGTATTATGTTTTACGATTATTATTTTATCTGTATACTTTTGTTTTCATTTAATTATATTTATATATGTGGTATTTATAATGGTTTCTGTGTAGACTCTGCATACCTGACTGGGCGACAGGTGCGTTGGAGGAGAGGCAAGAAAACTCCTGCACACTTTCACTCCTGGTTTTTCTTTTATTAATACAACCTGAGGAAGGTCTGGAGTGTCCGAAACGTTGTATTAATTAAAGAAAGAACAGGAGTGTGACAGTGTATGTGGTATTTACCCATAATTATAATGATTAACTTTTTTTTGTATTGCACTTTTTTATTTTTCCTATTATTTATTTGTTTATCTGTATACTTCTTATTATTTATTTTTTTAAAGTATATTTATTTGTATACTTAAAATTTTATTTAATTACTTTCATGTGGTTATTTACTCACAGTTACAATGATAAATTAAATAAAAAGTATACAGATAATAAAAAATAAAAAATAAAAAAATAAAGTGCAATGCAAAAAAAGTTTAATTACTTTTCTGGTATTTACTCAAAATATATAATGATAAAGAATTTTATTTTTTATATTTTATTTTGTAATATTATTTATCTATTTTTATTTTTTCATCTGTTTATTTTTTATTCATTTTGAAAAGTATATTTAATTGTATACTTAATTGTATACTTTTATGTATGTAATATTTACCCATAATTATAATGATGAGCCTTTTTTATCGTACCGTATCGTATTAAGTTTCACGGTTATTCTTGATATTATTCTGCGGTATTTAGTCATAATTATAATTTTAATCGGTGAGTGAATCGTTCCCGTCGGAGTGCCGCTCTGTCCTCGTCGCCATCTTCGCTCCGGGCTGTTAGCAGCTCGGGCTAATCCGGCTAACGGCTAACGGTTCAGGCTAGTGGCGCTGTGATGGCGGAGCTGGTGCAGGGACAGGCCTCGATCAACCAGCCGGCGCTCAAGTCCGACGGCCTGGTAGACGCCTTCCAGAGAGCTCGGCAGGTAAACAACTCCCCGGTTCCCCGCTCTGCCCCGCTTCGGCGGCGATCCGACGCGTTTCCGCCGAGCCGACACACTTTTTTCGGGGGCCAGTCCCAACTTAACTTCGCCAACTTAGCAGGCTAGCGGCGGCGGATGCTAACCGCGGGGAAAGCGCTCACAAGTTGCATTTGTCGGGGCATTACCGGGACTTGGGGCGGACGGCGGGGGCCTGCGGGGCTCCGGGGGTAGTTTGGTGGGACTTTGCGGAGCTGTCACCCCCGCGGGACCGCTCTAAAGGCCCGGGGAAAGGGGAACGGCGACGGAGGGGGGGCTGCACAGAAGTTTGGCCACACGTGTCACTGGGCTCTCAACCTGTTGGTGCGAAAAAGCCTCTTTAAACCGTGCTTTTCGCCCTTTTAACTGCATTTAACCCCCACTAGCGAGCTGCGAGCTACACTTTCCACCCGGTAAGACGTTTATTGGATGCATATTTCTGCACATTAACCCGATTTTCACCCTGGCTTTGCACTCCTCTTATAGGCTCATGTTTACTGTAAGTTGGTTCGAAACTAGGCTCGGTTATGTAACGAGCGGACAGCCATATACAGCTCCACGGAGGTGTGTCTGCTGCCTATAGACACCCGGGACAATAACGACATTTTGGGGGAAAGCGGTGCACTCGGATCTGCGCGTAAAAACGTCCAAATGCTTAACGAAGAAACCATCTGTCAGCGTTAGCGGCGGAGTTTGAGTTCTGAGTTTTTGTTTTTTCTGCAGGGGAGTTGTGCAAAAGTTTAGCTAGGTGCTGCTGCGCTCGTTTGGCCTGTCGACATGTTGATTCTGGTGCGAGTAAACCGCAGGTAAAGCGAGATAGACGATGCACGATTACGCACGGGTTTCGTACGCGAGTTTTTGGGTAATATTTTGGGTGGATTGATCTAAAAGCTGGTGGCGTGGGGGTTTAATGGTGCAGGGTTGCAGAGGTGGGTGGACTGGCCAAAGTGTACTCAAGTAAGAGTACTGTTGCCTCTTTAAAGTAGGTGAGAGTACGTAAGTTTTGCAGTTTATTACAAAAATATCTCACTATATTGGGTAGTGTTGTCATGATACTAACATTTCAAATTTGATTTCCACACTAAGGAATGACTAGGCAAGTTTATTTGTGTAGCACATAAGAAATGCAGGGTGTCTCAACATTTTGACATTTTTAAAGCAATTATCTTAAACTATTAAGTCTAGCTCCTCATAAGTTTATTATGGGACTTTGCCAGTTTGGTGAAATTTTTCCACATTTTGCATCGAAGTCTGCACACTCTTGGGCGACTGTGCGAGCAGATTCCAAGACGCGAAATGACTTCTGTTTGGGAGTGAATGGCTCAACCTGAAAACAGATCAAAAATAAAACATTAAAAACATAAATCTTGATCTGTTTCTGTAAAAGTCTGAAGTTATTTCAACAAGATTCGGCAAAATTATAGACCTGCGAAATGTCACGTTTTTTGGGACACCCCATACATAAATAGTCATCATAAAATAAAAAAATGTGGACATTAAATGAGAGAACAGTGCAGAATGAATTCCTTTCAGTTGTATGCACAGCTAAATAGAGCTGTTTTGAACCTGTATTTAATCTATCAAAGTAGAGTCGATACCGATTCTGATACCACAGCAGTAATAAAAAGTTTATTTAGACATTAGAATGGGATTTTCAACATTACATGATGGCAGTACTTTTTTTTTTTTATTCCCATGTCGAATACATAAGTGGTCCATAGTGTTCCGTATATTATCTGTTGTCTTATATTAGTCTATGTGCTCTTATACTTGTTCTGATCCAGCTTCAGATCGTTCTAAACACATTCAGGAAACGTTCTGCTCTGTCCTGTCAATGGGACTTTTTTAGTATCGATACGTGCGAAAAATGAGGAGCTAGTTTCGTTACTGGTTTTAGTATCGATTAGTGTCTGATTTTCTTTTCTTTTGGCAGCCACAGAACAATATATGAGAAAAAAATCACTATTGGCTAACGCATTAATCAATATGTAACGTATCTAAAGGGCAGATTCAGTCCCAGTCTGTGTGCGCAGCTTTTCTAAACCTCCGTTCAACTGGTCTAAACCACACTTATTCAAAGCGACACAGCGTAAAATCGACTTTTCAGAGCTTGTAACCGGGTTGTAATAGTTTTTCCTTCCTGTTTACCCTCTGAAGTTGTATTTACAGTGATTCATTCGTGTGTGAGTAATATTTATTCTCCCGAATTCAAGGCATCATTACTCAAATCTACCCACGTTTTCAGCTCCGTCGGTACATGCCCCCCATTTTCTTATTCGTTGATACACGTACATTTTGGCAGCACTGTGTAGTGAGTTTGAGCACACTTTCAGATCAATATTTTAGATCAATATGTCTATAATAAAATGTCCAATTATAGCACAAAGACCTCCTGACAAAAGCGTAATACGTCTTCTTCAATCACAGGTGTTTGTATGGCTCAAAAACGCCCTGATAATCATGGGAATGGGGTCACCGCTCCACAGATTTGCCTTTTGGCCTCTACTAAATGACTATGGGTGACATACCTTCCATCAGAAAACCGGTGCAGATTTTAGTTGGACCTGCCTGTGTGATAAATAGTTTGTCTTTGAATATGTTTTTTATACCTGAATTTTGCGTATTTAAAAACGGGAACAGTTTGCAGAGGTCCAAAGTTATTCCTCACTTGTTGCTTTCCGAGCGTCCGAGTATGAGTTTGAGAGTTTTTCCTCAACTTTCAGAGGCCAGAGCTCATTTTCTGCCGTTACAGTAATGCTAACAACAACTATCAATGCTAACGCACACTTCCTGATTACCTGACACTAAAACGTGTCATGTTTAGATGCAGACGGTGCACAGTGGACTCATTTTGACCTCCCAGAGCAGCTGATCTGTACTGGGCCAGGACACGTTTTGCTCAAACACGCTGAAAATAATCCAGCGCAGGGCCTTTTCATAACCTCATATTCAGTGCCAAGTAAACAACAAAACAAATTTAATATTTTTGCGAAACCTGCTAAACCTGTAGTTGGGCCTTTTATGGTCTGAAATACACAAGATTCTCGCATTAGTTGTTTGTTTTTCAGGCTTCTCTCAAATGTTGGCGCTCCTAAATCTTCCTGTTTAGGCACAAATTACAAATGTTTTCCTAAAATGGTGAAAAAAAATGCAACTAGACATTTTCCAAACTCGCTCAGCCCCAGTTTGAACACGGATCCGCACTTGTTTTGGTGCAGATTTTGAAACGCAGTTTTACATTTTAACTTGTAATGGACAGAAGCCAAAAGCTGGTCTCAGATAAGAGCTGGCACTGAACCATAGAAATATAAAAAACACGGTGTAATAGAGCTAGTGCGCACACATATTCGACACCTTCTACTACGAAGTGCGCGGGACAAATCCTGAAAGTGCAGCTTTAAGTTCCCCGGGGGTGTCAAGCTAACTGGAAGCATTACTCTGTCTGAAGCTCTGTTACTCAAGCGATCCAATCCACTTTATTTATTAACAAAACAGTTTCCAAAGTGTTGGACAAAACAGATAAAACATTAACATTTAACTTCACTATTCCTTATTAACACAATAAAACTAGACAACTCAAATAAGAGCAAGAAAACCAATAAATGATAGAAAGATTTAAAAAAAACACTCGCACAGTGTTAAAATTAAAGGCCAGTAGGGTTGGGCGGTATCCAAATTTTGCTAACGTTAAACAGTCTCAGCATTTTCCCGGGGTATATGGTATTACTGTGACTGATTAAGAATTATTTTGTAGCTGCACCTAAACCAATCAGAAACAGAGTCGCAGCTTTATATTTGAAGATGAGGCACAAGTTCTGATCAAACCAAACTTTGCAGCGCGTTCGATCGCATCAGCATCAGAGCATGAGCTGTTTTTATCAGCGCTTAAACTGTATGCAAATGAGCTGTATGCAAATGAGCCATGAGGTTTGAAGTTTGGTTTGTGTAAAACGTAAACAAATGTGCCAAAGCTGCATTAAACACATTATTACTCAAAGTCTATAATGAGCGGAGCAGCGGAAATGTAGAGCGGTGGAGAGGACCAATCACAGCCCTTATTGTCTGCGTCGTTTTGCGGCGTCGTTATAAAGTTTGGGAGGGGCACGGCGGTCGAGACAAACACGTTTTGATGCAGAACCATAAATTGGACTTTACCGTCTCCTCTGTGAAAGTCTGACTTTGCCCTCGAGCGGGAACTTCCTCCTCTTCAGCCTCATCCCCTCTCGCCTCTCTTGGCTTCAATAAAACGTCTCCATCACAAACTTTTGGGCTCAGCGTCGCACACGAAGCGTCAGTCAGGTTTTTTTCTTCTTCCTCGCTGCGTGTGGATGGAAATCTCCGAGCGGAACCACGTTTGAAGAGGAGAGAGAGCAGAGGGAGGAAGTCCTGCTGTGGTTTTAGGTCCATATGCAGATTTTTTTAATGACGGTCATGAAACTGATACGGCTGCTACACTTTGATACCGTGGGATACTGGATTACTGCCCAACCCTAAAAGCCAGGGAATAAAAGTGGGTCATAACACTTCATTGTCAGACTTGATTTGAGTTATAACACCACCCGAGCAGAAAGAGCTGCTTTGTTTGGAACTACAACAGGTGAGGTGATTTGTGCGCTTTATAAACGAGTCCCTCACACATGAAGTCACAGTCACAAGCTAACATTAGCATTAGCGTTAGCCAACAGTTTTTCAATTAGCCACTCTGGCCGTTTGTTGAAAATCAAACTCCCCAAAAACAGGACCGTGAGCTCTCGGACTGATCACGGGCTCCTGAAAATGTGCTCTTTAAATCCAGTTTATATTTTGTTGTTTATATTGTTTGGATAATTTTCTCCCCGTGGTTTGAAAGCTCGATAAACTTCACTGTACTAGGGCTCAGGAGTGAGCCGAGACACGAGATTAGAACTACGAGAACGAGAAAAACCGAGATTTTGACATTCTTTATAATAAATAAATTGTAGTTATTTAGGCTGTAATAAATACATGGTGCGTTTCAGTTCCCAATTTTAGCCTCACCTTTTTGACTTTATTTTTGGTGTCACTGTAGCTCTGCTTTTTGGGACTACACTCAAAAAAGTAAGTCGCCAGTACCAGTATTTTTTCAATCCAAACGTAAAAACATGAGGAAAAAAATCTCAAGAGATCATTTTCAGCACAATCTTATAGCAATTTTGTGTCTCGAGATCTTGTCCTGTCATTATTATTTATAGACGAGCTCACATTTCAGTCCCATATTTCTGCTTGTGAAGACGTTTAAAATGTGTGAAGTCAAATCAATGTGTGCATCAAAATGAGAGCTCGATCTGTGTGGCTTTTCCCAATTCAGATACAGGTTTTTCGAACCCAAAATGGTCGATAAACTCTGCTGTAAGACCAGTTGGAATAATTTTCACCCCGTGATTTGAAAGTACAATAAACTCAATTACTCTATCCACTCTATTCTTATTTCTCCCGGCTCAATTTTGTCTCTTAAACGCTCCTAAACTCCTGTGGCGATTGAACAGAAATCCCATTCATGTCACTGGAAAATTTGGGAATTTGTATCTTAAATCTGACATAGTCTTTTCTAAAGATGTCCCGATTGAGATTTTTTGGCTTCTGATGCGATCCAATTTTTTTTAAGGAGTGCTCTTTCCGATACAGATCCGATATCTTTTTTATTGTTCTGGTAGCACCGTCTCTGTACTGTAGTGTCATGAAGGAAGTTCGTACCTTAGCTCCAAAAAGTCCATTAGACGACTAAAACCGTACCGATCTTACCTTCTTTGAAACGCCTCCTCCAGTGTTTGCTGCTGTGGCTCTGCCGTCTTGTAGATCTCAAACTCGTCTGGATGATTCTTTTATCAGTGGTGAATCAACTTGGTTGTGTTAAAGTGGCTCTGCTGGTTCCTCCAGGAGAAACTGTTTGCTTGCAGCGTTTGCGTCGCTGTTTGACTCTTGTTTTGTTGTAGTGAAAAGTCCCACACAGCGACATGGCAGCCGTAAAGTGCGTCGATGCTGCAGAAACTTGTGAAACTGGATCAGTCCAATCACCTGAATCCAATACTGTCCGATACTCATAAAAGAGCCGGATCTGGAGCTGATACCGGGACTGAATATCGGATCGGGACATCCCTAGTCTGTTCATTTGTGTAAAATGTTCAATGTTCATGCGCATCGACAAGTAACAACACTTCATCGATTCTCTGGAGGCTTTAAAACTGTTTTATCGTCCGTATTGAACTTATTTGCTGTAAACAAAATAATAGAACCGAAATAATGACGCCGGCGCACACGGGAACCTCCGGAATAATGTGAATATTAGGACTAGATACATAGTCGATAAATAGTCGAATCCAGTTCCCAGTTTTGGCCTCACCATTTTTGATTTACTTCACTATTTTCACTGTTGTTGTAGCAGTGTTTTTTGGGATTACAACTTCTCAAAAAATATAACTCAGCATCAGTACTTGACTCCATTTTCAATCCAAACATAAAAACAGCAAAAACAAGTTTCACGAGATCCTTTTCCTCGTGGTAATTTTGTCTCGCGAGATCTTGTCCCGCCCATAGAGATTCATCCCCAGATTAATCACAATTCAAAAGGACGTAATTGTCAAAAGCTGCAGTGTTTGAAGTGTCCTTTTTTCCTTCAAACAACCAAAAAAATCTTACTCTGCATAAAATCTGTGAACCCTGTAGATCAGATCTGCACGGACATGTTCTCCAGCGTGATTCATTCGTCACGTCAGATTTCAGTCTTTTTGTTGATTCTTCTGGAAAAAGTGAACTCTGAGCCGAATCTTTTTGTGTTTTTGTGTCTTTTTTTTAATGTTACGCTATTTTCTGATCTGATCTAATGTTATTTCCTCATCACAAACACACCTGGAGTTGTGTTTTGTTCTACCTTGTGATGTCATCTGGTAATATTGGAAGTGCTCCAATGTGTTTTCAAGCGTCATTCGCCTTTTAATAGAATTATTTGGATCATTTCAGCCGTGGAATTGCTGATCTCTACTTGAACTAAAGCTAAAAGGAGCTGCTCGCTTTAAAACTACTGCTTCATGACATCACGAGGTGGAACAGAGCATTTGGAGAGTCTGTCTTTGAGGAGGGAACAACGTTAGAGCAGAACTTAAAGTCTAGAGCTGCAACTATCGAATATTTTTGGAATCGAGTATTCTGTCGATTATATCATCGATTAATCGAGTAATCGGATAAATCACACTTTTTTGTTTTTATACAACTATATCAATAGTGTGTAACGCATAACATGAAAGGCCTCTTAAAATGAGCAAGCAATTGCTGTTATTCCTCACAAAAAAGGTTTTTATTTGAAGTCAACATTTTTTTAAACAAGTGTAAAACCTTTGGCTTATTGGCTTATAAGACAGGAGTTTTCTAAGTGACAACGTTAATCCTTTAACTAGCCTAATTAATAAGCTAAATATAGAACTAGCGAACACATAAGTGTTAAGTAACGCGTAAAAATATTTCCTTTCTCTGATATTGGAATTATTGATGCCAGCGGTTCTAGATTAAATCAGATTTTTGGTAAAAGTAGAACAACAAACTAGACGTTTCTGATATGGCAAACACCGAGTGTGTGTGTGTGTGTGTATACGTGAGGAAGGGAGCGATTTGAGTGAGATCATTTGCTCTCTTGCTGCTCATTATGCCTCGTTACTATCGACTCATAACACAGGTTACAAATAATTACAAATACTGTACATTCTAATAGGCGTTACTTTTCATTTCAGTTAGCAATCGTAAAAGTATATTACCTCGTAGATTCTCCGACTCCGACTCCGCTTAGAAAGCGGCGCTTAGTGAAGTACAGTTCACATGAGGATGCTTTCGCTTTAATTGCTGCAGCATTGAAGACGTACTGTTGTGGTACATCAGGTTGGCTTTGCCAGTGCACACTGGCAGCGGCCACATCATTATCTGCCATTTCCACACCGTGGAATAAATCGCGCCGCTTCAAATCTTTGAAATGTACGTCATTGATAACTGTCCGTGTGAAACAGTGATCCCAGACTGGCGCAGCAGTCTACAAAGGAGGAGTGATACGATAGCAGAGACACTTTAAAACACTTGACATTGGTGACATGACTTAACCGACGCCTCGAGGCACAGAATTTGCCCCGAAGATTTTTTGTAATCGAATTATCCGAGTTACTCGAGTAATCGTTTCAGCCCTATTAAAGTCACACAAGTCAGTTTTACGTAATAATTTTTGCTCTAATCAGGTGGCGAGTCCAAACATCACATCGGGCTGTGCTGGAGGCTTGAAAAAGAGCAAATATTGATTCTGTGCTGGGACATGACGCTGGGGGTGTTCTACATGTACGTCTGTGGTGGAATGTTCAGCCCAACTGTGCACACGTGAGGAAACGCTGTCAAATACGGTTTAAGATTATCAGAAAACTCGATGGATGTAAACGGCACATTTTCAGGAGCCTGTGATCCGTCCGTGGTCCTTTTTAAGAGTTTGATTATCAACAAAAAGGTGAGACGGGAAAACTGTTGGCTAATGCTAATGCTAGTTAGCGTGTGACTGTAATGTTCTCAGAGAGTGACAGAGCAGCTCACCTGTTGGAGTTCCAGCTGAATCTGTTCTTTATGGTCAGATGTTGCGTAAATGAAGCTCAGATTAAAGTGTGACCGAGCTCCAGACAGTGCAGAGCCTCCAGTTAGCAGCACAGCCCCAGGGAATGTTGATGTGATTCTGTATCAGACGATGTTTTGTTAAAATTCTGAAATAACGAATACATTTTAAAATGATGTTGCCATAGGTGAAGGGTTGTGCGTTGTATTTCCAGTGCATTCCACATATTTACCGTAACAGGATTTAACCCACTATGAGTTTGTTTTTTATTAATTATTCATTTGACCCAGTTTTACTTTCCTGTTTTATCATTTCTTTTATTATTTAAAAAGCTGTGGTTTTATTTACTCATTAACCTGACTGATAGATTTGTCTGTGACTGCAGCATAAGTGTGATACTGTGTGATGTAGATGTGTAGTGTAGTCGTGTGCTGTACTTGTGCGTTGTACTTGTGCGCTGTACTTGTGTGCTATAGTTGTGAGCTGCAGTTGTGTTGTGTAGTTGTGTGCTGTAGTTGTGTGCTGTAGTTGTGCGCTGTAGTTGTGAGCTGCAGTTGTGTGCTGTAGTTGTGTGCTGTAGTTGTGTGCTGTAGTTGTGTGCTGTAGTTGTGAGCTGCAGTTGTGTTGTGTAGTTGTGTGCTGTAGTTGTGAGCTGCAGTTGTGTTGTGTAGTTGTGAGCTGCAGTTGTGTTGTGTAGTTGTGTGCTGTAGTTGTGGTGCTGTAGTTGTGCGCTGTAGTTGTGTGCTATAGTTGTGAGCTGCAGTTGTGTTGTGTAGTTGTGTGCTATAGTTGTGAGCTGCAGTTGTGTTGTGTAGTTGTGAGCTGCAGTTGTGTTGTGTAGTTGTGAGCTGCAGTTGTGTTGTGTAGTTGTGAGCTGCAGTTGTGTGCTGTAGTTGTGAGCTGCAGTTGTGTTGTGTAGTTGTGTGCTATAGTTGTGAGCTGCAGTTGTGTTGTGTAGTTGTGTGCTGCAGTTGTGTTGTGTAGTTGTGTGCTGTAGTTGTGAGCTGCAGTTGTGTTGTGTAGTTGTGGCACTGTAGTTGTGCGCTGTAGTTGTGCGCTGTAGTTGTGTGCTGTAGTTCTGCGCTGTAGTTGTGCGCTGTAGTTGTGCGCTGTAGTTCTGTGCTGTAGTTGTGCACTGCACTTGTGTTGTGTAGTTGTGCTGTAATTATCATGACAGGTTATTCGGTATTGAAAATGTGTATATTTGACACCAATATTTATTTGTTTTTATTTAGTACATTTTAAACGCACAAAAACCGTCAGAGTGTTTTTCACTTGTATTTCAGATACAAGTGAAATACACAGGTTAAATAAATCAGGTTTGCAGTTTTTTATAGCAGAAAATGACAGCACTTTGGCAGCCTCTGCGTTTTACTCATTTCAAAGTGGTTGTTCTTGTCGCTCGGGTCGATACCGATGTCGATACTTTGGGTTTAAGTGTCTTCTGAGTTCTGATATCAACAGGCTCCAGTGCACAGCCTGAAAATATATTTTACTTTCTTTAAACACAAACAACATAAGGTAAAAAATGGACCAAATGTGTTTTGTCTTTTAACAAGGCTGCTCTGTAGTTAGGGTTAAGTTTAATATGTGACGTTTTGGCCCAATATTGTGCAGTGGGGTAAGGGTCTCACATTACGATATGGTCACGGTGCGATATTTATTGCGATATTGTGGGAAAGCTCACGATATTAGGATATTCTACATAATAACAAGACTGACATCATAAAATCAAATGCTTTGACCAGTCATTTGGTACAGCATTTATTGTCATTAGGGATGGAACGAAATCCAAATCTCTCTGTACAATATTTTCACCATAAACATCTCACTGTACCAGATTTATTGCAATATTTTGTTGTGTATCTGCTCCTTTTTCCTCTAAAAATGCTTCACAAGACTTAATCCAAAGAATGAAGATGTAAAAGTGCTTAGAACAGTTATTTCTTCATGTCGTCTGCACTGAAATGGAGCAAAGGATCATGGTCTATGTAGTTCCCTCTGTTTTTTTTTGTTGTTTTTTTTTAGCTATTTCTGCATCAGAACTGTTCATTTAAGAAAAGAGACTTGGGATTTGATATATTGTGATGCTCCACGATATTATTGTGAGACCTTTGACGATACGATATCACCAGATTTACGTCATTGTTGCGTCTCTATTGTGCAGTAACGATTTCAGATCCACTAAAATGTTCAATATCAGCGGCAATATCTGATACCAGTTTTGTATCGCTGCATCCCGACTTGTAGCTTTAATTCTTTTACGTTTTATTCATATTTGACGCCACTGTTTAGTTCTTCGTGTTGTCATCTGCGTCTATGAGCTCTGAATCTTTGTGCTCGGTTTTATCAAAATGGAGGGTTAATTGTATTTGTGCCTTGAGGTTGCGCTCAATCCCCCGCCGGCTCCATTGTCGTCGTCAAGGTTACAGCCGTGCAGTGTGGAACCTTCTCACAGTCAGACGTCTTCTCATGTCACCCGCCTGGAGGCTTCAGAGTATTGGACAAACACTTTATCTGTGTCCAATGTCCACCACATGTCAGTTTTTACATTTTTAACAGCGAAGGAACGATGGGCCATTTCTCCTCAGGTGCTTCTCAGATTTATAATCCAAGTTACGCAAAATAAACCTCTGAAAAGGCAGATTTCAGTTTAAAATGTACTAAATAAATAAATATTGGCGTCAAATATACACATTTTCAGTACCTGTTGTATAACCTGTCACAATAATTACTATATCCACTTATAGAACGATAATTTGGGGGGTTAGGGTACTTTTTCTCGCTATTTTTGTAATTTTTCTACATACTTAGACAAACTATTGATTCACAAGGGAATTATTTGGACACAGCAGCTCACACATCGCAATAAAATATAATAACAAAGAGCAAAAATATAAATGGTAATAATAAATGCTAAATAAGTAGCAAAAAAGAGCAATGGACACGTGAAATTTGAGTTTAGGACGGTTGAGTAAAACATTTTTATGACTCATGCAGTTGTTGTTACTATATTAAATGTTTTGAATATTTTTGGAGGGATAATTCTACTTTAGAGTTGCGTCCAGGGCATAAAAAGTTGTAATATAATTGTTTGTAGGCTATATTTTCTCCAGGAATATATATGCACTTCAAATATTGTTATTTTCTCACCATTTATGAGTGAAACTTAAGACCTCGTTCAGCGCACGGACGTCGCATGTGTATATGTATTGTTCAAACTCATTCCAAACTCTAAATGTGGATTTCTGTGGAATTATCAGTCTTATAAACTGTCGTACTCCTGACATCTGCTCTTTGCACCGGTCTGTCTTCAGTAAGATGGAAGAAAATCAAAGCAAAAATCGAGATCGATCAGTGTGAGGGGAGAAGTTGTGATCCTTTTTTTTCCCCATATCGCCACAGGCCGATGTCAAATACTTTTCTTCATGCTATTATTCTATCCGGATTCACAGTATGGCTTTTTTAAGTTTTATGTATTTAAAAGGGACAATGCATATTCATGAACATAAACTTGTAAATACGCCAGAATTAGCCCGAAACCTTTACATGTATAGTCCTGCAGGCCAGAGAGATCGAAGCAAAGTATGACAACCACACTAGGGTTGGACGATATCCAAATTCTGACACCGTTAAACCTTTTCAGCATTTTCCCGGGGTTTACAGTATTACCGAGACTAATTAAGAATTATTTTGTAGCTGCACCTAAACCCTTCAGAAACAGAGTCGCAGCTTTATATTTGAAGATGAGGCCCAAGTTCTGATCAAACCAAACTTTGCAGCGCGTTCGATCGCATCAGCATCAGCGCACGAGATGTTTTTATCAGCGCTTATACTGTATGCAAATGAGCCATTCGCTTTGAAGTTTGGTTTGTGTAAAACGTAAACAAATGTGCCAAAGCTGCATTAAACACTTTATTACTCAAAGTCTATAATGAGCGGAGCAGCGGAAATGTAGAGCGGTGGAGAGGACCTTATTGTCTGCGTCGTTAGAAAGTTTTTTGCGTCGAGACAAACACGTTTTGATGCAGAACCATAAATTGGGCTTTACCGTCTCCTCCGTGAAAGTTTGACTTCGCCCTCGAGCGGGAACTTTCTCCTCTTCAGCGCCTCGTCCCCTCTCGACTCTCGGCGTTCGATAAAACGTCTCCATCACAAACTTTTGGGCTCAACGTCGCACACGAAGCGTCAGTCAGGTTTTTTCTTCTTCCTCGCTGCGTGTGGATGGAAATCTCCGAGCGGAACCACGTTTGAAGAGGAGAGAGAGCGGAGGGAGAAAGTCCTGCTGTGGTTTTAGGTCCTTATGCAGATTTTTTTAATGACAGTGATGAAACTGACACCGCTGATACTTTTTGATACCGCAGATTACCGGATTACTGTATTACTGCCCAACCCTAAACTTCACACAATAGACAAACTGTCAATGACGATTCACAGGTAAACCATGATAACGGACGTATTTTTGAACTATAAAACCACCTGTGATTTAGTAAAAGAAGTCCACGTTTAAGTGCATCTCTAAACCACGACTTGTGCAAAGTGAATATGAAACACATCTATTTTAATAAAAACACTGAATATGTTAAGTGTATCGCATAAATACAGCGTTCCTGCAAGTCTTAAAAGCGTTGAATTTATGAATTTGAAAAGAATACCTTAAAAAACTTGGAAAAAGTCTTGAATTTTTATGACCGGATCATAGAATTTGTGCAGTACGTAACTTCTCCATATCGCATTTCTCCTCAGAAGTTTAATTTGTCAAACAGCATTATCTGGTTAAATAACGTTGCTTAAATAAATAGAGGTGGAACCAATAATCGAGAACGCAACACAGTCTTGAGTTAAAATCCTCCAAACACGTCACTGAAGATCCCACAAGAAACAAGCTCAGCAGAAGAGTAAAAAAAGACAATCTGAGCAGAACACAAAGTTTGATTAAAGCCGTTAATGTTGTTTTTTAACGTTGGTTGTGGTCATTTTTCAATCCATCAGAATTTTGGTTTTCTTTGGCGGTAAATCTGTGAAATAGGCCGTGAAATAGGTATTGAGCTTTAAAAAGACCTGAATTTAACTTGAAAAGCGTGTAAATAACACAGTTAGTGTGGTCACAATATCCAAATGATTCTAGTGAAAACGTGTGGAACAGAGTGTTTTCAGATAAAAAATAAAAAAAGATATTAATGTTTTCTCTGATTGCGGATCCAGTGTTTGGTGCCTTCGTCTGATGGAGCTGAAATGAACTGCTCTTTTCTTCTGTTTTCTGGGGACAAACTCAAGGCCGTGTGCTCGACTGGAACGGCTTTTGTCCGTTTGCTCTCATTTTGTCTGTTGTTGTGTGTGTGTTTGTGTGTTATTGTGGTTGTGTGTGTGGAGGAGGTGAGGTCAGGAAGAGCCTCTTGACTCCTGGAAAAGCAGGGCCCAAGTCAAAAGCTGCAGCTGAGACTCTGAATGGGCGAGCGAGGAGAAAGAGGTCCCACCCTGTGATGTCATCTGGTGCTCACGCAGGAGTTCTTGCTCTTTAGAGTCGTGTGTACGTTTAGAAAGTTTAGTGCCAGCAGCTGTTTCACCGGGGTTTTAGCGTTGGTGGTTTTGTCGATGGTTTCGGAGGTGCGCATCTGAACTGTTTTTGAAATCAAGACTTTCCGGCACCATTTTCCATTTAGTTTTTTGATTTACCAGCATTTTTATTTATTTAAAACAAAGACAGTGCACAGAAAACATTAGACTTAGAGAAAAGATGCTCTGTGCCAGATTTAGCTGCGAGCTCTTTTCTGTCTGCGGTACAAAATTTATGAAGAAAACGATTAACATTAAGAAACTTGAACTGGAAAACTCCAATGAGGGATTACACCAGCTCTGTTTCAGTGGCGCTGTACTAGAGATGTCCTGCTACAGAACCACAAGAAACAAGCTCAGCAGAACAAAACAAAGAAAATCTGAGCTGAACACAGTTTAATTAAAGCTGTTACTGTTGTTTTTTTAATGTTGGTTTTACGTTACCGAGTGACACATTTCATGCTGGACTTTTCAGTCATTCAGTCATTTTTCAGTCAGTATCGATCCGATACCGCTGCCGGTGTTTGCTGCTGTTGCACTTGTAAATTTCAATTCTGTTTGTTTGCAGCGATTGCGTCGCTGTTTGACTCTCGTTTTGTTGTAGTGAAAAGTCCCACACAGCGACACGGCGGCGTTTTGATTTACGGCTGCAGTAAAGTGCATCATGGGAAACTAGATTGGTTTGATCACGTGACTGAGTCCAATACGGTCTGATACTCATAAAAGAGCCGGATCGGGAGCATCCCCACACTGTACTTGAGTACACGACCTTTAAGTATTTGTAATAAAAAATAAGTTTTATCTCTTTATTGTGGAGGTGTCAGTTTAGTTTTTTTTGACAATGAAACAAACACTAGCCTCAGAATTCACACTAAAGTCTAATTTGAGGTCTGTAGATTAAAAAAATGAAAATGTGGAAGTATTTGAACAGTAAAGTAACAGTAAAGCTTAAAAATCTGGATATCGCCTTCATCAGTGTATTAAATGTGTCTAATGTAAAATACATGTGTTTTTAAACCAGTGTAACGCATGTGTCTGTGCCTAAACCCTCTGACTTTAACTTTCCACCTAAATCTCTGTGTTCCTCTTCTCATTAGCAGCAACAAATCGCATGCTTCCTCATGATTGGACAATAAAAACATTGACCACTGCTGCAGCTTGTTCAATAAGTACTGAGGAAAGACAAAGTTCACTAAAAGCACATGTACCATCCTGGACTTTTGAAGTGTGGTACAAAACCGTGTCTGATTGTGAATGTTTGTCTTTAGCAGATGGTGGGAAAGATGGGCGGAGAAGGCCTTCCTCACATGAACAACTCCTCTTCCTCTGTGGAGCAGTCTCTGTACTACGGCGGCCAGAAACGCGAGGACACAGGTACTCAATACTACAACACATACACAGAAACAGATGCACACAAAGACACACAGACAGACACGCAGCAGCAGGTGGCACTTTACTGTCAGGCCACGGTATCAAAGCAGAAAAAAAACAGAACAAGTTCATCTGAAACCGTTTGCAGTCGTCCAAACTTGTTCCTCACTTACCTTCTGCATTCAGAGCGTCCTGATTATTCACCACCGTGAGTTCATAAGAGCTTTTCACAACTCTCAGAGCCAGAGTTTTATCGCGTAGGTAAAGCTGACGGAAACCAGCAGACAGTGTTTTCTAATAGAGACGTCCCGATCAAGATTTTTTGGCATCCGATTCGTGCTCTTTCCGATCCGATCCCTCTGCCAGTGTTTGCTGCTGTTGCGCTTGTAAATCTCAAACTCGTCCGGATGATTCTTTTGTAAGTGACGAATCAAATTGGTGGTGTTAAAGTGGCTCTGCTGGTTCCTCCGGGAGAAACTGTTTGTTTGCAGCGATTGCGTCGCTGTTTGACTCTAGGTTTGTTGTACAGTCGTCCTTCAATATAACCCGGTTCACCTTTCGCCAATTTAATTTAATAGCAATTTTGCCAGCTTTTTTTTACCGTGTATGAATGTGCATTGTGTTCTGCGTCCTGATTGGCTGAGGGAGAACCTGCGAATTGTGTTCTGTGTAATTGAAGGTGCATGTCTGTTTAGAAGAATAAAAAACGCCACCAACAACAACTCCTATAACTATGTTTTTCAGCCCCGCGCTCCTCAGTTTAGATCACGGCTGATTTGCACAGAGCAATTCCCCTCCCTGCTCTCTCTCCTCGCTCATATCGTGGAGGGGTTTTACAGTTTTTACAGGGTTTTTCTACTTTGCGGATTTCGCCTATCGCAGGTTATTTTTAGAAGGTAACGAGGGAGCCCTGGAGTGAAAAGTCCCACACGGACATGGCGGTGTTTGATTTACGGCTGCCGTAAAGTGCCTCGATGCTGCAAAAACATGTGAAACTGAATCCGATACTCATAAAAGAGCCAGATCAGGAGCCGATACAATACTGAATATTGGATCGGGACATCCCCCTATTTTCTAATGAGATGTATAGGGCCAATGATTTTCCACGATCGCGGAAAACGGACGGAAAACGCAGAATCGTCAGCGTGAAGCGGAATCATTCATTTTTAATTTCTTTATTTTTACACAAAAACCAACTTGAATTCTTTTAAAATATTTGGAAAAAAAACAACAACTTAAAACTGATAATCCATGTGTAGCAGATGTCTTTTTCCGGTTTTGGTGTACGTATAGATGGCGGGGAAATGTGGGATTGTTATTTTTTAATCACTGTAAAGCGCTTTGTGTTGCCTTTTTGTGTGAAACGCGCTCTATAAATAAAGTTTGATTGATTGATTGATGCGTACGCTGCGTGGACCGCGCTTCCTTCTGTGCGCCTCTAAACCAGAACTAACACCAGGACTAAAACCAGGACTAAACCATGTCTAAATCTAATCTGTAGGGAATACATTTTAAAAGTCGCCTTCCCAACACCAACATAATTATCAAGTGTGTCACAATGAAACAGAAATGAAATGGAATTAAAATTTCTGAAGCGGAAAATGTCAGTTTTTGAAGCGGAAAATCACTGGCCCTAGACGTGGACATATTAACGTGCGGCTTGTATAATATCTGTGCAGGGGAAGGACACGTTTTTCTTAGATACATAAATCTGGTGCATTTGTGATTCACGTCTCAAGATTGTAGTTTGTGATGATGCTGTTTTGTGTGATTCCAGGGAACCAGCTGGGAGCCATGAGCCATCAGAGGTACGGGCCCCTCTATTGATCCTAACTGTGCATGAACCTGTGTGTGGACATGTTTATGGAGGGGACCGTGGGGCCCCGGCACTCGCTCTGTGTCCCACCGCACAGTCCCCCCTCACATATTGATCTCATCTACATGTCGTTGGGGTGAGAATGATTCTGATGTGCTGTGTGTTTCAGAGTGGTCACAGAGGACTACAAGGTCCCAGACAAAATGGTGGGATTCAGTAAGTATGCGTTTGTACTTTTACTCTGTACAGTAGAGCGTTCACTTACGGAGCAAAGGGCCACAGATATAGGACAGTGAAAGAGGGATTCAGAAGGTTGTGTTTCATGTAGGTTTGACTGAGCCTCCACAACTTTAAAATGGAAAAGTAGTAAAAGTACTTTGGGTTATTTGGTCACCAGTGATTCTGAGCGCTGCACAGGTCCATAAGCCCAACGTTTTCCAGTGTTTTCAGTCTCTCAGTTAGGTTAATCTATAATAGTGATTATTCAGGTCACAGTGGGCTCTGTTCATGCTTGCATCACAAACCAGGAAGACGTTTGGAAACCTGCGCTCTAACTTCCGGTGTAGTTCCCGACTCTGGACTCGAGCGACTGTGATCAAACCCATTGAAGTAAATGTGATGTTGGTAAAATGAAGCCTGCAGACATATGTGCGGTTTGGAATCATCTAGAATATGGCGCCCTCATCTCTTCTAATCACATGTACCCAGAGCTCTTGGAGTCGTGCGTCAGCGGGGAAATGAGGAAAACTGGGGTACGGTTGGAATTATTGATGAGCCGAACATAACGGGGATAACTACGATGACATGGAGATGAAGAAAACTCAGACATTTTCCAATTTTTCCTACATTTTGTCAGACTTACAAGAGCTTGCTGGAAGTTGTCATTGCATGTTTCCAAACGTCTTCCTGGTTTGTGACGTGTGCATGAATATTAGGGATGTAACAATACCTGAAATATGGTGATATCGTATCGCCAAAGGTCTCACAATAATATCATGGACCATCACAATATATCGAATCCCAAGTCTCTTTGCTTAAATGAATAGTTCTGATGCAGAAATAGCTAAAAAAAAAAAAAAAAAACGGGAACTACATAGACCATGATCCATTTCAGTGCAGTGCAGATGAAGAAATAACTGTTCTAAGCACTTTTACATCTTCATTCTTTGGATTAAGTCTTGTGAAGCATTTTTACAGGAAAAAGTAGCATATTCACAGTTTTGTGCCTCCACAAAATATTGCAATAAATATGGTACGTTAGATGTATATGGTGAAAATATTGTATATATTTTAAATATTTTAATTTATGTTATTGCTGCATCTTTTGAATGAGGAAATTCGCAAATCGTACAATCCTTTTCCTTAAATCTGTAAATACACATTGCTGAGAACTAGAGGTGGGTGATATGTCGATATTTAAAATATATCAAGATATTTTTTAAACTCGATATGGATTTTGACATATTGTATCTATGGATATAATGCTCCTTTAGTCCGACAGAAGGTGACCACACCAGGGTGAGAAAGCTGTTTAGTTTAGCTGTTTGTTTGGAAACGTTCAGTTGATCTGTGCAGTGGATTGTGGGATACCTCAGATCTGTGCAGTGGATTGTGGGATACCTCAGATCTGTGCAGTGGATTGTGGGATACCTCAGATCTGTGCAGTGGATTGTGGGATACCTCAGATCTGTGCAGTGGATTCCTCGGCTAAAAGAGCTCAAGGATCTGGTGATCGTGTGGTTCGCAGAGTTGATGCAAACATGAGCTTGAGTTTAGGTGTTTTATTTTTGAATGAAACGAAATTGAAAATATGAAATTGTTCCTACATGAGCTGCCTATTTGCACTTCAATAAAAAAAGAACTTGTGGAATTTGGCATAGCTGTTTTTGCAGTAGTTTTGGGGGTTATTTTTCCTGTACAGATATCTGGATATATATCGTATATCGAGATTTTTTTGCTCCATATCGCCCATATCGTCCTAAGACCTGCAGATGGAACCAGGGCCTCTGTGGTGATTACGTGTGTGCAAAGACCCTCATGTGTAATGGTCTGTGTGTAACTCTGTGTGTGTGTTTGCAGTCATCGGTCGAGGAGGGGAGCAGATCACCAGAATCCAGCTGGAGTCGGGCTGTAAAATCCAGATCGCAGCAGGTCACAGACACACACTGTTGTATTTATATTTGTTTATATGTCCATGTGAGACCAGGGTAACACCTCCTCTTCCTCCTCCTCTTCTTCTTCTTCTTCTTCTTCTCCTGTCGTGCTGCAGACAGTGGAGGTCTGATGGAGCGGCCATGTTCTCTCACTGGGACCCCCGAGAGCATCGAGTGAGTCAGCAGCTACATTTAAAGTCTACAGTTTCATGTTTTTCTAGTACCTGTGGTCAATATTTCTTAGTTTTACATCAGCTAAGTCGCAGTTTGTTGATGAAAAGTAAAAATGGGAAGCTGATTTGTCCCATATGTGCGTTTCTCAGACAGGCGAAGCGTTTGCTGGTTCAGATCGTGGATCGCTGCAGAAATGGCCCCGGGTTCCACTCAGACCCTGACGGAGCCGCCTCAGTGCAGGAGATGCTCATCCCGGCCAGTAAAGTGGGACTGGTGATCGGACGAGGAGGCGACACCATCAAACAGCTACAGGTGACACAGGGACACTGGGAACAGGTGGCTACGATAGAGGTGTGAAAAAGGGATCATATTTCAGTTGTTTTAGTGATGTAAAAATTCCCTGTAAATCTTCAGCTGATTATAAAACTTAGGTTTGACTCTGTTGGATTTTAAATTGGGCTTGTTTAGGCAAAATTTACTGTTGTTTTGCCTATTTACGTCATATTTAAAGACAGTAGGTCAGCCTGATGTCATTTTTGTATGACATTCTAGCCTGTAAGCAAAGTAAACTACCGCTATTACACTTTAGCGGTAAATGCGTCTTGTGCTTGGTAAGTAATCATATGCTAAATGCCGATAATTCACATCTCTATTCACAGCTACAGTTGGCCAGTATTAGAGAAAACATGTTTATGTGTGGTAGTTTACGGCAGCAAATCACTAACCAAGGAGAAAGAACGGCTCTGGGGGGGGCGTTCAGGAGCAGTACGGAGTCACAGACAAACTACTCTTCTGATAAATACTGATGTGGAGTCACATATTTGGACATTTTTCTGTCTGTAAATTTGATTAAATGGACAAAATAAAGACAGTCTAAGCTTTATGATGAGGTATAACCTGCCCATGATTTAAGCCGATATGTCTCCAAGTGCCCATATCAGCCAACCAAAAATATTGCTGGAGCCCTGAACTATATTAATGGTAGAAGGCCTGCAAAATGTAGAGTTGTGAAAGTAGAATGTTGAATACATTATCAGTATTATAAATGGTTATATTGGAGGCAAAGTGCACTGAATCTTTTTTCCATGGCCACGGTTCTTCTGTCCAATCATCTCGTCTGGATGTTTTAACCTCACTTCAGCTAAACCGATCCAGGTCCCCCTCAGGTCCCTTTCAGACCCCTCAGGTCCCCCTCAGACCCCTCAGCTTCCCCTTCAGACCCCTCAGGTTCCCCCTCAGGTTCCCCCTCAGGTTCCCCATCAGGTCTCCCCTCAGGTTCCCCCTCAGGTTCCCCATCAGGTCTCCCCTCAGGTTCCCCCTCAGGTCCCCCCTCAGGTTCCCCTCAGACCCCTCAGGTCCCCCTCAGATCCTCAGAGCAGTACAGGTCAGTTCACTGTAGACTCTGGAGACCCACAGGTCACTCTGATCTGCTCCAAAGTGACCAGTGTAAATGAGGCTGATGTTCTTGTGCTTCAGGAAAGAGCCGGAGTGAAGATGATGATGATCCAGGACGGCCCAATGCCGACAGGAGCAGACAAACCCCTCAGGATCTCAGGGGACCCGTACAAAGTTCAGGTAAAAACAAGAGCTACAATTTAATAAAGTCATTGCCATAGTGATTTAAAGAATCATTTAAAGTAAAAAAAAAATGTTCTACTGTGAATGGGAAAATGGTTTTAGCTGTATGTCCCTGTATGTCCCTGTATGTCCCTGTATGTCCCTGTATGTCCCTGTATGTCCCTGTATGTCCCTGTATGTCCCTGTATGTCCCTGTATGTCCCCGTATGTCCCTGTATGTGTCCTGGTTGGTTTGTCCGTTGAATGTCTGTTTGTGTTTTTGCAGGCAGCCCGGGAGCTGGTTCTGGAGGTGATCCGGGAGAAGGACGGAGACTTCAGAAGAAACGACTATGGGGCTCGACTCGGAGGAACTTCTGTGGATGTAAGGTTCAGATCCCGAACTAATGATGCTCCAAAAACATTTACGTCACACAACAGGTTTAGTTCAACTGGACATATCGTCTAAACGGCCTGGACCTCTGTTCTTTCCATGTGTTTGAGCACAAATCTCTTTGCCCCAGTACAGATATGTTTTATAAGCAGCTTGAGGTCAAAATAAGACGGTTCCTGATTATCGGACAGTTCTCTCTTTCCTTCTCTCTTTCCCTCTCTTCCTTCTCTCTTCCTTCTCTCTTCCTTCTCTCTTCCTTCTCTCTTCCTTCTCTCTTCCTTCTCTTCCTTCTCTTCCTTCTATCGTTCCTTCTCTTTCCTTGTCTTTCCTTGTGTCCTTCCTTGTCTTTCCTTCTCTTTACTTGTCTTTCCTTCTCTCTTTTCTTCCTTCCTTTGTTCCTTCTCTCCTTCCTTCTCTTTCCTTCTCTTTTTCCCTTTCTCTTTCCTTCTCTCCTTCCTTCTCTCTTTCCTTCTCTTCCATTCTCTCTTTCCTTCTCTTTCTTCTCTTTCCTTCTCTCCTTCCTTCTTTTCCTTCTCTCCTTCCTTCTCTTTCCTTCTTCCTTCACCTCCTTCTCTTTCCTTGTCTCTTTCCTTCCTTCACTTCCTTCTCTCTTTCCTTGTCTTTTCCTTCTCTCTTTCCTTCTCTCTTTCCTTCTCTTTCCTTCTCGTCCTGTGTTTTTGTGACGTCTTCAGGCATCTGCGGTGTGAATCTGACGTTAACACGTTGTTCTGACGCAGGTGCAGGGCGTTGGGTTCAGAAGTTAAAAAGCTGAACTTTTGGTGTCTAAAGATTCAAGGTTGTTTATTTGTCATATGCAGGTTCAACACAAGGTCGACAGAGCAATGAAATGATCAGGATGAGAAAACCCCTTTGACTTGCTGAGAGATTCAAGAAATACTAACAGCTGCAATAAATAGTACTGTTAAAAAAGTGTTTGCAAATACAAGAGAAATAAGTAAACAATGTAGTAAAAATTGGTAAAATTGCTTCACATGTCTTCCATATTGCACAGATTTATTATTATTGCCCAGATAATAGTGACAGTGTGGTGGTGACACACAGGAAACATTCATTTAGTGCAGTCTGAGGCCCCAACCAATCAGGGACGACTATCCAGTGATGTAGCGACGTTATTATCTGGAAGAAGGAAGAGAAAGACCCGGGAACCGCAAACACCAGAACAAGAAACTCCACACTGTGTCATTAGAGGAGCATAAATGGATAGACGCCACAACCGCCATCCAAGTGTTTTCTTGCGTTCGTCCACAGCCTCCAAGATGCGCAGCTTGAGAATTCTCCAGCTGTACATCTCTAACTGTCCCCGTGTACATCTATAACATTGGCCGTGTCTCAGTTCTTTCCTCACTTCCTTCTCCTCGATTCCTCTCCTCGATCATCCATTTTCCTGCTGTCAATTAATGCGTTGTATTAACCATTGTCCCAAAGAAAACCACAGAGTGAAGGCGTAAACCTGAGGACGGCTTCAGGAGCAGCCGCCAGAGAAAAGAATCAAACTTTATCGGTCTCAGCGAGGAGTTTAGATCCTCGCTCCTCCCTGTGTCTCCTCTGTGGGCGGGACTTCCTCACCCATTTCCCACAGAACCAAGGAGAAGGAGTTGAGGAAAGAGAAATGTGACGCGGCCCATCTGCGTACATCTGTAACCTCCTCTCTCTCTCTGCGTAGGTGCCTGTGCCGCGCTTCGCTGTGGGGATCGTGATTGGACGGAACGGAGAGATGATCAAGAAAATCCAGAACGACGCCGGGGTCAGAATCCAGTTCAAAGCAGGTACTGGACCGAGCACGGGTCCCACCGCCGCGACGGGGACAGAGGAGACGAAGTTTAACGTGAGTTTTGTTTCCAGACGATGGCATCAGTCCCGAGCGTGTGGCTATGGTCATGGGGCAGATGGACCGCTGTCAGCACGCCATCCACATGATCAACGAGCTCATCCAGACTGCACAGGTGAACAAAACACACACACACTGGGCCATATCCAGATTTTGATACCTTTAAACCTTCTCAGCATGTTACCAGGGTATACGGTGTTACTGCGACTAATTAACCAAACTTCACCAGTGCGTATCTCCCTCCATTTAATGATCTGGGACACGCCAAGACAAGAAAAGTGCAGAAGAGGCAGATTCAGAATAAAAAGTAAAAGGCGACAGTCCACGGCGTGTGATATTTCCCACTGCAGCATGTTGTATCTGACAGACCTGCGCTCTCGGCACTCGGAGAAGTTACCGTCTCCTCCGTGAAAGTCTGACTTCGCCCTCGGGAACTTTCTCCTCTTCAGCGCCTCGTCCCCTCTTGACTCTCGGCTTCAATAAAACGTCTCCATCACAAACTTTTGGGCTCAACATCACACACGAAGCGTCAGTCAGGTTTTTTCTTCTTCCTCACTGCGTGTGGATGGAAATCTCAGAGCGAAATGGTGTTTGAAGAGGAGAGAGAGCGGAGGGGAGAAAGTCCCACCTGTGCCCCGTGTCTGACTGTGGTGGATCTGGCCTGACGCAGGGTTGTAGCTACGTCAACATTTGCGTCTCTCCCCTAAAGCCAAAATTCTCCTAATATTATATTTGGTCCTTATGCACTGCAGATTTTTTTTAATGACAATGATGAAACTGATTTTGTCGCTACATTTTTGATCCCTTGGTATACAGTATTACCGTATTACCACCCATAGCATCTTTAACCAACGAGCTCATCCAGACTGCACAGGTGAACAAAACAAACGCAGCCACAGTATCTACTACATTTCTTAGTTTTGCTTGGTTTATTTTTCACTGTTTATGATGAAAGTTGATGTTTGCCAGCCCAACTCACAGTAACACTGAGAACAAATATTGGATACATCCATGACTGCAGTTTAAGGCACTTTCATCTGGCAGTTTCTCTAGGCTGTTTTTATCTCAGCTTCTGGCCTCAGTGTCAGTTCAGACCGGAGGGTCAGGGCCTCCAGTTTTCATGTAAAGTCTATGTGGATGCGCGACTGCTTTACTGCATTTTTGCGGCGCGTCTTCAGGCGTCAGCGTGGCGCAAATCTGGCGTCGAGGCGGCACGTCTTGAGTGTTCAGGCGTCTGTGTCAGAAGTTGAAAAAGCTGAACTTTTGCAGTCGGATGTACCGTGTACACCAGTCAGGGACGAATATCCAGTGACGTAGTGATTATATTTGGAAGAAGAAAGAGAGACCGGAGGACTGGAGATCGGACCTCCGCGGTCCGGACCTCACCCACAGCCCCAGCCTCTGCTGATGTGTTTTCTGTAATAATTACACTAAAGTTACTGTCTTGACTGGGAAAACACTCACAGACCACAGCTGATGTCCTGGATGCGTGTCAGGTATTTTGCTGCAGTTTGTCCACGGCATCCAAGGTGCGTGTCAGGGGTGTCTGAATTAAGATGCAAAAGCGTCCAAATAGGAGCGTCCAGGGCATTTTTGGACGCTCCAGTGTGAACGCCCCATTAGAACTCATGTTGTATGTTTTCTTAAAAAATAAAATCAAAACTGTACCTGCAAACTTTTAAACCCGAGGCTGAACTCACAAAATTCCCAAAATTCTACATAGAAGCTGCCATTACTCGAAATCTGGTGGTTTATCCAAAGATCAGGTCAGCATTTGGTGAGAAATTCTTCTTTCATGTTTATCGGGAAGCTAAGAATGCATCTCCCCAAAGAAGAACACTTGGACTTTTATTACTATTTATTTAGATGATTGAAAGTGAAGTACACAGTTTCAGTTCTTCATGTGTTCGTACGGAAATTGACAGTAAACTTTTGGAATTGAATTGAATCTGTTCTGAGCTTGGCCAGATGCTTTAGAAGGTCCTCAGGGTCGGCCCCAGAGAAAACCAGAGACTTTAAATACTGCACAGGATCAGCTGCTACAAGCTCCTCCACTATAGACATTATCCCAAGAGAATGACACCTCCTCCTCTTCCACCTCCTCTTCCATCTCCTCCTGCTCCTTCTCCTCCTCTTCCTCCTCCTCCTCTTCCTCCTCCTCCTCTCTGATCTCTTGTCCTCATCTGCAGGAGCGCGACGGCTTCAGCTCTTCTCTCCGGGGACGGGTTCGGAGTCGTGGGGACTGGCCCATCGGTTCCCCCGGGCCCCTGCAGGAAGTGACCTACACCATCCCGGCCGACAAGTGCGGCCTGGTCATCGGCAAAGGTAAAACCACACACACAAACGCACACATCCTGAGACGTCTCCTGGTTGTTTCTATGGTTATGTCATTGCCTGGAATGTCCCGCAGTGTGACATTAAACAGCTCTACTTTACATTTATTCAAACACAGGTGGTTTTAGAGGTGAAAGTTTATGATTTGGCCCTTGAATTTTGTTAAAAATAAAATGACACATGAAAATTGCAACAGCTTTATTTATTTTATAAATGAGTTATTTAGATTAGTCGACTAATCGAAAAATTAGTTGAGAGATTAGTTATTAGAAAATTAGTCGTAAGTGGCAGCACTAAATTTATATTTTGCCGTAAGTGGAATTGTAAACACAATCTTGCTGTTCATTTGCTGCTTTTCTTTCTTGAAATTCTGTCATTGCTTAATAATATTAGACATTATAAATACTTTTACTTCAGCCTAAACCTTTGCAGTCGTGATCTGTGTGTTGGAGTCTCTGTTTTGTTTTGTTTTTGTTTTATAGTGTTGTAAAATGACCAAATAAACTACCTCAACTACTACTAATTACAGTTCATACCCCATAGTAGTGTAATACCGCCTTTTTATTTGTACTTTTTCCAAATACTTTTATTAGGAACACTGACAGAAAATATACAATGAAATACAGTTTATACATCCCCTTTTTTCCCTCCAAATGCACAGGCACAATGTGATAAAAATGCACAAAATACAAGCACTTAAACACTTAAATATTATGATATATACGTGTCCCAGCCCATCTCAGCTCGTCATTTAAACCACACACACAGCACCAATTAAATCTTACATTTTCCAAATTACAGAAGTCACAACAGGGAGGTACTGACACATTCAGATATTTGCGAATTAGAAAAATAAGAAATAAAGCGTTGCCATACCTTCGAAAATCTATCTGTACATCCCCCCAATGTGTATTTAATTTTTTCAAGTTTTAAAAATAACACCATATCTTTGAGCCATAGCGAAAAAGGACATTTGTCAGTTTTCCAGTGTAATTGCAACATACGTTTCACAATTAAAGTAAACGCTGTAATATCCCTTGGCGTAGTAATCCGAGCCATTGAGGAGTCAGTGAAAAAACTCATTTCTCTGCTGTTTTTGAGCGTAAATGTGGGTTTTCCTTGGAGAGGGCGTCCCCGGCTCTTGTACAGGTGCAGGTTAAAGCGGCAGGAGCAGCTGGACCCTGCGCAGCCCTGTATCTGTAATGCTGAGGTCACACGCGAGGAGCCGAAGGTCGCAAACCGACGGCCCCTTCATTAGAGCACAATGGGCCCAGGGTCACACAGGAACCCGGGCTGCAGCCATTTAGCGAACTCAAACCCCCCGCCCCGAGCTACAGGTTGAGGAGGAGCGGCACGTGGCAGGACGGGGGGCACCTCTGTTCACCCCCATCGTCGTCGGGGTTGCACATTTTGATGTAATTTCTAAGGACTACAAATCTGTTGTAGTCCAATTCATTTCTATAGCACATTTTATAAACCGTTTCCAAAGTGCTGCACAGATAAATCAACACAACAAAAGACCCCAAATCAGAAATAAAACGTGTTAAAATTAGGGGCGTGCATTGCCATTAATCTGGCGATAATCTGGAAAGAGTCAAATAAGACAATTATATAAATGTAAATGTACAAGGCAAAATAAAATAGAAAAATAAGTAACCAAATATAAAATCTCATCTTAATAACTTCAGGACACAGGGTTATCTGCTACATAAGGGTGAGTTTTTGTACAGTTGTAGGGAGTATTATCTGTTACATAAGGGTGAGTTATACAGTTGTAGGGAGTATTATCTGTTACATAAGGGTGAGTTATACAGTTGTAGGGAGTATTATCTGCTACATAAGGGTGAGTTATACAATTGTAGGGAGTATTATCTGCTACATAAGGGTGAGTTGTACAGTTGTAGGGAGTATTATCTGTTACATAAGGGTGAGTTGATGTACATATTATCCTCTAAAATACAATTCATCAACAAAAAAACCTTTAAGACAAATGTCATTAGTCAAACTTAACACACCCACACAATTATAATGTCATAACCTCCTCAAAAACAGACCTGGAGTTGTTTTGTTTCATTCACACACGTCTCCAAAGCTCAAAACGCAATGGAGCACTTCCTGTATTATCACGTGACCTCAGAGTGTGGTTTTTTTTTTTTTCCAGTTTGAGAGAAGAACTCGGCCTAAATCTGCAGGGTTTGTGTGTTGAAAATGTGTGACGGTCAATGACGTATAAGGATTTTCAACAGGCAAATTTTACTGTTTTTCTGTTGAACTTGTTCAAATATTTCCAGTGTCAAGAGCATAAATCTGCATTTAACATTTATATGAAGTATTTTTAGTGTAAAATGTCATGTGGTGCGACCGAGAATAACCTTAAAATAGTTTTATTTTATAAAACATGGTTGGGATATTAATGTAAGTTGTGAGTAATATGAAGTGTATAGAAACAAACTGTTGTGTTTCTTTAGATTTTTAATGCATATTGATATTTTCTTTTGCTGCTTGTGTTTAATGAACAAACTACTGCCCTGTAAAATGCATCAAATGAAGAAAAATGCCTAAAGAACCGTTCACCCAAGTCGACTTTGTCTGTTATTAAACTCCAGCCATAGAATTCCTGCTGTTATTAGTCGCACCACATGACATTTTAACACTTTAAATACAAAAAACATGCAGAATAACTCAAGATTTTTGAACAAAATGATTTGGTTCCACGGAGGTCGGAGGTACTATAGAAATGTGGGGAATTATTATGAAATTTGAACCTTTTTAACTGAGGAAACTGCAGTTGGACAGCGTCACGTCATTGACCCGTGAATGAAACAAAAAAAAACACAACTCCAGGTGCGTTTCGTGATGAGGAAACCGCATTAGAACAGATCCAAAACTTCTTAAAGCGCTCAGATCAATGGTTCCAGCTCAACAGGGGGCAGCACTGCACTTCCCGGCTCTTTTATTTCGCCAAAATGTGCCGCCGTCTCCATCGCCCGACCACAATGAGGCTTTTTCTCCGGTTTAGTCCTCATTTTGGATTAGACTCCGAGACCTTGATCAGCCTGGCTTTGCTTCATTTGTCTACGCGCTTTGAGTCTTTCTGTACCCTTGTTTACCCCGGCTTAAGTCCTTGTTTGTTTTCTTTTGCCTTCACTCCGCCTCCCAGATTACGCACGAATGTGATGTTAATATTTTGGACGCGGCCCCTTCTTCCGATCGCCACAATGGAGCCTCTTTAAACGCCCCACAAAGAACAGTCGCCGCTAACAGCCCCGGCCCATATGGTGTCTGCCGGCTCTCCCCCTCTCCAGCGCTTTTATCGCCACGGCCCGCTCCCTCTTGACGTCTCTTTCACTGGTGCTCTTATTGTGGCGGGGCGACCCTCTTGACCTCGCGCTGATGGCTTCTCAAGAGGCTTTTATTCTCTCGCTCTCAGCCACCAACCACTTCCTGCGCGCACAGTCTTTAGGCCAGACAGGAATCCGAGCGAGAGACGAGCGCACGACTGAATGGGACCGGCAGCGAGAGGGAAATATTTCGTTTGTACAGAGTAGGATGTGTCTGTGAGGAGTTAGACTGGTGCAGAGCAGGAGGAGGACAGGGAGTATACGGTGCAGAGGAAGAATAGAGCTTTTCTCAGGCTATCTTATAATATAGCCTACTCTCTGGCTTCGTTCAGACTGTACCCTGAAGTGACCCAAATCTGATTTTTTTTTCGCCCTTATGCGTCCTGTATCTGATCTTTGAATGAACGTCTGAACGACACAGATCCGATTTTTTTCAAATGCGACTCAGACCACTTGGATCTGTGCTCCTAAAACACATATCGAGGGACACGTGTATCGAATCGTGAGACAATTATCGAACAATTTGATATTATATTGAATATCGTTGCATCTAGAGGCATAACAGTAACGTAAATTTGGTGATATCGTATTGTCAAAGGTCTCACAATAATATCGTGGAGCGTCACAATATATCGAATCCCAAGTCTCTTTGCTTAAATGAACAGTTCTGATGCAGAAATAGTTTTAAAAAAAAGAGGGAACTACATAGACCATGATCCTTTGCTCCGTTTCAGTGAAGATGACATGAAGAAATAACTGTTCTAAGCACTTTTACATCTTCATTCTTTGGATTAAGTCTTGTGAAGCATTTTTAGAGGAAAAAGGAGCAGATTCACACAAAATATTGCAATAAATCTGGTCCAGTGAGATGTTTATGGTGAAAATATCGTACAGAGAGATTTG
Organism: Odontamblyopus rebecca; assembly: GCA_030686955.1. Taxonomy (NCBI): domain Eukaryota; kingdom Metazoa; phylum Chordata; class Actinopteri; order Gobiiformes; family Gobiidae; genus Odontamblyopus; species Odontamblyopus rebecca. The sequence goes on from CM060661.1 coordinate 37,400,797, forward strand.
GTTTTCGTTCCGTCCCTAATGACAATAAATGTTGTACCAAATGACTGGTCAAAGCATTTTAGAGTCAGTCTTGTTATTATAAGATAAGATATCCTTTATTTGTCCCACAATGGGGAAATTTCAGTGTTGCAACGCACAGTAAAGAGAACAGCAAGAAACAGTAGCAGCAATAGAGTACAGTTAAGTTAAAAATAGACAAACACTATAAGGATCTAAAAAGATAAGGATTATAAAACTATGTATCATATAAATTGGTATCTTAAGACAATATATACAATAAATTGCAATCTAAAAACTATATATACAATAAATTACTATCTTACATTATTGCACAGGGTCCCAGTATTGCACAGGCAGCAGAGTTAGCAGTGTTCATTGTAAAGTCTGACAGCAGCAGGAAGGAAAGACCTGCGGAACTTCTCCTTCACACAGCGAGGGTGGATCAGTCTGTCACTGAAGCTGCTCTCCAGAGCAGACAGGGCCCTGAAGAGGGTGAGACTCCAGGTCCAGCATAGAAGTGAATCTGGCCAGAACCCTTCTGTCCCCCACCTCCTGCACCGAATCCAAGGCACAGCCCAGGACAGAGCTGGACTTCCTGATGACTTTGTCCAGTCTCCTCTTGTCCCTCTCTGTGATGCAGCAGCATATCATAACATCGTGAGTTTTCCACGATATCGCAATAAATATCGTACAGTGACAATATAGTTTCGTGAGACTCGGATATCGTTACACCCCTAGTTGCATCTCGAGTGAGTTTATGGTACGTCGTTTTGGCTGATAAAGGTACATTTTAGGCATGTTATGTTTAATAGCACAATAAACCGATTAAATTATTTATTTAGAATGAGGGTCCCGGGTCTGTTGACTGTTTTCGGGGTTTCTACTCCCAACCTAAGAGTGTGGGAACCCTTGGCCCATGAAGTTGTTTTGTTGTGAGAGCAGAAGATGCAGAGGAGAGGTTCAGACGGAGCAGAGAATTCCTGATTTCACTATTTCTTTGCACAGTATATATCCCAGCCCTGGTGTTTTCATTTCTTCAGTCTCTTTCTTTTGTGCACCTGCTGACGTGTCTGTGGTCGTTTGTAGGTGGGGAGACCATAAAGAGCATAAACCAGCAGTCAGGAGCCCACGTGGAGCTGCAGAGGAACCCGCCGCCCTCCACCGACCCCAGCACCAGAGTGTTCACCATCAGAGGCACGGCGCAGCAGATGGAGGTCGCCCGTCAGCTCATCGACGACAAGATCGGGGTCCGTGCCTCGCTTCACCGACACAAACGCACATGAAACAGACGGGAGCTTTACCTCTGACCTGGGCTCTAAACTTTACTCCTTCTGATTTGTGTTCGATACTGATACCAATCCGATACCTCATAGTGTGAAGAAGCCCACTACAGCTACTAAATTTTAAACTTCTAGAGCAAAAAATCTACAAGAATAAACGTGATTTTGAGGACTGCAGTGTTGGTCAAATGTTTAATGATCCTGATGAGGAGTTGCTCTGATTTAAAGCTGAACTCCGGCACGTTTGAAGCTAAAGTCTGTTGCTACAGGTGCTGGAATACTGTCAGAGCAAATACTTTATAAGCAGCCTTACACTTCCCTCTGTTGATTTCCCACTGCACAGGCCAAAGCCGATGTCGTTTCTAATTCCATTTATTTACAAGCGAATTATATTTTTTTTAAAACACAAAAAAATACATTTCCAAACCATTTTCTTTCAACAACTTTCAGTTTCTCTTCTTCACCGTCAGTAGTCGATTCTCACTTGTTGCTTTTTCGCTGGAGTCGACGATTGAGTCTTTTGGGCTTTGGCCTGTGCAGTGGGAAATCAACAGAGGGAAGTGTGAGGTGCTTATAAAGTTTTCTGACATTTCCAGACACTAATGAGGCAGAGCGTTTTGTTTGTTAGACTCGTGCCTGTTGTAAGATGGGTTAAAGTGGTGTTAAGCTTGTTCACTGTGAAGCAAATTGAAGTTCAGAACTTGCCCCCATCACTACACTAGTTTGTTGCCTTGACAGACTCACTGCCACAGTGAGATCTCCACCGAGGAAACACTGATCTGTGCCGTTTTTTGGCTTCTGACAGAATTCAACCACCTCTAGCAACGGACTTTAGCTTCAAACGTGCCGGAGTTCAACTTTAAGCAGTTTCACTTTTCCATTTGCCTCTTTCTACCACAGCGTGACTAAAAGACGCTCATCCTCGGTGCACATGGATAATTCTGCAGAGTAAACAAAGTTTGTGTTAGCGCTGGTATCGTTCTGCTTTAGTTATGTTACAAAGTTCAGCGTTCCTACCAAAGGCTAAATGCTGGAGCCAAAGAGGAAACACAAATGTCTTTTCTGTGATTATTCTCATATTTTAGGTGTTTATGGACCCTCCACGTCTTCTAAAACCAGTATCAGTATCAGAACAACCCTGCACCTCGTAACACTGTTGGCCGGGTTCAAACTCGGGACAGATAAATATAAAACCTCCTCGACCGTTGTCATTATCCGTAATTTTCTAAACTCATGTCTGTGATTCCTCTGCAGGGCTCAGGGATCATGAGTAACGGAGGTTTTGGCTTCAGCCCCTTCACCCAGGGCCCGGCCACGCACCAGAAGTGAGTCCACAGCATCCACATGCTTCACACTTCGCAGTATTAGTAACAGTATTTGCAGCAGTAGTAACAGTATTTGCAGTATTAGTAACAGTATTTGCAGCAGTAGTAACAGTATTTGCAGCAGTAGTAACAGTATTTGCAGCAGTAGTAACAGTATTTGCAGTAGTATTAACAGTATTTGCAGCAGTAGTAACAGTATTTGCAGCAGTAGTAACAGTATTTGCAGTAGTATTAACAGTATTTGCAGCAGTAGTAACAGTATTTGCAGCAGTAGTAACAGTATTTGCAGCAGTAGTAACAGTATTTGCAGCAGTAGTAACAGTATTTGCAGCAGTAGTAACAGTATTTGCAGCAGTAGTAACAGTATTTGCAGCAGTAGTAACAGTATTTGCAGCAGTAGTAACAGTATTTGCAGTAGTATTAACAGTATTTGCAGCAGTAGTAACAGTATTTGCAGCAGTAGTAACAGTATTTGCAGTAGTAGTAACAGTATTTGCAGCAGTAGTAACAGTATTTGCAGCAGTAGTAACAGTATTTGCAGTAGTAGTAACAGTATTTGCAGTAGTATTAACAGTATTTGCAGCAGTATTAACAGTATTTGCAGCAGTAGTAACAGTATTTGCAGTAGTATTAACAGTATTTGCAGCAGTAGTAACAGTATTTGCAGCAGTAGTAACAGTATTTGCAGCAGTAGTAACAGTATTTGCAGTAGTAGTAACAGTACCTCTCTGTGTTCTCAGCTGTGGCAGTGGACAGACCTTCCTGACTGGCGTTTGGGGAAACACTTATCAGACCTGGCAGAACCCTCCACAGCAGGATCCAGGTACGAGGCTCCGCCCCCTTCCTCGAGCTGAGGCCGAACTCACCTGTGGCCAGCGCTCGGCCCCTCCTTTTCCCTCCGAATGTTCAGTGCCAAAGAAAAACAGGAAATAATCACTTTGGCGTCATGCTAATGCTAACAACAGCACTGGTCCGTCCACACATTATCACTGTTGTGTCCCTTGGCAAGACACCAGACGCCCCAGTGCCCTCGTGTGTGTTGTGTGTAATGGTGGTTTGTGTGTAACGGTGGTTTGTGTGTGTTGTGTGTAACGGTGGTTTGTGTGTGTTGTGTGTAACGGTGGTTTGTGTGTGTTGTGTGTAACGGTGGGTTTGTGTGTGTTGTGTGTAACGGGGGTTTGTGTGTGTTGTGTGTAACGGGGGTTTGTGTGTGTTGTGTGTAACGGGGGTTTGTGTGTGTTGTGTGTAACGGTGGTTTGTGTGTGTTGTGTGTAACGGTGGTGTGTGTGTGTTGTGTGTAATGGTGGTTTGTGTGTAACGGTGGTTTGTGTGTGTTGTGTGTAACGGTGGTTTGTGTGTGTTGTGTGTAACGGTGGGTTTGTGTGTGTTGTGTGTAACGGTGGTGTGTGTGTGTTGTGTGTAACGGTGGTTTGTGTGTGTTGTGTGTAACGGTGGTGTGTGTGTGTTGTGTGTAACGGTGGTTTGTGTGTAGGTCAGCAGAGCCAGCCTCAGAGCCTGATGACAGACTACAGTAAGGCCTGGGAGGACTACTACAAGAAACAGAGTGAGCACAACCTCGCTTCACCGCGCTCAGGCCGAGTCCCAATGTCCACACGAGTCCCACTGAGTCCCAGTGTCCACCCGAGTGTCCACCCGAGTCCCACTGTCCACCTGAATGTCCACACGAGTCCCACTGAGTCCCACTGTCCACCCGAGTGTCCACACGAGTCCCACTGAGTCCCACTGTCCACCCGAGTGTCCACCCGAGTGTCCACCCGAGTCCCACTGAGTCCCAACGTCCACCCGAGTGTCCACACGAGTCCCACTGTCCACCCGAGTGTCCACACGAGTCCCACTGAGTCCCAACGTCCACCCGAGTGTCCACACGAGTCCCACTGTCCACCCGAGTGTCCACACGAGTCCCACTGAGTCCCAACGTCCACCCGAGTGTCCACATGAGTCCCACTGAGTCCCAACGTCCACCCGAGTGTCCACACGAGTCCCACTGTCCACCCGAGTGTCCACACGAGTCCCACTGTCCACCCGAGTGTCCACACGAGTCCCACTGAGTCCCACTGTCCACCCGAGTGTCCACCCGAGTCCCACTGTCCACCCGAGTCCATTGTGTTGCCATATTTTCAGTTTTTCAGTTGAAAAAAAATTAAAATATATTTTTCAGTTGAAAATATCATCCAGAAATATTTGTAATTCAGTTTTTCAACACTGACTAATAATAATCATACGAGTTTTGGTCACGCTGGATTTCACGTAAACAGACTGAATTATTTGCTTTTTGTCTAAAATATGGAAATGATGATGTAGACTAGGGCTGGGCGATATGGACCAAAAATATATTTCGACATATTTAGCTATATCTCGATATACGATATATATCTCGATATCTTTACAGGAACAATACAGCCCCCCCCAAACTACAGCAAAAACAAAAAAACAAATTTTATCTCATAAATATTCATTTAGTACTGCACTGAAACACTCTGTGGCCATTTTTGGACCCTCACCCATAGTTTGAGAACCTCTTCTTTAAGAGAACTTCCACTGGCACTTTACACAAAACTGCTTCGAGGTGAATAAACTGTGCAGGATTTTTAAACCTGTATTTTCAAATTCCTAACTGGAGTTACATTCTCTTGTTTTAAAGTGGTCTTTAGCCTCTGCACATTTACCAAATCAAACGCACATTGTGACAAATGGATTTATTTGGCATTTGGCACAGGCTGCAGAGAGAAGCTCCGCACGCTCCCGCACACCGGGATGAGTTTATTGGCAACAGCAGCGGCCTTATTGAAAAATGACCGCACTCAGTATTCAGACCTAGAGTCCATGACAAGACCGAGTCCAAATGCGCTCGAGTCCGAGACAAGACCAAGACAAAGCCCTCGCTCTGGCAGAGAAGGAAGTCCAGTGGCACAGGGGTGTCTACTGAGAGGTGGGGCAGGTGTGGGTCCTGCTGCAGGGCGCTCCTCGTTTAAGGGGGCGTGGGTGTGTGTTGAAGCGGAGTTTGTTCGTATCAGTGATATCGGCCACACGCGGAGCTCGTATGTTGGAGTTGTGCGCGGTCGGAGGTGTCATGTGGTTGCGCTCGCGCTGGGAAACGTGCATTTAGAAAGTTTAACTCGTCATGTTACGTCTGTGCGCAGTTCTCCTTATTGTGGCTGCAGAAGCACTCGCACAGATGCGCCTGTTTGTTTTCCACGTTCGCACGATGAAATATTTACTCGCAAGTGCAATGGGCGCATTGTAGAGCCCTGGTCCTAGTCCTGGTTTAGTCCGCGAATGAACCCCGAGCAGGGCACAAAAGCAGGAGGCGGAGGCGAGCGTGGCACAGAGAAGGCGAGACAAGCGAAGCGGCGAAAGCAGAAGTAAACGTAAGCATTATATCGATGTCAGAATTCATATCGAGTTTCAAAAATATCTCTATATATTTTAAATATCGAGATATCGCCCACCCCTAATGTAGACTAACACCAGAACGGTTTATTTCGTCGTGTTTTACTCAGAATCAGGATCCTCGGCTCCATAAATCTGCTTCGTTGAGTCGTGTTGTGTCCACTTAAACTCCTGTCGCTGAACGCCGCTGTTTTCCCGAAGTTCCCAGTGCATCCTCGTCTATATTGACTCTCGTGATCGCCGGTTCCCATGACTTTTTCAGTTTTCCACGACATTTTAACCAACCGGACACTCGGACGCCCCTGAAAACGGCATCAGCCTAAACGGTGCTTTAAGGAGGAACAGTGTGGACATTCGGACACGGCCTCAGTTTTTCTGAATCTGTAAAGTGAATAAGAATATATAAGAATTCCAGCGGCTTTTCCACTGGAATTTAACAGTTTTATCTGAGCTACAAACGTTTTTTTATTCATTAGTGTCGCCGTTTCTGCTTAAAGTGAAACTAAAACACCTGAACTCCTCCCACAACCTCAGAGAACTGAAAAACTGAGCACTGCCTGGAGGATTAAAGGGGAGAGTGAGGGGGACAAGGGACTAAAGAGAGAGTGAGGGGGACTAAAGGGGGGAGTCATGGGGGCACGGGGACTAAAAGACAGAGTGTGGAAGGATTAAAAGGGTCTGGAAGACTAAAGGGGAGAGTCATGGGGACTAAAAGAGAGAAGAAGGGGGACAAGAGGCCTGGGAAACTAAAAGGGAGAGTGAGGAGGTCAAGGGACTAAAGGGGAGAGTGAGGGGGACTAAAGGGGAGAGTGAGGGGGACAAAGTGTCTGGGGACTAGATTGAAAATGTGAGGAGGGACAATAGGTCATGGGGACTAAAGGGGAGAATGAGGGGGACAAGGGACTAAAGGGCAGAGTAAGGGGGCACGGGGTCTGGGGGACTAAAGGGGAGAGTGAGGGGGACTAAAGGGGTCTGGGACAGCGCACTCTCAGGTTTTGACTGTTTTCGAACACAAATCTGCTCATGTATCTAAGCTTTGCACTAAAATTGCAAACAGAAAGTGTGTGAACATTAGACGGTTCTTTATTATTAAACACCGTGTACAGTTGAGGAGCAAACCCGTATCTTCGGTGTTTTAGTTCCACTTTAAACTCTCGGCTCTTGAGCTGAAGTGACTTGTCGCGTTTTGCTGTGGCTCGTGTGATTCGCTGGAGTTTGAACTGTGCCGTTTTCCCTCCAGGCCAGTCGTCTCAGCAGAGTTCGGTGCCAGATTACACCGCAGCATTAGCAGAATATTACAGACAGCAGCCGTACCTGTGGAACCCCGCCCAGATACAGGTGAGTGCAGCGGGGGCAGGTGAGGGCAGCAGGGACAGGAGCAGCTGAGCAGGGGGCAGGTACAGGTGAGCAGGGGCAGGTACAGATGGGTAGGTACAGGTGAGCAGGGGCAGGTACAGATGGGTAGGTACAGGTGAGCAGGGGGCAGGTACAGATGGGTAGGTACGTGTGTGCAGGGGAAAGATATAGGTACGCAGGTGGGGTAGATACAGATACAGGTGAGTGCGCCAGGGGCAGGTGAGTGGGGGATAGATACAGATGCAGGGGGCAGGTATATATCCAAGTGGGCAGGGGGCAGATATAAACCCAGGTGAGCAGGGGGCAGATATAGGTACAAGTCAGCAGGGGGCAGATACAGATACAGGTGAGCAGGGGGCAGATACAGGTGAGCAGGGGGCAGATACAGATACAGGTGAGCAAGGGGCAGATACAGATACAGGTGAGCAAGGGGCAGATACAGGTACAAGTCAGCAGGGGGCAGATATAAACCCAGGTGAGCAGGGGGCAGATGTAGATCCATAGGTACAGGTGAGCAGGGGGCAGATATAAACCCAGGTGAGCTGGGGGCAGATACAGGTACAGGTGAGCAGGGGGCAGATACATGAGGCCAGGTCCGTGTAGAAACATAAATACTAAATACCCCAAAGATCTTATAATATAAACTAAATAGTCGTAGATTATTTCCCCAACAGAAAAGTTCAGGTTCAGATCAGATTTTACCCCGAAAACCGTTTTCCCCAGACCCTCCTGACCTCCGTGTTTGTCTCCTCAGGATCACTAGAGACCCCCTGACGGCTCGGATCGGCGTTCCCTAACCACGCTCTGCCGCTTCCTCCTTCCTTTTGTAGACAGAAAAATTACGGAGAATTAACTCAAACAAATCACAAACTCTTTTCTTTTCTTTTTTTTTTTTTTAACCTGAAATTTTGTTGGGGCAGATGTTTTTGGACTAGGCTGCGGTCTCCCCTCACGGCGTAGACCTCGATATTTCATTTTTTTTTTTTTTTTTTTTTTATCAAACTTGAAAAATGTATCAGTGTGGCTTTGAACAAACGAATATATATGATGATGATAATAATAATAATCTCTATTTTGTGCATTTTCCGATAACACAAACGGTAAATAGGGCTTAGCAGTCTTGAGTCACGAATCAGAATATTATTTTGATAATGTTATAAACGCATGCGACAGACTGTGTTATTTTTTATTCTAGAGATGTTTTATCAGCGAAGGTCTATGCCGTTGTCAGTCTTTTGTACTAAAAAAAAAAAAATCTTTGGGTTTATTTTCGGATTTTGAATTTTACAAGTCGTCATCTTGGAGGTGCAATGATGTTTTTTTGAGTTTGACGATATCTACTAGTTCTTATTCCTGTATCTTTATTAGTGATTTTTAGTTTTTATGAGAAATGTATATTGCATTGCCGAAAACAAAGCTGTATCTCTCTGTGGTCGAACCTGATATTTTTGGATTTTTGAATTTTCCGCCATAATTTTACAGAAAGAGACGATAAAAAAAAAACGGCGGGGAAATCTATGACTATTTTCTTACACAGTGCAACGTTATATTATTCTGTTATTATAAATGTGAGGTTTTCTACTTTGTCGATTGTTTGTAGAAGTTAACAATGAAGTTGTCAGTTGTCTATGTTTTAGCGATGCCGGCGCGTTAGCTCGATGCTAAAGCTAAGCGCCGTTTCAAGTGTTGTTCAGAGCTGTGCGGAGGGTGAATGCTTTCAAGTAAATGGTTGTTAGCGAAACGGTGCCTGTTTAAATGCATTTGTGTGTTTTGAGTGTTGGCGAAGCAGCGTTGGCGCTTGCGCGGCGTTAAATTACGGGATTTCTGTTGGGACTTTTGTTGAAATGTGCGGTAGAGAAGTTATCCCGGCTCTCACCTTGTCTTTTCGTTTTTATAGCTGTATTTTTTGAGTGTTTTATCTGAGCTTGTGCGTTTTCTGCTTCGAATTTAGGCTTTGTTCGCGTTTGCCCTTGAATTAAACTTGTGTAAATCGCAGTTTTAGTGTTGGAGTGACCAGACGTCCCCATAGACCCTTTTAGTGTTCGTAAACAGTGATGACGTAGACTCGGTTTGCGCATTTTGGCAACAGAAGTACGGCAGAACTCGGCAGCTTTGTGAAAATATTATCGTCAAAAGATCGCGAATATTTCCTTAACAAGACTTTGACAAACGGTGTCCGACTGCCAGATCCTCGTGAGTAAAACTTTAAAACTTTAGTCCGCCGGCAAAATATCGATTCTGACAAACACACACAAAACAACCAGACATTTTGGCGCTGGAAATGGTTTTATCTCCGTCGTCTTCTGTCCGTGTTCAGTCTGAATGAATCAGGATGAACAGGGAACAATTCCACTTCCGTTACCAAATTTATTATAATCACTTCCGCTTTAAAAGGGTCTATTTACCCGGGACAGTCCCAGTTTTGAGCCCCGTGTCTCCTGTCCCAGCAGATTTATCCAAAACCATCGATTTGTCCCAGTTTTATCCAAGAAACGCCCTTAGTTTTGGAGAATTTGATTCCTGCTACAGTTAAAAGAACCATAACTCGTCATTTGTTTCGGTAAAATACAGAAAAGCTGCTAAAAAAACGACCAAAACACAAAGAAAATGTGACAATACGGACTCAGTTTTCCTTAATTCCGCACTCGTTTCACAGTTTTATCACCACCAACCACAAAAAAATGGGAATGTCCCACTTTTTTACTTTGAAAATCCCGTCACCATAGTAATCACAGCTTTTCCGTTTGTTTTCCACTGTCACAAACTCTGATTCCCTGACGCAAAACGACAAAACGAGACAGATCTGTCAAAATTCCCGAGGGCGCCGACGTCTCTGCCGCACGGAAACGCGTCGCGCTCCTTTCGCAATTCCTTCCTCCGTGTAACAAATCGCGCTTTCCTCTCGTCGTATTCTTAAACTGCATAATTTATGCTCGTCCCACCCGAAATCCCGCGCGTTTTCCCGCCGCGTCCGAGCATTTTCGCCGCGTTTCGCAAAAAAATGTAAAGTCTGGGTATATTTTTCACGTCGGGCTAACGGCTGCTGAACTGTGAGTTAGCTCCTTTAGCTTTTTTGAGAATTTTTCACACTGTTGCTCGATCTTGTACAAAAATTTGCAAAAGCGCGTGTGGGATGTTGATGTATTACTGCGACTTTATTGTGACAAAGGTATATTTTCTTGGTGAATCATTTTTATCTGTTTAGTAAATAATTTGAATATTGTTGACCTTGCAGCCTTCGCCGCTGTTCCGTTCGACCACAGAGAGAGGGCGCTGTAATGTCGATGGGTTGTTCTTTTTTTTTTTCTTTTTTTTTCTGAATATCTCCGTGTATGTGTGCAGATGATAATAATAATAAGAGGTTCTCCTGTACAGGGCTCTATATTTAAATCCATTGCGTTTTTGTTTGTGTTTCCACTCTGGCGGGTGCTGCGTAGTTAAAAAAATGTACCTTTATTTTAAAAAGAAATTGTTAAATTGGAATGTTGTCGATCGAAACTGTGTTAATCATTCAAGACTGCTAGGCTAAACCATCTGTCTCCTGTCTGTCCTCAAACGCCTCCGGGAAAACGAGCCGCCGCCGCCGCGCCAACGAACCGACGACTTCGCCACTTCGCTCGGGTTTTCGTTCCGTCGTTTGAGGTTTTGTAGGTTTTGGATCCGTGTGTCGTTTGTTTTCGATATAAAACCAAGAATGTTTGGCTCCAAAACCAAAATGAAAGAACGAAAAAAAATATTTTTTTTTTAGTTTTTGATTTTGTGTTTAAATGAAGAATGGGGAAAAAACGGATAAAAAATGTTTCCCGAATCCAAATTCCTGGTCCTGAAATCTAGACCTGAACCAGGACTAAACCAGGTCTAAACCAGGTCTAAGCCAGGACTAAACTAGGTCTAAACCAGGTCTAAACAGACCTTTTTTTTTTTTTCATTTTGGTTTTGGAGACAAATAATGAAGAGTTTTTTCGTTTTCTTATTTTTGGTTTTATTTTGGAAAACAAATTCACGAACGACACGGATGGTTTTGTTCGAAAGGGAAGTCACGACAAACTCTCCACAGGGGCTTTTTTTTTTTATATCTGTGTTTTTTCCTCATGATTTAAGCCATCAGAGTCTTTCTTAAAAGCGACTCCAGTGCATTTCGTAGCATCTTCGTCGACCAGAAGCAAAGTCCCGCCTCCGTTTCCTCATTTAGTGTTTTCCAGAATTGATTATTCGTCTGTTTACATATTTTTACCACTTATTTTGCATTATGAAAACTATTCATGTAGATTTTTACGATGTTTTGTGAAGTCTGTGGTCGGAATCCGCGACGAAAGCTCCAAATAAGCTCCAGCTGTGACTCCGCGTACGTCACTCATGAAAATACTTTGTAAAAATTGTAGAATGTTTAATTTTACTGTCTGTTAAAGCTGCCAATGTATGACTCTTATCTTTGCAACCAAATATTTTTATTAATGTACTCTCTACTATGACATTTCTTTGTTAAATCCGTAAATTAATATTATATTTAGTTTAATTTATTTTGCATTTAAAGTGTGTGATAAACCAGGTTGGACTTTGCTTCGTTTTCGTAACTGTATAAAATCGTGGTTTAGCGGTAGCATATCTGTTAGCATTAGCGTCGTTAGCGTCGTTAGCGTCGTTAGCGCGGCGGCGGGTTCCTCTCGAGGCGCTACTTTCGGGGCTTCTCTCCCCGTTTAATGTCATTCTAATGATTTGGGTAATTGTCGGCGGAGGCGTTTTGGCTGCGCTCCGCTCCAGGACGCTCCCCTCTGTGAAAATGAACTTTTTGTTTTGTTTTTTCTAACGTGGAGCAGAAAAAGCAGGTTTTTGTAGATTGACACAGGTGGGATTGTGTGTGAGGCCGACGGGCGATGGAGGATTAACACCAGGGCTAATAAAGCTCTTCTTTCTGAGTAACTCGCTCTGCTCTTCATTCTTTTCCAAACAAAACTTTCACTTATTAACAGTTTAGCGACACATCTGACGACATTTCTGATCTCAGACGGACCTGGAGCTGCGCAGAAACACAGGTTAGTAAAAATCCACAGCAGCTGCTCCTCAAGGACGAGGCTCAAAAGCAAAAACGTGACCAAGTAAAGATGACCAAGGAAAAACTTGGCGTGATAAAGTGTAAAACGCACTCTGTTCCACCCTGTGATGTCGTGTGAACAGCTCGTTTCACCTTTAGTTCAGTCAAGATCGTCACAGTTACGTCACAAACCCAGAAGATGTTTGGAAACCTGTGATGATGACTTCCTCTGGGCTCAGTTTGACAGTCTGGCTGTTTTAACATTTAAACACGAAGCTGGATCATCTCTGAAGTCGCCCCATCAAACTCAAACTTGCACAAAAACTATGTCAGTTGTTTGTGCTGCAAAAAGTTTCGTTTGTGCGATTCTGGTTCTTAAGATATTTGCAGTTTTATTTTCAGCCAATGATGCCGTCCAGCCCCTCAAAATGTGAAATAGAGCTCAAAACAGGCAGAAAATTGGAGAAAAGGTTTGTTGCTGAGCGGAAATGACGTCCTATAATTACTGCAGAAATAATTAATCATTTCAGAAATAAACTAATGAAAAAAAAAAATGAAAATTGTCTCAGCACAAACAAAATACAAATGTTTTCTATAATTTTCTTCCTGTTTTGAGGCTGTTTCACATTCTGAGGTTCTGGACGACGTCATCGGCCCAAAATTAAATTGCAAATATCTTAAGAACCAGAATCGCACAAACCAACCTTTTTGCAGCACAAATGATGGACTCCATTTTGGGCGTTTTCGAGCATTTTGAAGCTTCCTGTGGGACTGACCCCAATTTGACCTGTAAAAGAATCGTTCATTTCTCCAAAAGTAAAGCAGCACAAACAAAACTTTTTGCTGCACAAACGACTGACAGTTTTTGTGTAGGTTTGAGTTTGGTGGGGCGACTTCACGCAGGTTGCTGTATTGAAGATATCTCCACTCAGTTTTGCCAAGTCAAAAGGAAAATGTCAGAAACCCGCAACGATATTCTTCCTATCCATAATTGTCGTTTTAGATTTCCACAGCGACGTTCTTCTCAGGGCAAATGACTTCACATTTCCTCCATGAAGTCGCCCCATCAAACGCAAACCTGCACAAAAACTATGTCAGTCGTTTGTGCTGCAAAAAGTTTTGTTCGTGCGATTCTGGTTCTTCAGATATTTGCAGTTTTATTTTGGGCCGATGACGTCGTCCAGAACCTCAGAATGTGAAACAGCCTCAAAACAGGAAGAAAATTATACATAACGTTTGTGTTTTGTGCTGTGACAATTTTAATTTGTGTGAGTTTATTTCTAAAATTATTGTTATTTCTGTGGTAATTATAGGACGTCATTTCCGCTCAACTGATGGCAACAAACTCCACAAAACTAGTGGCGATAAACGATCTGAGACTGCGGAAAAGTCTGTTTCAGTCTTTAGTCATTCGCTTTTGATTCATATTTTACATAACACAGACTTTTCCACAGCCTCAGATCGTTTGTGTAGGTTTGCGTTTGATGTGGGCCAACTTCACGCAGGTTTTCACATTTGCCTTTCATTTGTTTGGGTTCCATAATTACACCGTAAGTTGGAGAGATCTGCGACTGAAAACTAGAAATCTGTAATTCTGCTTTGAGATTCTACGGTTTTGATTCTGACTCAAGTTCAAGATCTTTAATTCACCCCAGTTGAAGATCTCGACACGCTCCTGTTCTGGTGTCTTAAGTTTTGACGAGGCCCTTTGTGGTCAAACCTCCTTCGCAAACCCGGATCCCGTCAGGTCTCAAGAGGCTCAGCAGGACTTGGATCTGAGACGCTGGACCTGCAGGAGCCACAGGGGGGCGCCAGTCACAAAACACTGTCACTGTGTCCTTAGGCAAGACACAGCTGAGGGGAGAAGAAGAGAAAGAAGAAAATGGACAGTTACAAATAATTAGATCGAATAAAAGACGCAGGACGACACGACTCACACGGTGTAAAAGTGGCTCTTTCACAGGTTTAACACTCGGCAGATTCAGGCTGAGCTCTTCTCTTTAAAACAGAAAACACTGTTCCACCTTGTGATGTCATGTGGAAATACAGGAAGTGCTCCACTGTGTTTTTAAACTCTACTGGTAGTTCTCCAAGGGATTTCTGAATTGAACACATTTTGTGGAGTAATATTTGATTACCGTATTTTTCAGACTATAAGTCGCACCAGCCAAAAAATCTAAAATGAAGAAGAAAAAAACATAAATCGCACTTTTTGGGGGAAATTTATTTTCTAACATCAGAGACCAAGAACCGACATTTCATCTTGAAAGGAAAGTTCTACAAGTTATAGTTTTCTGTTGTTTTTTTATTATTTTGGGCAATTAAGAAGTTTACATAACATTTTACAATGGAACGTATAATATTAGCGAAATTATGACAGAAATAACAAAAACAACAAAAAAATATTTTACCCAAAAAGGAGCGGGAAGAAAAGAATTGATTTAATCCCACCCCCTCTTCTAATCTGACGCAATGAGCTGCTTTTTCATTTTTCAGACATTTTACATTAACTATAGGAACTATGTACAAGTGCGAACAGTGATAATAGTAATAATAATAATAGTAATAAAAACATCTGAATAGAGAAGAATCTGTGGATCATTTGTTCGTTTTTCAATATAGAACCAAAAATAAGAAAATGAAAAAACAACTCTTTTCTTTATTATTTGTCTCTGAAACCAAAATGAAAAAAGGATTGCGATTTGTTTGTTTTTTTATTTTTGATTCATATACAGAATTCATATATTTGGTCTATGGACTGTCCGTGTGAAAAATGTAATATATAAGTCGCAGGAAACACCCAAACCCTGAAAAAAAGTGATTTCTAGTCCGAAAAATACGGCCATTACTATTGTAAATATGATTTTGACGAACTTTGTGCACTAATAAATGGATAATCGCTCATGTTTCACTTTCGTCTCACTGTTTCCCGTCTCAGACTCGCCGTCAGCACTCGTCTGTTTCACTCTGGACTGAACTAAAGGTGAAAGGAGCCGCGGACATGATGACATCACAAGGTGGAACGACGCAAAACGACTTCTGTTTGGGAGTGAACGGCTCAACCTGAAAACAGAACAAAAATAAAACATTACATATAAAATCCTGATCTGTTTCTAAACAGTCTGTGAAAATTCAGGTTATTTCAACAAGAATTGCCAAAATTATTGTCCTATGAAATTGTATCAAATTTTTGGGACACGCCGTATCTGTGCTGAATATTTAAAAGGTGAAATTTTTATTATAAATTTGAAACATATTGGGAAAGTACGCTTCATATTTCGGCAGCAAAAATTCAGAATAAAAATAATTCAAACATCTTTTTTCAGAGTTAAAAAACTGAGAATTAAAGATTTAAAATTCAGAATCGAAGTATTTTCTTTAACGGCTCAAACTGAAAACAGAACAAAAATAAAACATTAATGAATCTAAAATCTGGATCTGTTTCTAAACATTCTGTGAAAATTTGAGGTAATTTCAACAAGAATTATCCAAATTATTGACCTCCGAAATGTCAGATTTTTTAGGACACTTAAAAAGTTCAGTGTAAAATTCACAGTGAAAAATTTCTCAGCAAAGATCCAACATTTGATTTTTGTTTTTTTTAAACACTTTGCAAATCTATACTTTTTTTCAGCTACTAAAATTCAGGATAAAAACAAATTACCGCATTTTTCGGACTATAAGTCGCGGTTTTTCATGGTTTGGGTGGTGGTTCGATATATAATTTCACATGTTATTTTCACACTGACAGCCACGAGGGGGCGCTCTAGGCTTGTGCGCCAGTATCTGCTACTCCTATTACGCCCATTACTCCTGCCCCACTGAAAATCACAACAAAACATCAACTTATGAAGACGACTGAGAAAGACTGAACTCAAATGTCTCCAAAAAGATCCATATTCTGCAGATCACAAACTGCGAGCGGTGAAATCTGCAGCTGAAAACGGTGATCGAGCAGCAGAAAGAAAGTTTGGAGTGAGCGAGAAACTTGTAAGACACTAGCGAAAAGCGGAGGAAACGCGAACTGCAATGAAGAAAACAAAAAAGCTGTTACTGCTTCATGAAACGCAATCGTCTCCATCAGAACACGAACGACGACGTCCCAAAAACTGCAGATTTCCACACCGAGGTCGACAGTTTGAAGTGTTGAAAACCGTTCTTGGTTTTTGAATTTCTAAAATAAATTTCCCTCAAAAAAGTGCGACATATATGTTTTTTTTCTTCTTTGTTTTGCATTTTTTGGCTGCTGCGAGTTATACTCCAGAGCGACTTATAGTCCGGAAAATACGGTATCTCCAGTAACGGTCTGATACGGGCCCTTTGACCTCGTGTGGACATGTTTATTGCAGTGTTGCCATCGCACTGTCCTTGGTGCGGCCACTTGTTGCGTCCGCAGGTGTCCGGCGGCGCCCCCTGGTGGGCGGCCCCTCCGCGGCCCCGGTGTGAGTGGTTCCTGCGGGCGATAAGAGGCCGACAGTTCCAGCGGTAAATCCATAATTCATGGTCCAAACCGCGGCAGCTGGGCCCAGGTTCTTTATCATTTATTCATACGCGGCGCAAACAGATGGAGCCATTAGGAACAACTGTAATCACAACGTGCACTCTCGCCGTGCACGCCCCCCGTACTGTAACCACAGCCACGTGCACGCTCCTCACAGATGAGAGCGAACAGACGGCTATAATGTCACGATAATAATACGTAATCATTTCCACCTCAAATTTAAAGGGACAGTTGTGAATTTTGGACACAGGGCCTCATTTCCTGGTGTTGGAGACGTGTGGAGACATTTTTTTTTACCATCCAGTCCTTGTATTTGCAGAGGTGCTGGTGCTGGGCTAGTGCATGTCAACGGCCACAGTCGTCCTGCCACTAAAAACAGTCTGACCCACTCCACAGACCCGAGGAAAATCTATTAGAACTCCAGACTGTCCATGTGAATGTGTCCACAGAATCATTTTAGAAGCAAAACCAACCTCACGTTTGAAGGATTTATATCTGAGCAGCAGTGAGTTGTACTTCCTGACAGAAGCTCTGCAGCGGTGGACTGATCTATGAGAAAATAGTCCCTCAACATGAGACGATTCAGGCGACGCAAGGTTAGTTTTATTTCAGACATGATTCTCTCGACACTGGGGTTGGGCAGTATCCAACTGTTGATACTGTTAAACCACCTCAGTGTTTTCCTGGGGTTTTCTGTGGTGCATCTCTGGCGTCAGGGTCGTAGCTCCGTCAACATTTGCGTCTCTCCCCTGAAGCCAAAATGCTCCTAATATTATACAGTGAACCCTGGTTTATCGCGGGGGTCACGCTCCAAAAAGAACCCGCGACAGGCGAAATCTGTGAAGTATCAGCTTTATTTTTTACAATTATTACACAATACAAACTGTACTACAGAATGAAACCAAAGATCCAAACCTGTTCAGGCCCAAGCATCTGTTTAAGAAATAAAAATATAAATGTTTTCTTATAAATAACTCTGATAGTTTTAATAATGAACAGGAGGTTGGACATTGTGCCTCAGGCGTATTTCTCAGTCCCTCTGACTGAGCCTCTTCGTCCTGACTCCTGTAGCGTCTTTTTCTACTGAAGCTGTGGTGCAGACGTCTTTTTCTACTGAAGCTGTGGTGCAGACGTCTTTTTCTACTGAAGCTGTGGTGCAGGCGTCTTTTCCCGAGAGAAGAACATAGTTATGGGGAGTTTTTTCTTCTGGGCAAGAAGATTCTTACGTTGGTCCAGCGTAATGTTCTTTTTCCTGCAGAATCCACAAAGCTGAAGCGACTCCATCCTTACGCTGGTCTCGTTGGACAGTCACAAACCTTTTTCATCCTTGTTAAAACTTATTGCTGCTGTCGTCCTTATGTTATTTTCCTCCTTCTTTATGGAACGAGCCGAAGATTCATTTATTCTGTGAAGGCGCCTACAGCCGCAGAGCTTCTATCTTCCTTCAGCAGGTCCAGAAGTTTCACTTTTTCTATGATAGTTTGCATCTTCCTCGGCCTTTTGGGCAACAAAACTGTAGTGTCACGTTATTTGTGACTAGAGTGTTTGGCTGATACATGGAAATAACGTGTACGAATTGCGAGTGTCAAAACCAGTGAAGAGAAACGATCTGATCTATAAAATGTGAATTAAAAACACGTGACCAAAGTCTGATCCAGACTTTCTGAGGTTCTGGACGACGTCATCGGCCCAAAATAAAACTGAATATCTGAAGAACCAGAATCGCACGAATGAAACTTTACGCAGCACAAACGAGTGACTCCATTTTGGGCTTTTTAGAGCATTTTGAAGCTTCCTGAGGACTGACCCTAATCTGACTGATTAAAGAATCGTTAACCCCCGAAGACCTAAGGGAAATTTTAGTACATTTCTCCTCGCCTGGATTTTTTTCATAATTTTGCTTTTAAAACTGCCCCTTTTACCCCTAATGAAGTGTTCTACCTCCTTTTGTTCAGTCCAACCTGTTATTTCACAATCTGCTGCTGTAGTTGTGTCATGAGGCTGTGAGAAAAGCTACAGGACCAGAAATAGAGATGAAAAAAGAAAACAGAAAATAAAATTCACACTCTTTTATACAAAACACTAACATATATAAACAACTATTTGGGCATAAAAAAATACTTCATTTAGGGCCTTAGCTACAAAAATGCAAAATCTCAAGTCTGTAAGTAAATTAAAAATCTCCTTATTGCCCTAAAAACAAAAAAAGTGCAATCGCTCCATGACTTTCCTGGTCCAGTCCTGGAAACAGCTCCTGTCAGGTCCAGGGCCAGAGCCACAGCACTTCTGCATTTCCAGGGTGGAAATTACATTTGGATTTGTTCATTTGGACTGAAATAAACCTTTAAATAAAAATAGAAAGAGATGCACAATTACACACACCAAGATGCGTAATTTGCCATTTATTTGATAATTAACTCCACTTAGAGCGACTTTTTCCCTCGTTATAAACACACACAGTCAGAGGAGTCGACCATCTTGACTCACTTCACTCTTTGGCAAAGTTTGGCTCGATCAAAATGGACGGAGCGCATGAGTTTGGGGAAAACAAAGTTCCTATTGGACACTCGTTTTGCTCACGTCATCACACAGCGTGAGTGTGACGTAGGATAAAGCCGCAGAAATGTACGGAAACCTCTATGTCTGCACTTTCAGAGGGGAAAAGGAAGTTTCTGTCTTTTACCGTTACAAAGTTCTGCGGTTATAGAAACATATTCCTCGGAATCGTATATGATGTCTTTGAGTGTTAAAATCTCAATGAGCTTCATTTGACTGGAGCCAAACGCTGTGGGAGACGCAAACAGAGCGATAATAAAGAGTTACTCAGACGTGTGAATGAAACGAAACACAAAACTCCAGCTCTGTTTGTGAGGAGGGAACGGCTTCAGAACACGGTGCACTGTGGGACTTTTCGCTCGTTTCTCCGGATACGTCACAGAGCAAAGGGAAAACCGGTGAAAATGGTTGAGTGAGTGGTGGAGACGGGCCGCGGCTCCGTCCCCCCGGAGCGTGCAGTCGGAGTCTGCGATGTGAGTGGAGCCCACGTCCCCACAGACCCCGCGATATCATAAAGTCCAGGAAGTGTGAGCACTCTTCATCTGATTAAAGATTCAGACAATGGACCTGGAGCCCGGCCAAATGTAGTGACCGCATCTCCGCACGGCCCCGCCCCTCCTGCCCCTCCTGCCCCAGCGTCAGGAAAAACAGAATGTTCCACAGTGCAGATTAAACCTGTTTCTACATCACAGGTCAGATCTGTGGAGAGGCGTCACTGTTCACACAGATTTTAGAAAAAATTATGTTTAATTCAAGTACAAAATGCCGTAATACATGAATACGCCCACTGTAACATCAGACTGCATCTGGACTAAACCAGGACTAAACCAGGATTAACCAGGACTAAACCAGAAATGTAACTTGGTGCAAAACCTAAACGAGCTCTAAAAGTGCTCAGTAAATCTTCAAATTAACGTGAATAAAACGCACAGGAGCCGGAGAAGGGAAGTAAAACAGGAAATGTGCTGATGTCCAAACCTCGAGGAGCCGAGGGCAGAAAACAGCAGAATCTGGACCCTTCTTTAAGAAACTAAACCTGAGCACAGCAAAAAAGGCCTATCAAAAATAAGAAAAAATACCAATTTTGAGGTAAAAATGTCCTATTTTAAGTGAAATCTTCTGCCAGTGCAGTAAGAAATTTCAGCTTACCAAGTTTTCTTAAAACAAGATGAAATACGAATTTTGTTCTAAGCAGAAAACACGAGTTTCAAGTATCTGTGGCAAGATTTTTCATCTTATTGGTTTGAGAAGGAAGTTAAAGAGGCTTAACCTGGACTGAGTTAATATAAAAAGTGCTTAGAATAAGTTGTAATATCTAAATATCTTGAAACAAGTAAAAAAAAAAAAAATCTCATCTCATTAAGTAAAAAATCTTTAAATTGATCTTTTAATGAATCTGCTTAATTCAAGTCAGTTTAACTCTGTTAGAAAATCCTGTTTTGCGGACGCGGGTTCGTGCTCAGTGACAGTGAAGTTCATCTGTACAAATGAGTCCTCGGGTCTGTAACCTGACCTGTTGACGTCACCCGTCCGTCTCCATGGAGATATGAATGCCACACAGAGGAACATGCAGGAAGAGCACAAACATGAAGGTGACGGACCCTCTAATGTGAATGAGGCAGAACTAACGGCCCCCGCCCTCCTCCCTGCGTCTGTCTCTCCTCCTTTTCCTTCTCTCCCCATGAATAATCCATGACTCATTTTTAAATGTTTTTCTATTGAGTCTAATGGAGCCTGATGGACTCCGGGCGCACGGACCGTCTGTGCGGGGCTCAGTCCGGGGCTCAGTCCGGGGCTCAGTCCGGGCTCAGTCCGGGGTTCAGTCCGGGCTCAGTCCGGGCTCAGTCCGGGCTCAGTCCGGGCTCAGTCCGGGAGTCCGGGCTCAGTCCGGGCTCAGTCCGGGGCTCAGTCCGGGCTCAGTCCGGGCTCAGTCCGGGGTTCAGTCCGGGCTCAGTCCGGGGTTCAGTCCGGGCTCAGTCCGGGGCTCAGTCCGGGCTCAGTCCGGGCTCAGTCCGGGCTCAGTCCGGGTTCAGTCCAGGTTCAGTCCGGGCTCAGTCCGGGCTCAGTCCAGGTTCAGTCCGGGCTCAGTCCAGATTCAGTCCGGGCTCAGTCCGGGCTCAGTCCGGGGTTCAGTCCGGGCTCAGTCCGGGCTCAGTCCGGGCTCAGTCCAGATTCAGTCCGGGCTCAGTCTGGGCTCAGTCCGGGGCTTGGGCCGCGCTGAGGCCGCGCAGCTGCGCTCTGTGCCGCTGATCCGCTAAAAGCCTGTTAGCGCACATTGTGAGCGCACATTATTAGCGCACATTCCGCGCATGAATACTAATGACCCGCGGAACAATGTGTGCGCCGCGCGCGCTCCCGTCACGCGTGCCAGTCACCTGCCGCTCCGCGCGTGAGCTCCAAAGCGCGTTAAAGCGTGACGCACGGCTCCGGCGCAAAACGAGACAAAAAGTGCGAAATAAAGAGACGAGGCCGTTATTAAAGCGCCATTATGGAAGGATTAAGGCACAAAGAGCCCCGCGGCCGCAGGAGGAGCCCCGGAGCCGGACACAGCGGGAGCCCGGCCCCGCAGCCCGGCCCCGCTGGCACCGCGCGGGCTGGAGGGCTGCGGAGGGTCAGGTCTGAACCAGGACTGAACCTGGACTGAACCTGGACCAGACCGGCGCTGAGCCAGGACTGAATCAGCACAAAGCGGCTCTTAGTCCGGGACTAATGAGCCGATTCAGTAACAGACCTGAGACATGAATGTAAATGATGATTGGCTTTTCATTCCTCCGCATCAACAGGTCACACACACACATACACATACACACACACACACACACACACACACACACACACACACACACACACACATACACACACACACACACACATACATACACATACACACACGTACACACACACATGCACGCGCCGCGCGCGCGGCCTGTGGTGGACTCTGGAGTGACCCTCACGCGTTTGTGTTTGAGATCAGGATGAATACGCCTCAGTTGTGCGTCAAAATCAATGACCTTCACCTTTTGTCCCCGAGCAAAACATTTCACTCTTTATTCTCTTTACCTTCAGCTGCTCTTTTATTCAGACTTTTGGATGGAAATTCCTCTGAAATAAAACTGCACAGACTCAGGGCGAGATGTTCAGGCCTGATCTAAAGCCTGTTGTTTGGAATAATATCTCTCAGGTGGGGACGTGGGGTGCGAGAAATATTCGATCCCAGATAGAAAAACCCACAGATATTGACTCTTTATCTCATCTAATCCTCGCGCTCTCGCCTCGTTCTTCGCAGGGGAGAAAGTTCCAGCTGAAAAACGCCGCATCAGGTTGTGCGCGCCCCCGCCCCCTGGAGCAGGTCCGCGGCGCGTCCCCGAACAACGACATCATCATTACGCCCACGCGCACGCGCTCTCACAGGTGCACGTGCGCACACACTCCTCCCTCGCGACAGGAGGAAGAGGAGGAGGAGGAGGAGGTGCGCGTCTTTAAAAGGACCCGTGTCTGCGCGTCTCCGCATTTGACAAATCACTCCAGGAGAAAGTGTCCAAAATCGGCCCCGGATTCTCCAAACTTCACCTGAGCTTTTATTACTTTTAGGAGTTTTAACGTTTTCGTTTTGGCCTCCATCATAGACACACAAAACAAACTTACCCGAAGAGGAGCACCTGTCTCCGGGAACGACTTAGATCCGACACTAAAGTCCATCTGCACCCGGGCACGTCCAGCGCTGCCCCCCGGAGAGAGCGTCTTTACCCCGGGAGAGGTCACGCCACTCACCCCGCGCAGCTCTGCCTCTTTCCCGTGTAAACTATCGCTCTGACCCCGCTTCATCGGCGCTCTCCTGCGGGTCAGAAGGTCGATTTGCGCCGCCGTCTCTTCAGTTTGACTCCGTGGCCCCCGGAAGGCGCTCCTGCCCCCGGGGAAAATCCATCACATCTCCCCGCGCAGGTTGAGCTCTACCCGGATCAGGTTGACTCTCTGACCCCGGTCCACCTCTCGTTTTCTCTCTCCCCGGGGATTTTCGGATCGCTCCGCTCCACCCCGGGCCTCCTCTTCCTCCTCCTCTTCCTCCTCTTCCTCTCGCCGCCGCGATGGGCTCGGTTCTCCCCGGGTCCAGTCTGTCTCTCAAAGCGGGGTTCAAGCCTCAGCCCGCGGTGCCCCTGTCCCTCGCTGACATCATCACGTCGGACGTCCTGCACAGCTTCCTGTACGGCCGCTGGAGGCACGTGCTGGGCGAACACCCGCAGCACGAGGACCGCACGGCCCCGAGCGCGAGCCCCAAGACCGCGTTCACGGCGGAGGTCCTGGCGCAGTCCTTCTCCGGAGGTCAGTGGCGCAGCGGGAGGGCATCCGAACCTTTCTCACATCTTATTCACACATTTAACATCTTGTACCACTTTCTCTTTATCCTCTTACTAAAAAAATGTACAGTATTTTTTGTAATTTCATCACCATGGTAACTGAATTAAAATATAACACGATGCGTAAAAACCGATCGCCCCGAATAAACGCGAACAGGTGCTTTTTACGCGCAGCCGCACACTCCGAAACTCCGCTCATTTACATGCACATATTTTGTCTTTAATGACGCTTTTAATTTCGTGTAAATTCAGCCAATTATGTCGAGCTAATTAAACAAGATTCGCGCGCGTAAAATTGCACATTACGCATTGGGAAAAACCAGTGGCCCTTTGCGCGTATCTGACACACTCCTGTTTGACTTAATGTGGTGATCCAAGACTTTATTAAGACAAAACTGACGGAGGTTTGCCAAGTTATTCTCCTACTTTGAATTAAATTATCTTAAATAATCTCGAATTTTAATTTAATTTTGGTTTATTAAAATCTATCCCGTATTATAAACTGTATTTTACATTTTTTTTATGCTATTCCCCGCGGCTTTTATGCGCTCTTTAGAGTCTCTTTTTGACTCCAATCCGCATTTTTTTCGATATTTACGCACGATAATGCAAAAAAGAAACAATTATTCTGGATTTTTAAAAGCGAATTTTCAAACATAGCAACAACCCGTCACAATTTTGTAAATGGAAACAAAAAAAAGATCTTCATTATGGACAAAACGAGCGCAAAAGGTCTACGTTTTTTTTTGTTTTTTTGTTTTTTTTTTTCTTGTTTTGTTTTGTTTTTTTGATTTTTACGCACAGTTTTTCCAAAAGCATCCCGTGTTTAGGCCACGTGTAAAAACGCGAGGTGTGTTTCATTTCATTTTTCGGAACTTGCGGCTTTGAATTGACGCCACGCTCCTTTACGCGCGTGGAGAATGGGCTGTTTTTGTACGTAGTTATACTTTTATTTACCGAATTTGCGTAAACGAGTGCGGACACACCAGCAGATCGTACAGGCAACAGGTTTGTAGAGTTTAAGGCGAGGTCCGGCCTGACGCAGCGAAGGCCTCGAAGTTAAAACCGCAGAATTTATGTGAGAAAAATGTCACTCGTGAAAAATAAATGAGAATATATGCTTCGAGGATACGAGCGTTTAACGAACTCTCGCTTTTAAATGCGTTTGCGTAATTGGCACGTTCGATTAGCGGGTTTAATTGGCAAAAAAAAAAAAGAAAGAAAAAAAAAAGTCTGGGAGCGTTTCTGAAAAGCGCGTGTTCAAAGCGTGACTGAAAATGCAAAACGACCAAAAGAAATTCAGAAATCTCTCGCAAACACACGCGGAAAGTGCGGATTTCGATGCGACCTGTGCGTAAAATGGAACTAGGCCTATTTATTAGACGCGCGTAAAAGAGTGGCGTTTCTGGCACGCGTAACAGCCGTGTGAAGGTATGACCCGAAGTTTGGTTTTCACGAAGATGAAATTTGATTAATCACACGCGTATTTCATACTCTGCTCTAATAATTTATAACGTCAACTGTTTTACGCACTACGGCGGGTTTAGAGTTTAATTTTACGCATTTAAAACACTCGTGGCTACACATTATTTACACAGGACGAAAAAAATATATATACACGCCTATTTTTTATTATTATTGTGACATTATGACGTAACTGACAGCCTTTTAAATCAAGAGCAGCGCGTGTTTAATTTTTTAGTAAAGGAAATCCTGCGTTAAAGGGGCACTGTGTAACTTTTCTCGTGCGCGTTGACAACCACCTGCTGAATCGTCTCCATGGCGATGATGCTGCTTTACCTGGAAAACCCTAAATGACATTAAACGTAGCCTATCCATGTGAAGGCAAAGTTACAGGTCAGATCTCCGGAGAGGCGAGCGCGACAACAGTAGAACTTAGACTCGGACGAACTTTATTGATCCACAAGGGAAATTATTTGGACACAGAGGAAAAAATATAAATGATAATAACAAATTCAAAATAATTAGCAAAAAAGAGCAAGAGACACGTGTGAAATAAGCCGTAATTATATAAATGTAAATGTACAAGGCGAAAGAAAAGAGAAAAACAAGTAATAAAACAGAAAATCTCAGTAGAAATGGGTGTTTTTCAAGGTGTTTTTGAAGCACGCTTAAAGCATACGGTATAGGGCACTCTATAAAAACCAATAACATCTCCGTGGAGACAAGCGAGCGCGAAAAGTTCCACATTGCACCTTTAATATTGAAAGTTTACCTCGCGGATTAACTCTTTATTTTATTTAAACATTTTTTCATCATCTCAAGTCGACAGTAATGGGCCACGTTATTCATTTATAATTTATAGTTAGTTATTTTAAGAGCGAGCGTGAAATGTTCCATAGTGCACCTTTAATATCAAAACCGTATCTCGCGCATTAGGCTTTTTTTTATTTTATTTTTTCTGCCATCTCAAGTCGACATAATAGACCAAGCTGACGATTAGCTAATTATTTTACAAGCAAGTGCGAAAAGTTCCATAGTGCACCTTTAATAGGCCTATCAAAAGCATATCTCATGCATTAAGCCTTTATTTTATTTTATTTTAGTTTTAGTTTTTCGTCATCTCAAATCGACAGAAATCGGCCAGGTTGACGATTCATTATTTTACGAGCAAGTGCGAAAAGTTCCGTAATGCATCTTTAATATCGAAAGCTGATCTTGTGCATTAGGCCCTTATTTTATTTTTATTTTGTTTTTGTTTTTTGGGGGGTTTTTTTGTTTTGTTTTTTTAAGGTGACAGTAATGGGCCAAATTGACAGGTGCGAAAAGTTTCGTAGTGCACCTTTAATATCGAAAGCTTATCTCGCGCATTAGACCTTAATCTCTTTTTTCTTTCTTTTTTCCCCCTTAATCGTCATCTCAAATCGACAGTAATGGGCCAAGTTGACAGTTAATTATTTTACGCTTTAAAACGCCCCCCTCTCGAGCTCAGAATCGCCTTTTCTCGCGCGCACCTGTGAGCGCGCGCTCCGGAGCTCATTCATTTTCATTGGCCTCGTCACGCGGCGCTAATCCCGTGTTGCCCCCCCCGCACCCCGCGTTTTCTCATGTATTTATAGCCCCTTTAATGCGCGTGTGAAGGCCCGCTCCCTCGCGCGCGGCCCCCGGCTCTCGTCTCGTGCGCTTTTGTCCCGCCGCTAATCTGCGTCTCGTTTACGTCGCGTCGGTTTCACGCTCGGGCTCGGACCGTGAAATGCGCAGCGACGTTAAAAAGCGCAAGTTTTGTTTTTTGTTTTTTGTTTTTTTCGAAAGAGCGGCTCCCGTCGGCCACAGCGCGGATTAACCCCGCCGATAATACGAGTTTAAAACGATTTAGATACGCGCCGCGGGTCACGTGGTGCGCAGCGTGACGCGACACGGCCAGCTGCGGCGTCCAAAAAGCGACACGATCACGTTTGCACAACTACAAGACGTGAACACGAAAGAACATCGCGGGAGACGAGCCAAGAATGTCGCGTAAAAGAAACTCAGTCGTTTAATTCGCCTAAACTGCGCATGTCACGACTAAAGAACGTAAAGTTGGATATTGACCTCTTTGGAGTGACCCTTAGAGCGCAGGGTGTCCAGACGTTCCTATTGACCCGGGACAGTCTCAGTTTGGGGCCCCGTGTCCCCAAAACCACGGATTAGTCCCAGTTTTACACAAGAAATGTCCCAGTGTCCCTATTTTTGTCCAATCGGAACCTAAAAAACGTAAAAAATAAAAATAAAAAAAGAGGCATCAGTTGTCATTTGTTTGCGTAAAATACAGAAAATTTGCTTAAAAACGACCGAAACACAAAAACACCCAACGTGGATCTATTTGTTTAAGCCCGAGTTTTTGGTTTTCCCTTTACACGGAAAAAAACAATATCTAGGTAAGTTAAAATGACTTAAATGAAGAACATTTTACTTTATTTGAGTCAATTCAACTTTTTTCCTAATTCAAGCAACATTTGATTTGGTTTCTTCTGGCTTCTAAGTGCAAAAAATTGTTGTTTTTCTTATTTTAAGTGTAGTAAGACGTATTTTCATATTTACAGTACAAAAAGTCTTGTTCCACTGGCAGATCTTTTTACTCATCAAGTGAAATTTACTCAAGTCGTGATAAAACTTTCTTCGTTGAAGTTATCTGAACTTACCCGCCTGCGCACTGATCCCATATTTTACCGTTAAGCAAAGTAAAAATATGAATTCACAGGTCGTTATTTACGTTTTACATGTAGTAAAGACACAACACAGAACGCACAGAAATTAGGCTCATTTAAGTCATTTCAGTAACAGAATTTCTTCTTATTGCGTAAAAAACTGTGTCTAAACGTCCACATTTTCCCCCAAATTGTGCAGCGTCGGGTTTGTCCACGTGGCCTTTTGTCAGAAAATGGTGGAAAATGTATTCACAAAATGATTATTTATCTATTTGATCCGGCTCATGTTTCTAGAAATGGCACTTTTTAAACGGGCCCTGTGTGACTTTTTAAACCGAGCTTCAGAAACCATTTTTTCTCCAGTGTTTTACTTCCACAAAATGGCGGCGACGACGACAACAGCCAGACGGAGCGGCTTTATTCAGTCACTGAGACGCCCGGAAGAGAAAAAACAGGAGACTCAAAGTGACCGAAGTTTTACCAGGACAATTTCTGACGCTTCGGGAATCACGAGAACCGACGCAGGACGGAATATTGTGTCTCTGTGACTCG